>OY740766.1:36649237-37249237 GCA_963513935.1 Aphrophora alni
CTACTCACATTAGATGAGTCCCTGAGTGTACTCTAATAGTATCAGTCAGAAGAGAACAAGAGTTGGTCACAAGACATATGGACAAGAACGATGAAAGAGAGAGATCTAACCCAAGACTACTTGAAAACCAGTGTAGATCCAGCTAGTATCCCTTAGGATTGTTACGCTCTACTCACTTTAGATGAGTCCCTGAGGGTACTCTAATAGTATCAGTCAGAAGAGAACAAGAATTGGTCACAAGACATATGGACAAGAACGATGAAAGAGAGTCATCTAACCCAAGACTACTTGAAAACCAGTGTAGAGCCAGATAGTATGCCTTAGGATTGTTACGCTCTACTCACATTAGATGAGTCCCTGAGTGTACTCTAATAGTATCAGTCAGAAGAGAACAAGAGTTGGTCACAAGACATATGGACAAGAACGATGAAAGAGAGAGATCTAACCCAAGACTACTTGAAAACCAGTGTAGAGCCAGATAGTATCCCTTAGGATTGTAACGCTCTACTCACTTTAGATGAGTCCCTGAGTGTACTCTAATAGTATCAGTCAGAAGAGAACAAGAGTTGGTCACAAGACATATGGACAAGAACGATGAAAGAGAGTCATCTAACCAAAGACTACTTGAAAACCAGTGTAGAGCCAGATAGTATGCCTTAGGATTGTTACGCTCTACTCACATTAGATGAGTCCCTGAGTGTACTCTAATAGTATCAGTCAGAAGAGAACAAGAGTTGGTCACAAGACATATGGACAAGAACGATGAAAGAGAGTCATCTAACCCAAGACTACTTGAAAACCAGTGTAGAGCCAGATAGTATGCCTTAGGATTGTTACACTCTACTCACATTAGATGAGTCCCTGAGGGTACTCTAATAGTATCAGTCAGAAGAGAACAAGAGTTGGTCACAAGACATCTGGAAAAGTAAGATGAAAGAGAGAGATCTAACCCAAGACTACTTGAAAACCAGTGTAGATCCAGCTAGTATCCCTTAGGATTGTTACACTCTACTCACTTTAGATGAGTCCCTGAGTGTACTCTAATAGTATCAGTCAGAAGAGAACAAGAGTTGGTCACAAGACATATGGACAAGAACGATGAAAGAGAGAGATCTAACCCAAGACTACTTGAAAACCAGTGTAGATCCAGCTAGTATCCCTTAGGATTGTTACGCTCTACTCACTTTAGATGAGTCCCTGAGTGTACTCTAATAGTATCAGTCAGAAGAGAATAAGAGTTGGTCAAGAGAGACCTGATAGGAAAGATGAAAGAGAGAGATCTAACCCAAGACTACTTGAAAACCAGTGTAGGTCCAGCTAGTATGCCTTAGGATTGTAACGCTCTACTCACTTTAGATGAGTCCCTGAGTGTACTCTAATAGTATCAGTCAGAAGAGAACAAGAGTTGGTCACAAGACATATGGACAAGAACGATGAAAGAGAGAGATCTAACCCAAGACTACTTGAAAACCAGTGTAGAGCCAGATAGTATCCCTTAGGATTGTAACGCTCTACTCACTTTAGATGAGTCCCTGAGTGTACTCTAATAGTATCAGTCAGAAGAGAACAAGAGTTGGTCACAAGACATCTGGAAAAGTAAGATGAAAGAGAGAGATCTAACCCAAGACTACTTGAAAACCAGTGTAGATCCAGCTAGTATCCCTTAGGATTGTTACGCTCTACTCACATTAGATGAGTCCCTGAGTGTACTCTAATAGTGTCAGTCAGAAGAGAACAAGAGTTGGTCACAAGACATCTGGACAAGAAGGATGAAAGAGAGAGATCTAACCCAAGACTACTTGAAAACCAGTGTAGAGCCAGATAGTATCCCTTAGGATTGTTACGCTCTACTCACTTTAGATGAGTCCCTGAGTGTACTCTAATAGTATCAGTCAGAAGAGAACAAGAGTTGGTCACAAGACATATGGACAAGAAGGATGAAAGAGAGAGATCTAACCCAAGACTACTTGAAAACCAGTGTAGATCCAGCTAGTATCCCTTAGGATTGTTACGCTCTACTCACTTTAGATGAGTCCCTGAGTGTACTCTAATAGTATCAGTCAGAAGAGAACAAGAGTTGGTCACAAGACATATGGACAAGAAGGATGAAAGAGAGAGATCTAACCCAAGACTACTTGAAAACCAGTGTAGAGCCAGATAGTATCCCTTAGGATTGTTACGCTCTACTCACATTAGATGAGTCCCTGAGTGTACTCTAATAGTATCAGTCAGAAGAGAACAAGAGTTGGTCACAAGACATATGGACAAGAAGGATGAAAGAGAGTCATCTAACCCAAGACTACTTGAAAACCAGTGTAGATCCAGATAGTATCCCTTAGGATTGTTACGCTCTACTCACATTAGATGAGTCCCTGAGTGTACTCTAATAGTGTCAGTCAGAAGAGAACAAGAGTTGGTCACAAGACATATGGACAAGAAGGATGAAAGAGAGTCATCTAACCCAAGACTACTTGAAAACCAGTGTAGATCCAGATAGTATCCCTTAGGATTGTTACGCTCTACTCACATTAGATGAGTCCCTGAGTGTACTCTAATAGTATCAGTCAGAAGAGAACAAGAGTTGGTCACAAGACATATGGACAAGAAGGATGAAAGAGAGAGATCTAACCCAAGACTACTTGAAAACCAGTGTAGAGCCAGATAGTATGCCTTAGGATTGTAACGCTCTACTCACATTAGATGAGTCCCTGAGTGTACTCTAATAGTATCAGTCAGAAGAGAATAAGAGTTGGTCAAGAGAGACCTGATAGGAAAGATGAAAGAGAGAGATCTAACCCAAGACTACTTGAAAACCAGTGTAGAGCCAGATAGTATCCCTTAGGATTGTAACGCTCTACTCACATTAGATGAGTCCCTGAGTGTACTCTAATAGTATCAGTCAGAAGAGAATAAGAGTTGGTCAAGAGAGACCTGATAGGAAAGATGAAAGAGAGAGATCTAACCCAAGACTACTTGAAAACCAGTGTAGGTCCAGCTAGTATGCCTTAGGATTGTAACGCTCTACTCACTTTAGATGAGTCCCTGAGTGTACTCTAATAGTATCAGTCAGAAGAGAACAAGAGTTGGTCACAAGACATATGGACAAGAACGATGAAAGAGAGAGATCTAACCCAAGACTACTTGAAAACCAGTGTAGAGCCAGATAGTATCCCTTAGGATTGTTACGCTCTACTCACATTAGATGAGTCCCTGAGTGTACTCTAATAGTATCAGTCAGAAGAGAACAAGAGTTGGTCACAAGACATATGGACAAGAAGGATGAAAGAGAGAGATCTAACCCAAGACTACTTGAAAACCAGTGTAGAGCCAGATAGTATGCCTTAGGATTGTTACGCTCTACTCACATTAGATGAGTCCCTGAGTGTACTCTAATAGTATCAGTCAGAAGAGAACAAGAGTTGGTCACAAGACATATGGACAAGAAGGATGAAAGAGAGAGATCTAACCCAAGACTACTTGAAAACCAGTGTAGATCCAGCTAGTATCCCTTAGGATTGTTACGCTCTACTCACATTAGATGAGTCCCTGAGTGTACTCTAATAGTATCAGTCAGAAGAGAACAAGAGTTGGTCACAAGACATCTGGACAAGAAGGATGAAAGAGAGAGATCTAACCCAAGACTACTTGAAAACCAGTGTAGAGCCAGATAGTATGCCTTAGGATTGTTACGCTCTACTCACATTAGATGAGTCCCTGAGTGTACTCTAATAGTATCAGTCAGAAGAGAACAAGAGTTGGTCACAAGACATATGGACAAGAAGGATGAAAGAGAGAGATCTAACCCAAGACTACTTGAAAACCAGTGTAGATCCAGCTAGTATCCCTTAGGATTGTTACGCTCTACTCACATTAGATGAGTCCCTGAGTGTACTCTAATAGTATCAGTCAGAAGAGAACAAGAGTTGGTCACAAGACATATGGACAAGAAGGATGAAAGAGAGAGATCTAACCCAAGACTACTTGAAAACCAGTGTAGAGCCAGATAGTATGCCTTAGGATTGTTACGCTCTACTCACATTAGATGAGTCCCTGAGTGTACTCTAATAGTATCAGTCAGAAGAGAACAAGAGTTGGTCACAAGACATATGGACAAGAAGGATGAAAGAGAGTCATCTAACCCAAGACTACTTGAAAACCAGTGTAGAGCCAGATAGTATCCCTTAGGATTGTTACGCTCTACTCACATTAGATGAGTCCCTGAGTGTACTCTAATAGTATCAGTCAGAAGAGAACAAGAGTTGGTCACAAGACATATGGACAAGAAGGATGAAAGAGAGTCATCTAACCCAAGACTACTTGAAAACCAGTGTAGAGCCAGATAGTATGCCTTAGGATTGTTATGCTCTACTCACATTAGATGAGTCCCTGAGTGTACTCTAATAGTATCAGTCAGAAGAGAACAAGAGTTGGTCACAAGACATATGGACAAGAAGGATGAAAGAGAGTCATCTAACCCAAGACTACTTGAAAACCAGTGTAGAGCCAGATAGTATCCCTTAGGATTGTTACGCTCTACTCACATTAGATGAGTCCCTGAGTGTACTCTAATAGTATCAGTCAGAAGAGAACAAGAGTTGGTCACAAGACATATGGACAAGAAGGATGAAAGAGAGTCATCTAACCCAAGACTACTTGAAAACCAGTGTAGAGCCAGATAGTATCCCTTAGGATTGTTACGCTCTACTCACATTAGATGAGTCCCTGAGTGTACTCTAATAGTATCAGTCAGAAGAGAACAAGAGTTGGTCACAAGACATATGGACAAGAAGGATGAAAGAGAGTCATCTAACCCAAGACTACTTGAAAACCAGTGTAGAGCCAGATAGTATGCCTTAGGATTGTTACGCTCTACTCACATTAGATGAGTCCCTGAGTGTACTCTAATAGTATCAGTCAGAAGAGAACAAGAGTTGGTCACAAGACATATGGACAAGAAGGATGAAAGAGAGTCATCTAACCCAAGACTACTTGAAAACCAGTGTAGAGCCAGATAGTATCCCTTAGGATTGTTACGCTCTACTCACATTAGATGAGTCCCTGAGTGTACTCTAATAGTATCAGTCAGAAGAGAACAAGAGTTGGTCACAAGACATATGGACAAGAAGGATGAAAGAGAGAGATCTAACCCAAGACTACTTGAAAACCAGTGTAGAGCCAGATAGTATCCCTTAGGATTGTTACGCTCTACTCACATTAGATGAGTCCCTGAGTGTACTCTAATAGTATCAGTCAGAAGAGAACAAGAGTTGGTCACAAGACATATGGACAAGAACGATGAAAGAGAGAGATCTAACCCAAGACTACTTGAAAACCAGTGTAGAGCCAGATAGTATCCCTTAGGATTGTTACGCTCTACTCACATTAGATGAGTCCCTCAGTGTACTATAATAGTATCAGTCAGAAGAGAACAAGAGTTGGTCACAAGACATATGGACAAGATGGATGAAAGAGAGAGATCTAACCCAAGACTACTTGAAAACCAGTGTAGATCCAGATAGTATCCCTTAGGATTGTTACGCTCTACTCACATTAGATGAGTCCCTGAGTGTACTCTAATAGTGTCAGTCAGAAGAGAACAAGAGTTGGTCACAAGACATATGGACAAGAAGGATGAAAGAGAGAGATCTAACCCAAGACTACTTGAAAACCAGTGTAGAGCCAGATAGTATCCCTTAGTTTTTCCCCATATAGTCGTATTGGTCTCTTTCTTCAAACAATGAAACAAATTATGATGGTAAGAATGGTTTATTTTACATCTTGGAGTTGTAGCTCTAACGTATAATGATCATAACTCAAATTTTTGGATAATTGCCATGAAATAAAAACACACAATATTCATTTTAAAAAATAGCCTTAATGATTCAATTTCTTTTGAACGTATCCATAAGGATTCAAAGAAAACATATCTTGAATATATAAATTGGGGAAAAAAGTAGTCAAAAAGAAATAATCAGACTTAATAAAAGGGGTGGTTAGACATGTACTATTTATTTAAAGAATGTGTATTTAAATTAAAAATACTTTGGTAATTAATTTAGATTTTAGTTGATTTTTATACGTTAAATAAAAAATTGACCGGATTGTGATACAACTTTGATTATAACTAACATCTAATTTGTGAAAAAATATACATAGCAAAAATGATACAATAGCTTTAAAATTTGTAGATTATTTTTCTAGATAAAAACGTAAGATACTGATTGAATTTATAATTATGGAGAGCTCGTCAGACTTATAGTTATAGTAACAAAATTCAGAAAATTTGCCATCAGCAGAATTATTATTTCTAAACGTAGGGAATTATGACTTAATGTATAAGAAAAGTCAATTTTCAATATTGATAAGGATTTGCTGCTATGTGTTATTAAATATTGAAGACCAAGTCTAATTGATTCCAAAAATATGGCCTTTGGAGTGTATTTAAGAAATCAGAACAACCAGACTCTTTTAAATTAATTAACTGAATTTAGAGCTTTAAACTAAATTTAAGAGGCATTTCTGCAAAGATTTTTGACTCCTTGATTTTTATTTTGGACTGATGAATATAGGAATTAAAAACCTAAACATAAACTATAATGATTTTTTAAACTGCTTTGTAAAACAATTCAAAATATTTGTAGTAATAGTAGTAAGTCATTTACATCTAAAAAGTGAAAAATTGTCATCACGTTAAATGTATAAAAATTGGATAAAGCTGTGAAGACTCGATTGATAAATCAGTTGAAAACAACTTTCAATATGTTACCTAATTAACTCTCCCAACTTAATGCAAACAAAATTGTATGGCAAAGTTGGTAAAAATCTAATTAATTGTGTCTACTAACATTCTAATATTTAATTTTACAATAATATTTCTAAAGTCAAGTGAGAAGTCTACGCCCTGCACTCAGTTGGTAGAGCATTGGCGCGTAAAGCCAAAGGTCCTGGGTTCGATTCCCAGTCTAGGTCGTATATTTTTCACTTGAAATATTATTGTAAATTCAATATTTGCTAGTAAAAACGTATAAGCGGAAAAATCAAATAATAAAAAAATTCTAATATTTATTTAAATAAAGTTAGTTTATTATGTTTTTACTATACAAATTTTGTCAAAATTGATCTGTAGTAAAAAAAGTAAATTAAATTAAACAAAATCCTTCTAACAAATTTTTTTGAAATATCGTAAATTTGTGTCAAGTAACACACACTTCTGTTGCTGATTATTACATTTTCGTATGAATGAAACTTTGAAAACAGGAAGCTAAGAAAAATTTCTGGTTATAAAATTTAAGGAACATGTGGTGAGTTACTACTAGTAGCAAAGTATTTGAAATTTATATATTTTTTGCTAATATTCTATGGAAATTAATTTGGTAAGAATTTTTTTGACTTCAAAGCAAAATATTAATTACAAGAAAGAAACATTACATTAAAAAAAAAACTATTTGTTTTAAAAAAACCATCGTTTCATTCAGTTAATTTAAATTTAAATAAACAAAATACAAAAAATAAAACAAATTTTAAACACACAAATGTTATATCGACTTTACACCAACAAAACATAAATTACTACCTGAGAAAATATCTTCGTTGAGAAGACCCATTGAATCGTTAACAATAAAGTTCTAAACTAACTATTTGTGGATCCAGTTGGAATAGTTTTAGTTTAACTAAATTCTCCCTTATATAGACATTTCAGATATATTTAGGCCTACTAGTGTCCTATCAGAAGAGCTTGCATCACATTGTCTAAGAGGGAGTGACCATTGAACTAACATGGGAAATTACTATTAAACGAGATAACAATTTCAATACTTATTTCTCTGTTAATTTGTTCACTCTCTTTTTTTAATAAAGAATCTGCTTCAACATACAGACACACCCATGGACCATAGTCATTTGGTGATGTAATCTATTTTTGAACTTTAAACTCATCTGTACATTATCTCATAATTTAAATAGATTATGATGAGTTTTCTAGTTAGTTGGTTAAAAATAACTTGGAATAGATAAAAATAATGTAATGTACATAACAAATGTAAATATTACAATCCTGAATAATGTTGCACAGTTGTGACTAATTTCAGATAGGTTATTTACACTTGTGAAATCTACAACAAAATATCAATTTAAATAAGTTTTGTTAGGACAATGGTTTGCATTTTATTGAATCAAGTTACTACAGTAGGCCTATATAATACTATCCTTATACTTTCTCGCAAATAATATATTTAGTACTGGAGGTCTGTTGTAAAAAAAAACATATATAAGAATCATTATCGTGCGAAGTCTTCTGGGACTCTCCGACTAAAATGTTGAATGTGGGTGATAAAATTGTTTGATTATGAATGCAATACAAACTTGTATCAAACATCTGAAATGCTAGTGTGCAACATTCAACTGAACAAATATTTTCATAATATTGTAATTCAATTATTATTATATTTCTGTATTGCAGCACCCCCCCCCCACAATAGTTACAAAATAGCTCCTTCTATTGTTTATTAATAGATAAAATACTAGTTAGTACTATGTAGTAATTATATGTGTCCATATTGTATAATACTGCAAACATAATCGTAAAGTTTAAGATAATAAATTAAGAACAACTGTGCAGCATAATCATATGATGGTAAAACTGCATAATATGATCAAGTTTCTAAATTCAACAGTTGCTGAGACTACAGTATCCAGCAGATTTCAACATGTTACCACTGATTAGCGATGGAACTGTTATAGGTGTACAAATTAGAAAAGAGCCACTTGCCTGCTTGGTCCGCGCAGGTAGGGAGGGACTGGCTGAGAGATGTATCGGTGGAGGGGACATCTTGCCTACGTATGTTGAGCTGTCACTGCCTGGATTCAATTTTTTTTTTCCATTCTGGGCTGTGAAAGCCTCCTTCAGAGGCCTCACCGGCGTCGACCTAGCGATCTTTTGCCGCCCCAATTTCCTTCCTACACCCAATCAGTAATACCCGTCATCCTTATGAAGGAACAGATACTACCGATAGGGTTGTCTAGGATGGTTTCCATCTCTTTCCCCGGAGGGCTTAGAGAGTATAGCCTGGCTCGTCCTAACGCCTCACACTCTAAAAGAATGTGTTCTGCGGACTCTTCAGCCAAACCACATTTCCTGCAAGTATTATCTGCAGCAATCCCTATCCTGTGTAGGTGTTTTCTGAGGTGACAGTGGCTCGTTAAGAGCCCAACCACCCACCTCATGTTTTCCCTTCTGAGAGAGATGAGTTGTTCCGCATGTTTCTTGCTTGGTCTAAATAACCTTTTAGCAAGTCTACTAGTGGTTGAATTTGTCCAGGCTCTATTCATCCCCTCCCGTATCCACGTATCAACCGCTGCCCTGACATGTCCATAGGAGATCCCGAACACCGGTTCCGGGCCTACAAAAGGGGATTCTGAACCTGACCTGGCTAATTCATCTGCTCTCTCATTACCATCAATTGGATTCAATTTGAAAACCATCCTGTTGATTTAGATTTTT
Source organism: Aphrophora alni (assembly GCA_963513935.1). NCBI lineage: Eukaryota > Metazoa > Arthropoda > Insecta > Hemiptera > Aphrophoridae > Aphrophora > Aphrophora alni. The sequence continues at coordinate 36,658,737 of OY740766.1, forward strand.
TATGTATGCTCTGGGGGTTTATTCCGTTTAGACTTTATTATTTATTGTTATTGTGATTACTTGTGTTTTATTGTTCATTTTAGCTACATATAATTTAAAATTATACTCATGAAAAACATATGAACATAATATGTGTTCAATATTCGTATATACAAATACATAATTGTGATTACTCGTGTTTTATTGTTCATTTTAGCTACATATAATTTAAAATTTCACTCATGAAAAACATATGAACATAATATGTGTTCAACATTCGTATATACAAATAAATAAACCGAATTTCCAAATAAAACGTAAATAATTATTGTAGCACAGACAAGGACAGTGGCACTGAAAAGCACGAAAGTCGTACAGTGACTAATCCCCACCACCGTGCGAGTGTACTCCCCTCTGCGTGCACGAGGCAACTCCTGAGAATTGGTTCTGCGCAGGATCTTTTCAGATTTGTACACCTATAAGTATTGAATTTAGAAATGTACTGCTGGAACCAGTAGTAATGGAAACTACCTAAAATAGTTAGGTTAGTGAAAGTGGAATACTGATGGATTTTATGGAATAAAACTTTACAGTAAACTCTGCAGTTTACTGTAATACTTTAAGGAAGCTGAAAAGAGCCATTCAGAACAAACAGCGTGGGATATTGAGTTCTGGTATTGTTTTCATGCATGATAACGCTCGTCCACATACATGCACACAAGACCTGTTGATTGTTTCAAATAGGAGTTGTTTGACCATCCTCTGTACAGCCCTGATTACCATCTAGTTCATGAAAAAATGGTTAGGGTTACAGCAGTTTGAAAATAACAAGGAGTTGAAGGACAGTGTTAGCATGTGGCTTAACTCACAGTGCTATAATGAGGGTATTATAAACTTCTTCACAAGTGTGTAATGTAGCAAGAAATTATGTGGAAAAATAAGTAAGAGTTGTAATTTTAATTTGTGTATAATAAAAACCCCTCTAATTGTATTGGCATCTTTTTTTATAACAAAATGGAACTAACTTTCCACACAGCCCATGTATAAGTAAAAATTGATCAAAATTGTTAGAATATATTTTTAACATTTTTTTTTTATGGTGTCAGTGATCCATTTTTTAAATCTTCTACACCAAAATGTGAAAAACACTTTTTGTTTGTGTTCTTAGAGGCTTCATTGTAACACAATTTGGTCAGAATTAAAAGTTGTTGGAGATGTGACCTAAATAGTTCACATACCAACAATAGGTTCATATGTTAAGATTACAGCTCAGTTCATACATGATTTAGGATGGACAGGTACCATGCTAAAAACTATTTTTAAATGCAGGATTTATAATTAAATGTTATAATTATAAACAAATAATATTTTTATTAACTCAAATTCATTTCAATGAAAATTTAATTGTTATCTTCAGTGATGCAATGAGCTTTAATAATCAAACTATAACTATAAACATATTATTTGTAAGAAATTGTGTTCAATAATAATATTTTATCACCTTAAAAGTCAAGCTCAATATTGTTTTTTGACAAAATGTTGATTGTTGTTTCCATATTCTAACAATTTTAAATAAATTATTAAAAAACTTGAAAATTTTTGTTTTATACATATGACTATACAATATCCAATGTTGTTGGTTTAAATCTACTAGATGATTTTCCATTGGGTGATGTATGATCAGCATGTTGAGTTTCCATTACCGTAATTATAGCTTTCTTGTCTAAAATTCACTACTACCATAGCTGTCCACTTACTTCCATGATGCTGTGTCAATACCAATTTTTTCAGCTTATATGGGATTGAACCCAGAACTTCTGTTACACAAGGTGAGAGCAATAGACCAACCAGGACTTTCGCTATGGACCATCAGTCATGGACTCCAAAATGGGGGCATCTATGCCGCATCACATCTCTCGTTTCCCGAAGCGTTGCTATGACCTGGAATCCACTGAAGGACAAATAATTTTGTTGACTTGTGAATTTCCTACACCTGAACAAAATTTGAAGTCAGTTTGTATTTTATTAGCACATTACTTAAATTTATAACTTTCCACTTACATACGGGTGGGCCATAAGTTAGTTGTCACTAGCAATCCTTAGACTTTGTTTTGCCTAGCGTAGTGGTAGTCAGTTGTGAACTTGACTAGTGCGTAGTATCCATGTCATTTGACACTAGTAGTTTGAAGCTATATTTTTTGTTGTTATCTGAGAAACAATGAATAGAAAGTTAACTACAGAACAGTGTATTTGTTTTGCAAATATAGTGGAAACATGACCATAATTACAGTCATATTTATGGAACATTTTCCAAACATCTAACCTCCATCTCAACAAGGTATTCACAAATTAAATTTAAGATTTGAAGAGACTGGGTCGGTAGCGGAACTACATCGTTCAAGAAGGCCAAAGTCTGTTACTACAGAAAAGAATATTAATGTTGTAACCCAATGTTTTGCGCAATCACCGACTAAATCTCAAAGAAAATCATCCAAGAAGTATGGAATAAACAAGAACAAGTCTACGAAGGATTCAGAAAAAGCTGAAATTGAGACCATATAGGACTACTTTACTTCAAGGCTTAAATGAATGTGATTTGGACAGTTATATGGAATTTTGAGAGCTGTACACAATCCGACAAGAAACCAATCCCAAGTTTTATAAAAGCATTGTTGGGAGCAACTTTTAAGATGAATGGCAACTGTGTCTCCTGGGATTCTATGAATCCCCATGTGGCGATGAAGACAGAGTTAAATTCTCCTGGAGTAAGTGTTGGGCAGGGATTTTTATTGGTTGGCTAATCGGGCCTTATTTTTTTAACAGTATTGTCAATTCTGTAAATTACCTAGATATGCTTCAAGAAGTGTTGTTAGAACTGGAAAATAGTTCACTTTATGAACATCTGCAGCCGGTTAAGAAAAAGTTGATATGGCAACAACATGGAGCACTCCTGTATTATGGAGTTATTGTAAGAGACTTTCTAAATGAAAACTTTGATGAATGGATTGGCAGACAGGTATATTGAATGGCCTCCAAGATCCTCAGATATCATATCCATGGATTTTTCAGTCTGAGGTATACTAAAAAATGAGGTTCATTCCATCAAGATTCATTGAGCATTAAACACGTTCCATAACGATTGTCAACTATAGTTGATGCCAAAATGTTTTTATATGACCGATCCATTGGACTTGCCTTTCATCACAGATTGAGAATATTAAACTAATGTTACCCACAGACCAAAGTTTAAAATTTACTAAATTAGGGTGTAAATAAATTAGTTTAGGTGATTTTTAGTAAAAAAATATCATTTTAACCTTTTATTTTCTTTGTCAACCAACATTGGCTATATTTCTTTGTTAACGTTGGTCTATAACATATTTTATATTTGATATAAATATGTAGATTTGGTTATAAAATGACATCAAAATTAATTATTTGTAAAGAAATTTGAGGTAAACATAATCAAATATAATTGTATATATATTTAATACAAATTATATGTTTATTACAAAGTCTAAAAATTGTGTAAACAAAAGTTTTCCAACTGCAAGGGAAAAAATATCCCACACAGGGACCACATGTCCAGTATAGCTACGAACATTCCTGTTGACTGACAAACAAAAACTAAGTCAATAAAATAGACCATATGGTTATGAGAGATCATAATAAAGCTAAGTGTTTGCATCAACGATAGTTGACATCGGTCCGCTGGAAACAGCCCACGCGTTAAATTGAGTTGACACTGGTTTATTGGGAAGTTTGGCGCATCATGTATAGTTGACGCGGATCTGTGGTGATGGTTTTTATTTAACATGACAATAGCGAACGTGTTAAAGGAACGAATCCAATCAGAATTTGAAAACTTACAGTCCCTGAAGATTTGAGACAAAATTTGTAAACCTGTGTTGAAAAGATGCAATGTTTGCTTAGAACAGCATGGAAACCACTTTGAACATCTTTTGTAAGTTCATTGAACTCCACATATATTTCTGTTTTGATAATAAAATTGTATTTTCAATTGTTTAGTACTATTGGACCTAACACATTTTTGACAACAGACTTATGGCCCACCCACTATAAGTATGTAAATATGTCAAAGTTGAGCTATGTCAGGTTGTTGGAGAATAAGAAAATTTATTCTTTATAAAAATTTTGTTATCTTTAACATTACATTGCTAATTGATGCAATTATTTTTTTGGTTTTTTTTTTTACTGTGGAGGAAACAAATAATATGGACTGTGCAACATGAAATCAAAATAGTTGATAAATACTTTTTATTACATATTGTAATTATATATTAATCTTGAGACATGCTTTGTAGTCGCGTGCCATTAGAATAATCTAAAGGGTAATGAACTGAAGATAAGATTCAAGTTATCTTTAACAGATGCATTAGTCTTAGTCTAACTGCTACATCATACTCCTAATTACAAGTTTAAATAATTATTTATTTTCTCAATATAAAGCTCAAGGTTATTGACCTAAAAAAATGTATGTTTGAGTAGAGACCGATGTCATAAAAGAAATCAATCTTGGCAATCTAATTGAACCAATATCTGTAATTAGACAATGACATGTAATTAATGTAAGTAAGAAACCAAAGGATAAAAAACAATGGTTCTTAAGTCCGTGCAGGGATGAGTTCCCTGAGATCTAACAAATAGACTAACTGAGGGTTCAAGTAATTATCGTTAAAAAACCGTAATTTTCAACAACATAAGCTACAACAATACACAACAAAAGAATTAACAATGTGTATAATTGCAAGCCTAAGTTAATTTTAGTTGCTATTTATTGAATATATTTGTTACTGAAAAATAAAGATCAGTAAATTTCAAAACGTTGATCACTTGACAGTTTTTTCAAAAGTTTGTCAAACTTGGCGACCTACATAATTATACGGTATCATCAAACAACCAGATCCTCAAATAATATTAACAGAAATTTGCATCCCACTTTATCAGTGAATTAGCTGCGTAACAAGTTAGATTGTTTTATAAATGGTTAAAAATAGGTTAGATTCCATTATCTGTTCACCACTATTTTATCTCTAACCTAGGCTAGGCTAGAACAATATGAAAGAAGGGGTCCCCAAGCTACAAATTAAATACTAACACAATTAATGTTACAAAGTTTAATAAACCCTTATGTACGTTTCGGTAACATAAATAGCATCCTCAGAGGGATATAAACCAATACTAAACTAAATATAACAGATATCATGGGCGTCATCACCAGTTCATTATGGGGGGGGGGGGACATATGCCGGGGGTCTGGGGGTATGGAATTTTTTAAAAATTAAACTTCTCAAAACATCGTTTTTATGCATTTATTTATGCGTTTGTAACAGAAATGTAATGTTAAAAACTCTAGTAAAGACAAAGCCCGATGTTTACCTTTTAAGGTTTTAAGTAAATCATTAGTTTTTATCAAAAATATTTTTACATCTCAAATATTGGGGGGGGGGGACGTGTCCCCCCCGGCGATGACGCCCATGACAGATATAAAGGATTTTATTGGCTAATAAGGCTACATTTAGTTTAGTATTGGTTTATATCCCTCCAAGGATGATGGTTAATTCAAATTCTCTAACGTTAATTGTGTTGTGTTTTATTTGTGGTTTGGGGACTACTTCTTTCACACTTATGACGGTATCTATAAAACAATTTGAAGATCTCTAGTCTCTTCATCAAAATAAAATGGTTGTACCAATTTTCATGCCTTCTTATCTAGTCTTTATCTATGCAATAAGAAGTCCAATTTTGTAATATTTTTTTAAACTCCCAAAAAGTTTAATAAAACTTGGGGAGGTCGGGGGGGATTAGTTTATGTTGGGAACATTCACTATTACGACTATTGGCACTCTGAAAAGATATTTGACTATGAGTTTCTAGTTTTGTTCAATTTATATTGGAAAATAGCTGGTCAATAATTCTTGAGATACATTCTTGTTTTGTCTTGCATTAAGGTTCTTGTAAGGATACATGTAAAAGAACTTTTATTTCAAATTTGATTTTCATGATATTTACTTTCTTTATTTTTGCACATATGAGAAAGTAAAATGTATGTTTCTTGTATGATAATGAATTTTTTAAAACACTTTTGGGTTATTAATCTTCAAATTTTACCAATATAGGGGCCCTATGATAGAAATTGGTAGAGTAAATTTAAATAAATTCAGCATTTAATTGAATGCTACAGACTTTTTTAGTTTTGTAAGAAATGCTGTCTGAATTGTAATTTTTTGACTGATAATGTTTGTTTTTAATTATTAAATTTAACAAGTTATGTAATCACAATCAATGCTTTTAGGATAGACGCCGTTATCTACCCACCACTATTTGATCAATTCCATTATCTGTCTGCTGGTAGCAAATTGTTTGTTTCAAGTAGCATATCTTATCTCTAGTTGTTTATAGCTCTAGTTCCGAAAAATTCTCCCCGACATCGGAAACGTTTAGCCACCAGTCATTTCTACAAGATAGTTGTGTTTTCATATGTAAGTTCAGTCAATAAAACGTATTTAACCATTTTATATTTATTTAATACACTTCCTTTAAATTATTGTTAAAAATCTAAACAAAACTCTTCTAACCTACAACATCCAATGGTTAATAATATGAAAGAAGTGATCCCCCAAACCACAAACAAAAAAACTAACACAATTCAAGTTAGAAAGTTTAAGAAACCCTTATGTACATTTCAGCAATGGTTTTTTCTATGGTTTCCGAGTCAGAAACAGTAGTTTTGAAAATTATGTCTGTCTGTGAACCATTTCCCACACCCTGAACGAGTGGACCAATTTTTATCAAATTTGGATAAGTGAGCAATATTGGTATATGTCAAGGGATTGTTTTTCTTTTATTTTATGAATACTGTAATTAAAAATTAAAAGCTGTGGTACTCGTTGAAACACACCCTACAGATTTTTAAACGATCTCCGAAGAGTGAAATGTTTTTTGTAGTGTATGTTTGTAATTCTGTTTTCATTTTCTTCATGATGGGTGATTCACCTGAAACATCAGTAGAATTAAGGTAAAAAATACTTAAATTAAGGGATTAGTTGACATATTTTATTTTAATATACCGAAATTAAATTTTCATTAATTCATGTACTACCAAAATGGAGTTGAGTTTAAAAAGCAATAATTGTCTGCTCTAATTATTTACTATTTAATAATTTACTTACTTTACCCCAACTTTGGGAATATTCGTTACTGACATATAAATCAGCATGAAAATTCTACTGGGGATACCAAGAAATGTTTCAAATCATTGTTAATTTGACCAAGTGCACTTAACAGACTGTAAAAATATAAACTTAAATTGTTTCTCTTCATACCAATATGTTTAAAAATTATTTTCAAATTAACTTATTACCTATGGAACACTTCAGTCTGTGTCGTCTTATCATTTTTGTAATAAGGTACTCAAAGTCCATTGGTTAATCTAAATAGGTCCAGTAGAGATAAGGTGACCTTGAACCCTGATACAGTATTACACACATTCAGATGATTTTTTAAACTTTATTACGTTACACTGCACAATCTGTTATCATTATCAGGTTTGCCCTCTTTTTTAAACCCATAATTATGGTTTTAAGATAATTTTTAGAAGTAATTTTGATAGTTCTTATTTCACAGACACCATTTTAAAATAATTCAAAAAATTTTGAAATTTGTTTCACAATAGCTTTCAGTACCAAATGCAGAAATAATCAATCCCAATATGACTAGGTACACATTTTTAAACCTCCTTTTGTAATGCTCTCTAAAAAAATAATACATTGCCTTATTTTATAAATTTATTGTCCAAATGCAAAAATTTCAGGAGACCAACCATTTCAAAAAATACAGCTGACAATGTTTTTTCATGTATTCATACTTTATTAGATGACAAGCAAATTTTTATACCTTCTGCCCAACATTGTATTTACTAATTATGGTTGTAGGTCCTAAGTTTAAAACCCTGTTTCTTAGCAATAGGTTTGTTTAACACGTTAAGTGCCAAGCCAGTTGTGCCACTTTTATCATACAGTGCCAACTTAAATAAACAATTTTAATGACATAACCTGTATATGTGGTCTTATGGTTATATGGAGAAATGATTTTTTGAGAAATTGTTTTATAAAACATTCAAAAAAATGATCGGCCTGGCATGTTATTTTGAATACCATATTTAGTTTGGAATTTGACATGTCAGGCCAATTGGCCGACCGCACTTTTGATTGATTTCCTGGGATAATTTTGGTCTGTGATGTTGGAACACGACTCAGTGGTAGGAAACGCATTGTGTAACTGCACGTAAACATCAAGTCGACATGATTCTAACTGGAAAGCGGGATCGAAGAGGAAATGTCATTTTCAAGCCTCTTGCAATAACAGAGTACAATGAGCAAATATCTGGCATCGATGTTGCTGATCAAATGTCGTCGTACAACTCAGCAGTATGAAAGACAATAAGATGGTATCATAAAGTTCCAGTACATTTACTATTTGGCACCTGTTTTGTTATTGCTTGGCTTGCTTACAAAAGCAATGTAGGACCACGACCGCAACACCAATACTTGTCAAAACAGATTTTAAATGCTTTCAACTTACAGTTTAGACAGTAATAATATAAATAAATTATTTAAAAAAACTTAATTGTAAATAAATAACATTGTTAAACAGTTTTAAAAATTGCTTTCCAATTTCATAATTGTTCAATGTTTTATACAAAAATATGCAAAATTTATTGTTTGCTTACCATAATAGTTAACTTTTATACGTTTATTAAAAAAAAATATAACAACTTTAGAATGTTCAAACTGTATATTACTTGTTTTAATGCATTAATCCATAATTCCAACTGAAAATTTCGCTACCGTACCGATCGGTACGACGAAATTAACATATTGTTAAGGTATTTTATTTGGTTGCTACGCAACACTATTTAAAGATAATAAAATGAAATATCTACGGCTATTAGCTACAATCTTCTAAATTTCACTTAGTGTATGTTTTCCACTAGGTTGCAACACTTACTGATAAAAGACTCTAAAATAAAATCTTGCATTAATGGCAGTGTCGTACCGATCGGCCGATATGCCACTTTAACTATGAGCTTGCTGTCGTACCGATCGGCCCCCCACGGCACTTAACATGTTAAGGGTGAAAGGAGATTACCGGTCCCAATGACCCTGTCAAATCTCAGCCATAATTGGATTTTCCAAACTTCAGGACTGATGAGAAGAAATGATAGTGAAGGTTGAGGAAAGAGTGATCTTATCCAAGAATAAAGTTTCTGTTTTGTTAACATAAACCTTTCCTTTAATCGCATGGAATGCCTGTCTTAGAAGTCTGCTTCATATTTACTCCATGATCCGGGAGTTTGAGATACTCTCTAGGGCTCAGTGAAAGCCAAAGTGATCCATTCCATTAGTTTGTACCTGCTAAATGTTACATATTCGCTTTTAACAGCAAGATTGATTACTTAAACAATTTTGGATATTCGTTTATGATATATTGACCAATATAAAAATCTCTGTAGAGATATTAATGGCCTTAGATGGTTAATGGTGGAACCGTATTAGATGAAGAATGTTAATAATAATGATGAATGCTGCATAGAATGATTTCTAGCAAATCCTAGGCCTAGTTACTCATGTATTTTTAACAGATTGGAGGATATTTCAAATACTTTTAAGACATTGAATAGGTTTTATTACAATAGATTCAGTAGTTTCCGAGCAAAAAAATTTTTTTTTTTATGTGAAACAAAATATTTTTTCAAGGTACTTTATAAGGTATTTTGATGCTGTTGGAGTTTTGTCAAATGGTATGGTTTTTAAATTTGGAGTTCCTGAGGGATCTGTTTTTGGTCCAGTATTGTTTCTTATATATGACTCTTTGTTGTCTATAAAATATTGATAGGTTATTCAGTTTGGAGCTGACGCAAATCTTACTTTTTATGCCAAAACCTTACATGATATGGAGCAGATTGGTTTTGTACAGGTCAATATTTTGATTAAATAACTTCCAGTAAAACCAATTACTAGTTCTTGACAAGGGACATAAGTCACTAAGATATCACCCCAACATGTTTTTGGATATCTTTCTGAAAGAGGTTGTCAGCAGGTTTTGAATGTAATTATAGATAGTAGACTGTCTCTGACAGATCAGATAGATAATGTGTGTCGTAAAATTACTTCTGGATTGTTTTTACTCAGAAATTTTGCTAAATACCGTACACCCATGTTGAGATTGGTATAATATAGTGTAATAAATACTCATTTAAATTTGGGGTAGCAACATTTTCAAAAGTTGTCTTACAAAGAATAGTTTGAAAATTAAAGCCTAGAGAGTAGTGAGTCATGTAGGGATTGGAAAATGCTAACACTCCAAAGTATGTATTGTAAAAAAATAGAGGGCTCCCAAAAGGTCAGTGCTCGGCAAGCCATAAATTGTGAAGAGTTGAAAGGTTGACAGCTAGAAAACTGATTCTAACGTCAATCATGGACCTCAAGGAGGCAAATAAACCATTCAAAAGTCAATGCCTTCAACCGCAATTATTTGAAAAGGACCAATGAAAGGAATTGCGTCAGTTCTGAAGTAACGTAAAAGATTTAAAATAAGCCAATGAAGGAAGAGGATCAGAATAAAGTATTTGAAAATAAAAATTATAAATAAGGGTGGAAGAGAAGCGCAAGGGGTCTTTTTGGTTGTTAACTTATTGAAGAAGGGAGTTCCGGAGAAAGTGTTTCTTTAGTAGTAAAAAGAAAAATTGTTGTGAAAGATTTAGCCGAAATCAACCGTCGAAATTAAATAGTTACTGCGTCGTTTTGTACAAGTATTTAATAATAATCCTCGAAGTATAGTTAAAAGATAATCGTTGTTTATAAGTTTAAAAGAGTCGTCGTCATAAAAGTGTGTGAGTAATAGCGTCGTTCTACAAATGTTTGAACAAGAATAATCATCAACTAAATTAAAAAGTTAACAATTGTTGTCACAAAAGTGTATGAAGAAAAGAAGATTCGTTGAAAAGATTAAGGCAAATCAATCCATCTACTGGCAGTCTACGCGGGAACCACGTTCAAGGAACCAGGAACATTGGAGCTGTAATAGAACTTCAGAGTCGATAAGTACAAATTAATGGACAATCTCAATTAAACAAACTACCACCAAATTCTATTTTATATTAAGTAAATTATAGTCACCAAAGAACCTAACGAACCCATAAAGAGAAAGTAAATTAAATTAATAAATTTCAGTTAGCCGGAATATTTTATCAAAATTATTAAATTCTGATGCACTCTATTTCTTTATTTTAGATTAAGTAACTTGAATTTAACTATGTACTTAGAATAAGATGTTAATTGTATAATTATTAAGTGCACCAAATTTGAACGATAATTGTTTTTTATTGTAAATGATTTTTAAACTTTAATTTTTCAATAAAAGAAAGAGTTAAAACCTACAGGTGTCAAAGTATTTATTTTATTAATATTGACATGAATAACGTGCGTATATATATAAAAATAATAAAGTAAGATTTGTTATAGTATATACTAGAAGTAATATTAACCCTTAGCACGCGTATGACGGGATTCCACGTAACCCTCAACTTGACTGGTAACGCGTATGACAGGATATCTCGATTCAACACTATTTGACTTCTGCAGGTATTTTTAATTCGTTTAAAGTCCAATAGAGTGCAGGGAAATGTCCAATTGATATAACATGACACTCCCACTACGGTCTTTGTTCTCGATCACCTGTCATTGGTCTTTATTTGGTTGTTATAGCAACCAGGCACCATTTTGTGTTCTGACCCAGCGCGTATAATGTGATTTCTCGTTCTAGGACTGTCAGTTGTGAAATGTTTCGTGTCAGCGTTATAACTGCTATAGCTGTTCATTGTTGATTTGTTTAGGCCGTATTATTTATATTTTAGGTTATAGTACATTTTTATTTTGTGTAAAATAGGCTAGTTATAAAAATGGTAAACCTTGACGACCATGGATTTGATCAATTTATCGATGAAATAATGAATGCATCTTTTTCAACTACAGAATACATTTTGAAATATAGACAGTTTCTATGGACACGGTATTATCGTCAAATATTGTAGTGTGTTTTTATATGTATATACTAAATAGTCTATATAAGTAATTTTTTTGATGTCCTGAATGTAGGTAATTACTATGAGCAGTAGAAAGATATTTTTGATACGGTATGTTGATTTTTCTCAAAATCTTTTTTTAGTAAAATTTATTTGTTTGATGAAATTCAGGTTATTTTGAATTAAATAGTAGGCCTACTTTTATACAAAAAAAAATTAATATGATTTGTTTGTAAATATAAAAAATATATATAATCTGTTTCATAGGGCAGTCAAAAATATGAAATTAAGTATTTTTTCTTGTTTTAATCTGTAAAAATAATTTTAAAGCCAATCTACATTTAAAAAAAAAATATATCTGTAAGAATCCAAAATCAAATAGAACTTTAAACAATTACAAAAAAATTTTTTTCCTAATAGAACGATATGAGTAAGTAGCCTAAATTGTTATTCAGCGTGCTAAGTTGTATATTTAAGCTTAATACAGCTGATAATAGTTACTTTCATTATTATGCAGCAAGAAAAAAAAAGGGGATTTTAGATGTGATAAGTTCTAAAGGTAATAGACAATAAAAATAAATTTAAACTTTTTTGTTGCTAGGTGGTATTTGGTGTGAAAGTTTTGTTCATAACCGCTATAGGTGGTTTTTTTTTTCTGCCCTCAATTTATAAGCAAGTGTTATGACTGTATAATTGTAATATTCATGTTCCATTTAATTGGTAAATGCAAAATATTGTATTATAACTTAATGTAATATGCATATTGTTGTTGAATTATTGTATATTTTTGTGTTGCAGCTATAAAATTTTACCTGTTAAAAGCAAAATAAAATAAATAAGTTTCCAAAATCTGAGTCAATTTATTTTTAGCTAATTTCTCTATAAAAAAGTTTTTTCTATTTTATTAAAAGAAGTACCAAAAATAATGAAATATATACAATTACATATTTGTTAAACACGAAAATTTTGAGAAAGTATTTTGACAAGAAAACATTCATATTCTTTACTTTAATTACATTTTTTTCCATTAATTTTGTACACAAAATTTGTGGGTGGACAAACATTTTCAAAGTTTAATTAAATAGTTGTGTGATGAGTGCGCAAAGTTACAATTTTCCAAACAAGAGAAAAGGTTTGCTGGACAACGCCTAGTGGAGTGCAGCAAATTTCATAAGTTTGAAAATGGTTATTTTTGCACAATTACAAAGTTTTTCCTACAGTTCAGGTTGTAAAAGTGGAAAATCAAAACAAGTTATAAGAAATAATGTTGCTATAAACATCGATATATTTTACACCCTTAATATAGCCTAGAAACAGTAATTGAGGTTAGTACACTTATGTACTACTATTATTGCTATGGGAACCTGTAGTGTGAGAAAAAACTGCAAAGCACATTGTGTGTGGAAAACAGTTATTTCATGGACCATTAAAAAACTTCTTTGTAGAGCAACTGTACGAACTAATGAACAATCACAGGTTATGCTGATTTGAGGATGGCTGATAGAGTTTCGTTTTACAGTGCGTTATCTATGACTTCATCAATTTACTAACGGGTGAAATTAAACTGATTTAGATACTTAGTGTCCATGTAAAGAATGGTGGTAACTGTATGGAATCACTAGCTGATACAGTACAACCATATGAAATTATTATGCTACTTAATAACTTCATGAAGAAAGAGCTTGACTATAAACCATTACATCAATGCAAAGCCCACTTCATTTTATACATGTGGTATCGTTGAGTCGATATATTACTTTTACAATTTGGTTATTTCAATATCTTTTATAAGCATTAATTTTTACTTTAACACTAATTGGGAACAACAAATGTTTTTTCCTACAGTTACCTAACAATGTACATGTTCTCTCACTGATTTGAGAAAGCAAAGTGGCCAATTCGTTCATCAGTGAGACAATGTTAACAATGTTAACATTGTCTCACTCTAATTACTTTGTCTCACTCCAGATTTGCAACGTGAAGGCACGAAATAGTGAGCGCGTAACATGCAGACAAGGTCGTATGCGCACGAAATACGTTGGCAGCACTGGCTGTAAATCAGCTGGTCAGCTGTTGTACTGTTGTATTTGTCACAACACTTCCGGTCACGGCAGAAGCCACCATTTCATTGATTTGCCATTTGTAAACATTGAAGGTGGTTTTGCTGTCGCAAAATGGAAGTTAATGACGATTTTAGTAATAATAGTTCACCAGAAGAATTAAAAAATGTGGCGAGGAATGTGTCTCTAAATCTTCTTCCAGAGAAATCAAAACATAAATATGAAAAAAGGTATGAATTGTTTACTTCCTGGTGTGAAAGTAAGAATGTAAAAAGCCCAACGGAAAATGTACTTTTAGCATATTTTGCTGAAAATTCAAAGATTAATAAATCGTCTACTCTTTGGGGCGTTTATTCAATGCTTAAATCCACAATTCAAATCAAACATAACATTAACATTGGCAGTTACAAAAAACTTATAGCTTTCTTGAAAAAAACATCTGTAGGGTATGAACCTAAAAAATCAAAGATTTTGTCTAAAGATGAGGTTGAAACATTTCTACCTATTTATTTGTTTTATGGTAACTGTAGGAAAAATATAATGTGCAACTCGAGTGCAAAGTGCAATCGCCTCACTCGAGAAACCATTCCTCACTCGCCTACGGCTCGTGAGTAAGGCAAATGCTCACTTTGCTCACTAGTTGCACAAATAACTATAGTTCCTTACCTCCAATACATGGTTTGGACCTGTAAATTGTTGAATTAAGATATGTTATATTTTGAAACAAGTTTCTTTTGCTTGAACTTTTTTCATTGAAGGAAGGAGAGAGGGGAAATGAAGTTTATGTTATAACATTAGAATATGTTTGCTGAAAAAAGTGAAAAGAAGTGCCCATCCAACAAACTAGAAACGCAACACTTGTTTGATTCAATACTTCAGACAGATTAGAAAACCAGTGAATAAACCTTTCGAATTTGATTTTCGTTGTTCTTGCAAAAGAAGTAAAATTATTGGAGTGATAAGCAAAGTTCAGCTATAAGCTAAAATTTGTTTAAATAAAAAATGAAAAAATACAATCAAAATTATAACTATTTTAACATACACAGAATTGTCTGGGTGCTGCAAAGATGAAATATGGTCAACTTTCAAAAATTAACTTAAGCAATGAAAGTTGTCACAAAAATAGACTAATATTGAAATCCACATATTAAGAAATAAATAATATTTGTTTTAGCTTTTACGTAAAATTATTGTTTATCGAATTTTTTTCACAAGTTATAATGTTACTCAATTTAAATGTCTCATATATTTTGCAGAGTATTTATATTTATTTCTCATATTAAATTTTTTTAAATAAAACATTTAATATATAATTGGATTGAATGGGATGGATAACACTGTGGCACAAAAAAAAAGAAAAAAAAAAGGTGTCTGATTTTACAAATTAGCCTGAAAGGTTTAAAGCTACAATCGCCTACTGAAAAAAATCTTATTCTGTTAAACTGTTACATACTCACTACTTTAAATGATGTCGAAGTGAATTCAAAATGATTCAATTATTTTAAATTGTTACAATTATTTATTATTTTTTCTTACAAAACAAAAAGAACACCATGATCATAAAAATTTGACTCTTACCATAAATCAATACGTATTTATAATATATAATACTTTTTTTATAATATTAATGTAATCAGTATAATACTTAAATCTACGTATAATCTGTCCAAAATAACGACAACAATGTCTTTAAATGTATGTTTTCCACGAAAGAAAGCAACAAGAAGAGTATAAACCAAACACCTAGTTGTAAAAAGTAAATAAAAATTAGTAAATATATGTAGTCAACTTATTATTTTTTTACTTTAGATATAACATCATTATTAAAATTTTATAATAATAAATTACTACTCTTCAAAATTAATTTTAAAACACTAACATTAATTTCTTTTAAATAAAATGTCATTAAAATTGGATTTAAAATTTTAAGATGATATGTATTCTACCTATCAAAGAACGAAAATAGAATTTACTATGTTCATTTCTAATATTTTATATACATATCCATGCGGAAACAACTTTTAACATACATACATGCATACAATCACACACACATACACTCTCTAACATAAATACATAAAATTATGGAAGTAAGGTGTAATTTTGGAACTCGCCAATTGTAAATTATAAAAGCAAACAAAAAAAAGACCATATCACCAAAGATATTGGACTTTGAAGTTTACAATTATTTTATACGATTGTTAAAATTCTATACAATTTTATGTGCAAACTTTGGACAGATTATATAAACACCTTACATACATACATAATTCATACTTCATATATTTCCTAAATCGACAAAATGCACCATTTCTGTGAATATTTTTACTTGAACACAATAACAAAATTGTTTTTCAGTTTTTTATTTTCTCTCTATATTTGTATTTTAAAGGTCAATGCTAAACGCATATATATATATTCGGACGGGATTTATAAATACACGTTTGCATTCTGAATATAAAATACCTCAAAAATTTGGCAACTTTTTTAATCTTTGACATTTAATTTAGGAAAACATAGAAAAAATATATAGATATTCCAAATTGAAAGAAATATCCATTTTCTTTCAAAATATGTCTCAAAATATTAATAAACATATTTCTGTGCTGAAACGAAATAGAGTATTCTTCAAAGAATATTTTGATTTGTGCACAAAGTTAAACTGATCACTAATTATAAGCGTTGTACTTTAAACCCTGGCTTTGGATTGTTAGAACTATTGCACTCTTAATTTGCTTTATTCAATCCGTTTTAATTACATAAAACTATCTTTTCTTAATACTGATCTACTCTTAAAAATTAAATTTGGTACGAACATATTTAAAAATGGATTAAGATTGGTAGTATGGAGGGAGGGGGGATTACTGAAACAATGCAACAAAGAAGATCAGAGAAAAGAGAATTAGGAAAAAGTGATAAAGAAGAATGCACAGGAACATGCTTTAACCATTTCAGGAAGATGCCTGTTTATACATATCCATCCATTTTAGTCCTTACCTCTTTATATTATTCTCCAATTATTAAATAGTGACCAATTGTTTCAGGAGATATTCAATGTAAATTACAAAACCGAATCAAATGTTATATTATATTTTGAAAATAGAATTTTTAATATTAGTGTGGTATCTAGCAGGATTACTAAAAAGCTATTAGTAATAATAAGATAAGCCAAATTTGAATAATGGAAACATTGTAATATTAAATAAATAATTACGGTTTCCCATATGGATTTAACACCCAGTTAATTTTTATAAGCAATTGAATAAGAGATTTTATGCCATTCAAATTTATTGACATAATAGTGTCATAATGAAGCTATTTTGATGGGTTAATCAAATGATTTATTCTGCATATTAATAGTTTAACGAGAATACATTTAAATATTACCAATGGTTACTGATAATTACTTTGACATAAAGTACTATTTAACTACAATGTCTTTTCTATTGTATAATTTATATTGCTTTAAACATTTCTGTTTCAGAAATATGTGTATTAAAAAATGCATATATATATATATATATATATATATATATAGTAAATTTTATTTAGACCATATTAATCCTGACACAGCAATTTAACCTGTGTCTGTAACTCCGACATTTGTTTTTCATAAAGCTTTATTTAATCACAGAGTTAAAACTTGTACAAATTTTGGGATATTATAGACTGTATACTGTTTATATACAGTTAAATCTATACTAAATCGTAACCATAAATTATATTCAAAATTTATTTGTAAAAAGACACAAAGTTATTTTTAAGTAATATTTTTGGAAGAAAATGTTTACGTCATTGATTATCCAGATAGAATGACCGTGTTACAAACTTTCTAAACGGTCAGAGATCAATATCTGTTCTATTTAAAGAGTTACATAGTTGGCTAAATATGACTGAGCACATGTTTGATCATTTTATTTGTGTTTTTCATGGATTTCAATATTTTGTTGTTTAAATGTATACAAATCAGAACAAGTGGTATTTTTATACTACGATATAGAACAAAATATAAATCTATAATATTACAAATATTTATAGCATATCGTGTTTCCTAATTTTTTAATGTTCACAATTGTTTTCTTTACTTTTATTTTTCAACCAATAAAAATACTTATATCCCAGTAAATTGGAAACAAATCTTCTATATAATAACATTGTGTTTTATTACAATCAGTGTTTTGTTAATTAAAAAACGACAATTTA
Organism: Aphrophora alni; assembly: GCA_963513935.1. Lineage (NCBI taxonomy): Eukaryota > Metazoa > Arthropoda > Insecta > Hemiptera > Aphrophoridae > Aphrophora > Aphrophora alni. The sequence continues at coordinate 36,677,085 of OY740766.1, forward strand.
CAAATGGATTAAACAAAGTTTAGTATTACAGTTTCATCTTCTAAAGGGTTTTTTTTTTTTTTTTTTTTTTTTTTTTTTTTTTTTTTTTTTTTTTACAGTTTATTACAAATAGAAAAAACCGTTATTGTATTCCTTGGTTTTTCACAGTTTATTGCAAAGAAAAGGAAAACGTCATTGTATTCCCTGTTTTTTACAGTTTGTTTGATAAATCATTTAATTGTTTTTAATGCATGCAAGGAGGAGAATACTGAGATGGGCCACGACCACCTATTGATCTGTCCAAGACTTGATAAAGATTGGCAGAGAGAACGGAATATGATCAAACTATACTGGGACGTTAGAGCACTGATGAGTTCAGACTCCAAGCCGCCATAAGAAAACTATAACATGATATAAGAAATAATGTAATATGATGAATTACTTTGTACAAATTAGTAAATGAAAAAACACAAATATAAACTTGGATAATATAAACTACGAGTTCATGAAATAAAATATCAATAGTTACCCAAAATTGTTTATTTATCTCGCACGATTATAATAATGCTTAACCACCCATACAATAGTAAACCTGATAGTTCAATATCCTTTCTGTACAAAATGAATATAATTGTGTTTTCCATAAGGATTAATATGTTTAGAATACATTAATTTGTTTTCACTAAATGTTCTAACCAGACTAAAGGTTAGAAAAACAAAATGAGATAGAATTAGTTTGATGTTTGTTAATTAATTAAAATGCCACATATTTCAAGGCCAGGTAGTATAGAATATAAAAATGGCCTATTATTTGTTGTAGTTGGAGAAATAATTGAAAAAAAAAACTTCAATAATATAATGCCCAAATTAATTTATTATGTTTTCTTTTAAGCAAACTGGATAAATGGGTTCTAAAACTTAACATGCTTTATGGAAAAGTGTGTAATACAGACTACATTTTTATTTAACTGTATTTATGATGCAAGGTTGTATAATACATATTCATATGTAGATATGGTACAAATTCTTTGACAGAATACTTATTTTTATTAGAATACTGAAGATTGAACTTTCACAAATAAGAGTGCAATAGAGATTAAAAATTTCAAGAAAATAATTTAACCGAAATGTCCAGCAATCTAAAGAGGTTAAAAAACTAATCAAATTGTTTGTAATGACATTAATCTTCAATCTAAATTGCAGATTTTGTAAAAACTAAAATGATAATTAAAATTTAAATTAACAATAAAATTAAACTAAATAAATCAGATAAGGAATACTTACTTGTGAATAGGAATATGGAGTAATATGGAAAAATTCCATAAACACAGAGGAATAAAAAATATCAAAACTGAAAAAGAGCTACTGTAAAAAATCCTTTGTACCTTTATTTACAATTGAAAAATGACGGAATATCTTCCAAATGCATTGATTATTTCATAGTTCAATGTCTTACTATATTAAAAATACTGAACGATGTTTTGAAATGAACAAAATAATAAATAAATTAAAAAATCGTACACTTTTGTGCCTCAATTTTAACAATTTCCTAGTAAAATGTAAGAAATTCTAGAAATGTAAGTGAAAATGGAATAGTATATACTGTATACATTATATAATACAAAATGTAAGGAATAAAATAAAATTAAAAGAAATCTCAAGAGAGAGAGAGAGAAAGAGAATAGGTCTTTCCTTACTGTTGTAATATCTCTTATTTTATAAATCTTGATTGGAAATAAATCTCGTGGAAATCTTGTGCTACATAGTAGTAGGTATAAATAGTATATACATACACATATCTATGTATATATATGTATACATATATACATATAAAGTATATCTAGAAGAGAGAAAGGGGAAGAAATGAGACTTGTGAGTAATATGAAGCAAAACTATTTTGGTGAAAATTTTAGTTAAAAAAAATTAATATTAAGTTGTTAAATAAAAAAACTTTCCTCAATCATATTTTGCGATCATAACAAGAAAAAATAATTTTAAAAAAATTAACTTGCAAGATTAACAAATTTGAGTATACACACTTGCACCAAATTAATTTTGTATGTATGGGAATAAAAAAAAACCAAATGAATCAATATCATTTACGGAAAAAAAAACTGAAAACATTGATTATGATCAGTTAAGGAAACAGTTTTTATTACAAAATTAAAAATGTGGAAACTGAGCATGTGCGTGAATATTTAAGACAGAAGAAGTTACGTAACTAGGTCGCAAAACAATCACTTTTATATTTATACAAATACAACTGCCACAAATTTCAACTTTTTGTGCATGCTAATCAATTGTTTTGCTCTAAATTAGCCCACAAAATCTACAGGAAGTGAGAACTGGAGAGTTTTGAAGAGAAGTAGAGAAAGAAAAGAAGAGCAGAAGAAGATGTATATTTTGGTTTATGTATTCTAGCAGCATTCTCTATAAAGAAAGCAATATATGTAGTGATACATAATACACAGCAGACAGTATAGATCTAAGCTAAGAGAAGGCCAGCAAGAGTTTTTCAAACACCAGTATCAGGTCAACAACATAAAATATTATAAAGACTATTATATTCTAGAAATAATATTAAATACTAAAATCAATAATCAGTTTTTATATTGATTCTTATTCCCAGATGTAATATCAATCCAAGTCATCTTTACTTCAACTACTGCAACTGGTATTTGAAAAGTTCCTGCTGCTACAGTCTACACAAAACTACACTAGGTGATACTACAATAGACAGATGAAGATACATACACGCACACAAACACACCTACAGTTATAATATTATCATATATAAAAAGAATATTGGAAATATATATTGATATATGATTTTTTTTTCCTTCAATATGCTAAATTGTTTGTTAAAATAGATAAAGTAGATTTAAAAGGTTAATAAAACATTTTAGTGGTTTCATTTTTTATTTAATGAAAAAATGTTATGCCTAGATGTTTAGAGTAAAGTTGATCCCATTAGAAGATTTATGAGGCACAGTGTCAAGAATTAGAGGTTATAATACAACAGGGTTTATTAAATAGACAGTACTTCTTAACTAAAGCAAATAGAAGCCGTTATTCTTATGAATATCATGTATGTATTAGTGATTCTCTCTTAATAGATTAACTATTGTTTAACAACAACTAAAGCCTATATATGTGTGTGTAATTATGTTTAGGTTTGATGTTACTTATACAAAATTGTTCATTAAACTGTGTTAAAAAAATAAATAAATAAAATTAACTGTCACAGAATTGTGGGTGAATCTATATTCTTCACAACTGTTGAAATTGATGAATTGAAAGGGAAAAATTAATAAAAATAAAATTAGTATCGTGTATAAATGAAAATTTTTGATTGGAAAAGGAAGAATATACTTTCATGGAGTAATTAATGTATGGAATGAAATATAGCAAATACTATAAATTGTTTTTTGGGAAATCTATTCTGACAGTAAAAGAATATTTTTATATTAGCCCATCATTTTTGTAATGATAACTACAGATGACAAGTGTGCATTAATATTAAACATGTTATACAGTACAAAATGACAATTTTCATTACCATTTAAAAATCAGAAAAACCCCGATAAAATACAATGTTCAACATTTGTTTGTTTGATAACATTTCTATACGTTTAAACAAAAGTCAAGTCTAAATGTTTCTTTTTAAAATTGATATAGAAAATGATTAAACAATATGAATAAGTAAACATATTTCATTAATAAAACATTTAAATATTGAAGTGCTTGGAAAGAAAATATAAACCAGGACAAAGTTGAATCAGTATAAGACTTGCACAAGACTTGACGAATTGATACATTATAAAAACTTTATTATTTTAATATCATCAATTTCAACAGATGGTTAACAATAAATAATATTTGGAAATGTATTCATTAAATCTCGTGTCACAATCTTGATCAGATTTTATCCATTATCACACAAAGTTTTGAAATAAAGAAAAAATAGCAGGTATCATGTGCAAGAAGGAGAGAAGAAAAAAGTTGTGAAAGAAAAACAAAACACAAAATGAAGCAAATCATGAATTTATAATCAGCCAAAAGTAATTTGTTTGGTATTTGCACACAAAATAATATCTTAACTTAAGAGGTACAAAGAATTAGAATGAAATCTTAAGAATAGAAATAATGAAATAATTCAACAAAAATAAATAAACTGAGGTGGAAAGAGGGATCAGAAAAAAAGTTAGGGAAAGAATATGTTTAAAATGATATAATGCTAAAGCATATAAAACTAAAAACTACAAAAAAAAGAAAGAAGAAATAGAGTCTAGATATTCAACATATGGTTCAAATACCCTGCATATCGACAGCTATTAAAGCCTGGTTCTAAAAATAAAATGAAATATGATATTTACTCGACAGATTCTTTTGCCAAGAAATTCATTCCAGAAATTGACGTAGGTAGGTTTTATACAATGCAATTTCTTGAATAAATATATAGTAAAAAATTACACTAATTAATTGAAAATTTAACATCTCTCCATATTAAGAGTATTTATATTTCCCCCCTCCCTAAACAAAGATATAAACAACAGCAACAATCTTCCTGTGTGTTTTTATAGTTGTATGATATGTTGCAAGCCTAAATACTGCTTAAAAATTTAATACACAACAACAATATACCTTTATAATGAATAATTAAAACTCTTTGAACACATTTTCCTAAAGAAATACAATCCAACTTTAAACTATTACAATTAACATGTACCTTTCAATTCCAAATTCTAATTTCTAAAACAAATTGAATAATTATGTTGTTCAATTTAAACTTTTATTACTGAATTAAATTAATAATGCAAAGTTTTTATCGAATCCTACTTTGGTCCGAATTCAATTCTACATTAAATTAAATTCACATAGATTATATTGATAAGGGAATTTATTCGAGGAGGATTTCCTATTCTAAAGCCTACCCTGTAATCTACGGCCTACGTCAAATATTGAATCCATTCTGGATAAGTATTTATATGAAACATGCCTAAGCTATAGAAATAATTAAAATATATATTTATACATTGACAAACCTAGTCATTTCAAAACTATCCCCATTCCATCACAATGTTGTGTGCAAAATCATTACAGACAGATTAAAGATATAAGACAATGTTTTCAACACAGATAGTACAGTTTAGAGCGTGATTGTCAGCCATTGATTAAGAGTACATTTTATTTTGAGAAAAACATTCACACTTAAGATTAAACATACTAATCTACAAAATACAATACTTTAATAAAATATCAATGATTTTTACAATATGCAAAGCAATTTGGTTTCAAACCAAAATTTAAAAATATCGCATATAATTTTGGCTCAACACTGGTCAAATTCAGAGAAATAATCCCTAAATGCATATTATACAGATCTTATAAATTATCTTTTCTTTAAAGCTATAACAATACTGGTCTCATTATTTCAATATTTGTTAACAAACAATAATAATTAACTGTAAGCACAATACAGTAACTACATAACATAGTCCTCCGTTTAGTAATAAATATATCTGTCAATAACATGGTTAAGTCATTTATTATTTAATTATAGAATATAATTTAAACAAACAAAAGTAGAAAATATCATTCTCGCTGAAAAAAAAAAAAAAAAAAATGAATTACATGCACTTCACTTTCATTCTGAAAATGTTTATAAAAATAACAAATACCTTACATTACATTGGGAACGTTTGTGTATTCTGACGCCTCTTTCCTTAAACCTCCAGAACAAAAAATAATCCTTAACCTAATCTCTAAAGGTCGTAGCTGGTTAACAATGTGAATCTTGTTTTCCTGTTTAGATTGCTTCATTATTATTAGCACCTTTCTTGTTAATCTTCTGACAAAAGGAAAATACATCTTTTAAGATAAATCCAAAACACTTATTAAAATCACCATATAAAAATTGCAATTGCTTTACCCTTTAACTCACAAACTAGGAGATATTAAGAATAGAAAAAAGTTCAGCATTTTATACAATGGAAATTGTATATTTTATATAAAACTTCCAAATATATCAATTTAATCTACTTTAACCAGCCTGACCAATGGAGAAGTATAGAAACAAATAATATTTTGTCATCTAAAAAAAAAAAAAAAATGCATTAAAATAAATGACATTATGATATATAACAGTAATCAATAATTAAGTAGAATTTACAAATATAATAACTTTCACATTATAAAATTGTTGAAGCGAAGCAAAGGTCGGAGACAATACTGTTAATATAATACCATTTGATGAATACTTACATACAACATTTCATTTCAAGAATCTAATAAACAAATGTTTAAATCCATTCAACAATTTTATAACTTCACTGATTTTTGTAGGTACTAAAAGTTAAGTAGCTACAATAACTGTTTGGATATTCCTATTTAATGTAATGTATAAATCAAATAAACTTAAAAGTGTCACCTCATTGCCTATCTCAAGCATTTCCCAAAGTTGTGAAAGTGCAAAGCAATATATTGTAAGAGAATAACATAATGGTTGCAGTATATTTAAATAGAGTTTATCTGAGTATAAAAATATGCATTCAAAATAAAATAGTTTGTAGTTTATAATATACTTATATTAACTGTATCAACTGGGGCCAGAAGTGGTAGAAAATCTTTTCATTTATCGAAAGTTAGTTACTCACAAACTATTATTAATAACTTCTAAAAACAAAAGACATTACAACACAATTAATAATACGTTTATAAATGAAATTAAGTAAAGCAGAAGTAAAAATATAATAATACATTAAATTCAAGATAAAGAAGAATAATATATTTACATTGGTTTTAGAACATGCCTTGATTCGTGAAACAACTTCAACGATGAAGAAGAAGTGAAGAGTTTGTTCAGAAAACTGATAGAACAAAAAGTTGAATTCAGTTTAGAGATTAGAAGACATTGTTGAGAAAAGGAAAAAAAACAAAAACAATACTGAATAAAATAATCTGTATGTAAGGTATCTCACAACTTCTTTCTATATCTATGGAGATTCCATTAAGAAACCAAGGGTCCATCAAACCCATCCCTTAAATATTTTACTACAATCTTTTCTAGACCCTACACGCTAAACTTTCTAAAGGTAAAATAAAGTCATACAAAATACGATATGTATAATCCAAGTTGTTTGTACCCATAAAAACATGGATCAGGACAATGATGCTTTGAGTTAGTAAATAAATTCAAAGTACAATTATAAATCAATTAACATTTTGGCTCCTTTCAATAGGAACATTATTTCTTTAACAAACAAGTTTCATCGACTGACAAGACAATGAAATTATTGTTTACAAATTAAACTTGATACTTGAATTAAGGTTTATTTCCTACTCTGATAACAAATCTTAAAATAAACAAAAGTAAAATTATCATTGTAGTAAGTGTTAAAAATACAGCAACAAAAGTATTAAACATAAATAATAGCATGAATGCCCTTTTTAACTAATGTCTTCATGATTCGTATCTCCTTCTTATTTTGTTTGTACAAACACTCCACTTCACACAACGGAAGTCTCTGTCACCAAATGAAAGGAAAATAATCCTGAGAGTCTATATATTTATATATGGAATAACTCTGCGAGATTCTGGTTATACCAACATTTCCTTGTCTAACAAAATAATGAAAGCTTCTAGTTCTGTGGGAAGAAAAAAAATCCTACAACACAAAGCTAACAAAGAAATTTGTTATATCGACGATTATTTGTTAACAAGTTTTTTCATATGTAATCCAATGATAATACAAATGACTTTTGGCAAAATGTTGGGAGACCAATTAATCTCACATGTTGTCTTAGATGTTTGATTTGGAGAAGGAAACTCGCAGGTGGTTTTGTTCACTTAATTGGTGGTTGTGCATTTTCTGAAACAAACAAATATTACATTAATATTTATGTAACAGAAATATAAAACAGATTTTACATGTATATTTTGGGTTTTTGTTGTTTTAGGTTACATACAGATCCATTCATATATCGGGATCCATGTTGTGTAATTTCCCAATATATTAGGGAGAAAATTAGGAAAATTAAAATTTGTATTCTCCATTTTCTAAAAAATTTAGTTTAATTCTAATTCCCCCCCCCTTCAAATATATGTCATTAGATATTTAAAATGATATATAATTAGTGGCGCTACCGTATAATCTAGTAGCTACAGTTTTTGCCTTGAGAGGTTCAATCCCTATGGAGGTTTTAAAAGTTTCCGCGTTGATCTAGTATTTTAAGGTAAAGATTAACTATGATTCATAAGGAATCCTGATCACGAAAGCTAGAATTACAGCTATGGGAACTTGATATGTTGACCTCACATCACCCGATGGATAGAAATCATCTGGCAGATCTAGGCCCACAAGAGACTGTTGGGTTAAGGATTCATTTTTAACAATTAGATTAAAAATTACAGACATCTTGACCTGACCCAAAAAATCGGAAATACACTTCCATAGATATTTAGCAATAATTCTTTTAAACAAATGAATAAGATTTTATTCTGTTTATAAAACAAAACCAACTTACTATTAGTGCTGCCACTGCGTCCTCTATCGACCCCAGCTGTAATAACGCCATCCTCTTGTCTTTCCTATAAAAAATAATTTTACTCAATATTAATTGAATTTACAATAATTTAGCTACATAATTAAATGAGAGATGTAAAATCTTTAAAAAACACACACATTTATAACAGAACATATACATGGATCCAGAAGATGAAACAGTAATAAGTAAAATTATTCCAAAGTTGTAAGCAGTTTTGAAATATTTACTTTGACATCATTTAGACAGATACTTTTTGAAAAATTTACTGCCTCCATTTTTAATTTATAAAAGGGAGGAAAAAGTATGATTTAAAAATGTATTAATTAAAACAAAGTAATTAAATATGCATTTTGCTACATTCAACCAATGATCAACATATAAAATGATGGGATATTAATAAATACCTTTAATTCAAACCAATATTAATGTTTGCAAAAATACTAATGTAAAATGGTTATAATATTGAAATTAATAAATCGGGCTTAGACCAGAGAAGAAAAAAAACTGGAACAGCAGTAATTTCAGATTTATTACAAATGTTACAATTATTATAATGTTGTTTTGCATAATTGTTCTTAGAATAGAAAAAATACAAAGTTGTGTTTCAAAATTTGAAATGTGAACCATAACTACTCATTTTAATCATAATCCACTGTCTAATATTTCTACCACATTTATTATTATATTATTATCAAAATCAAACTCTTATTAGTATTTTATTATTCATTAGACAATTATATATTGGTACAAATAAATTGTTTAACGTCTTTTTAGCATTAGTTAGTTGTGTAAAAATATGTTTTTGATTGGATAGTAGGGAAAAAACCTTACTGAAACAGGAATAATTGTAGTAAAACTTACGGGAAGAACTTGAACGCTTTTACTGGAAAGCCATTCTTTGCAAAAGCTTCTTTCATCTCTTCTTCTGTTACATTTGGCCTGAAAAAGCAATAATGGAACAATTACCATAGAATTATTAGAATTTAAAAATTAAAATTATGTTTACAATAACATAAAGATGTTATAAGTATAAGAAAATAAGTTCATTGAACAAAGGATTTAGTTGATAACAAATATATGTATTGGTAAAACAAATGTTAAATTATTCTGTTATCTAAGTAATGCAACTGACAAGGACAATAAATTAAATGTCTTACAAAGATTTAAAAAGAATAGGACTGGCAAACCAAGTTTCTCAAAATGATTGTCGCTTAATATATTTAGTTTATGCTTCTAGACTAACGAAGACACGAGGAGTGGATAAGACATGGAAAACACAGTGAGATACCAGGCTCAAATCTGAATTGATTTCACCCATCCGAACTGTAGCGAGATACATGCATGCCTGAGTTACTTTAACCAAAAAATGGGAAGAACTTATAACTAAATAAAGACACAGAGGATAAAGTTTGTTAAGATCTTTGTTTCAAATTTAGACAATGTTTGTTATGGAACATTGTGTTGTGAAACCTGGACTTTAGAAAAAAAGGAAAATAAGACTTACAAGCATAAAATCTTTTATGATTTGTGATTTTGGAGAAGACTAATAAGATCAAGTTTGACGGGATAAAATTTGGGTTTCACACTTTCATACTCCAAAGATTAAATATCACTTTCTTGAGTGATATAACCTTCAGTACTCTTTCAAATCCAAAAAATACAAGCATTATGATGACCATAATATTTTGGTAATTGTGACACGGCAGGTTTATATTAAAATTTATATTACATTGGGTTATATAAAGAATTAAATTAAACATACTACAGGAAATAGATCTCTTGCACACTTGAGTAGTCTCATTGGAATGTGCTGAATTGTTAAGCTAGTATGAGAAACAGGCTACACTGAATTAAAGCAGGGAATCGGGTCAGAGAACCCGAGCAGGTAGCACGTGTGTAAGTGACTTAAAATACCGGGTGTTTCAAAATGAATAGAGGGGTTTTAACGCTTTATAACATTTATTACATTAAACTTACCGCTATAAATGACACATCAAATGAAAAAGCAACTCAAAGAGTTTTACAGAAAAGCCTACAAGTGTTAGGTGTGAGAACCATTCGTCACACGGCACACGTCAAGACAATATGCAAGTTCTTCCTAAACTTTGATTAGTGTTTCTTGAGTAATTGTTGTAACAGCTGCTTCAATCCTGTTTCTTAATTCGGAAAGGTAAGTCGGTAGTGGAGGCACATACACACGATCCTTTATGAACCCCTAAAGGTAGAAATCGCAGGGCGTCAGATCGGGTGACTGTGGAGGCCATGCGAAACAAATTCTGTCATTGGGCCATTTGCGCCCAATCCAGCGGTCTGGTACAGTAACGTTCAACCAATCGTGTACTTCGTTGTGCTAGTGAGGCGGCGCACCATCTTGCTGGAAAATGAAGTTCTCTTGTTCATCATCTTTCAACTGAGGGAAGAGCCATAACTGTAGAGTATCAAGATAAGAAGTACCAGTTACAGTTGCTTCGCCAAAAAAGAAAGGCCCATAAACTTTCTGCCGGGATATAGCACCATCTACGGATGTTATTATCACAACCGAACTTAATACGGAACGCACGTTGCACAGTAACTACAGATTCCGTCTTTGCAAACAGTAAAACACAAAAAGCTTTCTGTTCACTAGTCGCCATCTTTGCCACTAGCGCTTACTAACGGATGGCGGCGAAAACATTGCGTGGTGCCAACAAACAAAACTGTTTGAGTTGCTGTTTCATTTGATGTATCATTTATAGCCGTAATTGTAGTGTAATAAAAATTATAAGGTGTTAAAACCACGCTATTCATTTTGAAACACCCGGTAAATGTTAGTTATAGTTAATCGGAAATTAAATGAGAGTCAAGTTGTAATTGGAGTTTTAACCATTACACTGCCGTCCATTCTTACATAATGATCAAAGAATTACTGTGCACTTCATTCCTTGAGTGAAACATTCAGTTTTGATTACTACTACTCAACACTTATACAACTGCAGCACTATTTTCGAAAACCACAGATTTGACCACAAGTGGAATGCATTTCATGACGATATATATCCACAAGTTGAATAAAAATGTGTGAAATTCTTTACAGTTTTGGATAAGAAGTTTTTGAGCACGAACCATTAATATAGAACGTTGCACCTAACAACTATTTAAAGAAAAATAAGATATGAGTTTGTAAGTATTGATACATTCAACAGGCCAATGTTGTTGGTAACAATATACAAAAACTTTTAATTCTAGCACAATAAAAAATATAATATTTATTTTGGATCATTTAAAATTTTTTGTTTCCTTAATTACAATATAAAATTATGTGCTATATTTTTGAATTTATTACTTGTTGGTTTGGAATAGTTAATGACTACAGGCTTCAGAGACAAATTCAAGAAGAAGATGATTAACATAATAAGATGCCTTTGATGCTTATTGACTGTTAGAATGCAAAATAGGTAAATAAATAAATTAGATAAACATTCTTAAACTTACGGAATGTTCGAGAGATGTAATGTAGCTGATGGTGGGTATATGTTTTGATAATTCTTTGATCCAGGCTTCTTGAAACGATGTAGATTAGAAGCAGTATAATCTTTGGTCAAACCAGAATCAGGTTGTCCATCTTTAGGAAGTTGAACAGTTTGATGTTTGGACGCCATTACACGCATCTGCTTGCCAAATAGCCGTAACTTGTCCAAATGTGTCATGGCTAAGAACAAAAAATATATAATGAAATTTAAATACAACAATTAAAACTGAAATACATAAGTTTAAGCCAAGTATAAAATTATGAAACTACTTTCAAATACAAAACCATTATGTGATCTACGTTCTTTGTTTAACAAAACAAAAGATCAAAAACAGTACACACTGTAAGTTTTTCCTTCATCACTTGTGTCCTATGTTTGAACCTTCATAATAGTATGAATATAAAAGTTGCTAAGTTTTTATATGGGTTTGTTGAAGAGTTTTAATGTGGCTGTAGGGCCAGACCTCAAGAAATTATACTTAATGTTTATATGATTACCACAAGTCTTAACAAAAATGACAATGTTACAATGAATACTATCAGAGACCATTTTTCTAATATTACCACCCGTGACTTTTTCAATATAATATAAATAAGAAAGTTAAATAAAACAAACATGAAAGAATTGCATAACTGAACTGAAATTATATTGTTAAAAAATTTCCTAAAATGTTATCTTTTAGATTATTTGAAAACATAATGCACGAGAATGAACAAACTCAAAAACAATTTAAAACTAGCCGTCATTAATTATTTCACACACATAGTAAAAACAAGTCTATATATTAAAAATTCAACTACACTTCTGTTTAATAGAGCTACTAATTCAGATTTTTTTAAATTTGAGGTTGTTTTAACGAATTTTATTTTTCGGGAATAACTCTTTTTTTCTTTCTTTTTTTACCGTAGAAAAGATATTTTGACATAATTAGATGACATTTTTTAAAAGCTGGACATAATGTGCAATTATGGATCATTGTAGGATCCAGAGGTGAAAATATATTCACAATTTTTTTTATATTGAAAAATTGGTTTCTATTTCGATATTCATTTATTGAATTTTAAAAATAACAACTTGATTGAAGATTTATAAAACTGAGACTTAATACTAAATACGAGCAAAATTAGAAAACATTCCAATCTTTAGAGCTCCAAATACTTTTATGAATAAACATTTCACAGTTTTGGGTGTTAGTGTTTCTTCCTTTTTTAATAAGGCGATGATGACAAAGAGGTTTTTCACCTCACAACAAGGAAAAACTGTCTCACTTCATTTAGGCAATAATGTTATAAGTAGAAGATCAGTCTTACCCAAATGTGCTTGATGAGGTTCAGCCATTTGAATCAGGGCACTATCCTTCTTGTTATACAGGATTTTGACACGTTGGACGTCTCCGTACACTCCTGTAGACAATTAATTGTACATTGTATTTATTTTATGTACTAAACAACAAAGTTGTAAAGTCAGAAACATGCATTACATATTGCACAACAATAGTTGAACTAGAAAAAATAAAGTAATAAATGGATAAAAATATGACAACTAGTAAAACAAGTTCAAATTAATAAAGGTAGTAAAAGGAATTCCTTATCCTTAGGATAAGTTATTCTTGTGTATGTTTAACAGATATTTTAACTCTTATTCATGATGCACATGAATGAAATAAAAGTAAATAAATTAAATGTAAAATCTTTTACGCAACGTAAATCTTAAAAAAAAAAAAAAAAAAAAAAAAAAAAAAAAAAAAAAAAAAAAATACTACTTCAAGCACTGATATCTCGTTTAATATACAGGAATTAATAAAGTGTTAATTTTTAATTTATTTCTAATAAAAAAAAAATACAATTTCTATTTGTTTGTGTGAATATGTTTAAAACACGAATACTCTATCTAAACAAATTTGGACGGTCAATATGATACTTTTTGAATGTATGAGTTTAAGAAGCTCACATATTCAGATTTTGAATGAATAAAAAAAAAAAAGTTATTATAATAAATTGCTGACAATTTTTGCATAAGAGTAGAAACTTTGTTTTCTTTTTTTAGTGGGCTTAAAAATTGATCCTTTGACTTGTCCTATTATACAAAGTGAGTAATTATTGTTTATGGTTGTACAAACATGTCCGAGTTAATAAGTAAACATAACTGAACATTCAGGCTGTTGATTGATTACGACATTTTTTGAACATTAATTTTTCGTTTACTAACAGTTGTAATATTTTAAACATAATACTGCTCCATTAGAGGTACTGGATTTACAATGTGGAAGGAGAATTGAAAAATATAGGTATAAGGAGTTGGAGAGGTGTCACAGACAAACCGGAATGGAATATTAGAGGAAGACAAATGCCACAACGGCCTCTAGAGCTTCGAAAGAGTTCAGAAAAACAAATAGTCAAATTTCCCAATGTTAACATATTACTATTTTTTTGTGTGTGAAGCTTACTAATGTTTAAACATAAAAACGTGAAGAACAAATTGTACATGCTTATTGACATACTTTGGATTATATCTTCACTTTTATTCATAGAAATTTTATCTAATTTATAATTTATGTTTACAAATTTTCTCAAAAAACTTTTTTGTTGAAACAAAAAAAATCAGATAAGAAAGAAACTTATATAAAAAAAAATGTAACTTTGTCGCTTAACACATTTTACTGAACGTTAACACATTAAATTCCCACCACTGTTCTAGCATTCTCAACAAGATTTCGGTACCAATTATAGCTTCTCAATTTGGTCATAATGCTGTGAAAATTGTTGAGCCCCCCACGGGCACTATACCAGTCTCCTGAAAATTATTATTCACAATTAAAAAAAAAAAACTTTGTATAATTAGAAAGGACAATTCAATGGATAATTGTTTATGATTAAATAAAAAGGTTTTTCTTTTTACTTTTAAACAACACAAGGGGAAAAAAAGACAATATCTGTGTTAGTTTCTGAGAGATCTAAAACAAAAAAGTTTATACTAAGGAAAAGTCTGAATGATTATGTTAAGTTAAAAATGTTTCTGGTCTATTTTGTAAAGAATGAAACTATAAAATCAACATGCACAGCACGACGCATACACTAGAACTTTATGTGTAAGACAAAAGGTTCTCAAGCGTAATAAAAGTAAGCAAAAATGTCTAAGGAAAAGAAAAACATTCAATAATTTTAAAATGTTTGTTGTACACAAAGCAAAAATACTTCAAAAACTATTGTCTAAAAATACATTATAAAAAGAAAATAAAGATAGATATGAGAAGTAACATAGGCATGATTGGTGAACGTACCAAACAGAGTAAAGAGCGCATCAGGAGTGATGACCTTGATATCCAAGAAACAGCCAGAAGTGAAAATCGAAAGTTAAAGTCAGCCGCAGACCAGGAAACAGAAACAGAGAACAAAACACAGTGTTAAAGAAATAAATAATAAGTAACAATGAAATAAACGTAGTAGTGAATAAGCAGTAGAAAAAACAAAGCGTGGTGAGGGACAATAATGATCATTAAAATTTAGTTTGTTGCTTGAATGAGAAATGTTGTAATATAGTGTTGTCATCTCACATGGAATATATTTGTAAAAACTGATAACATATTTGTATAGATCAAATATATTTGAAAATGTTTTAGATTAAAATATAAAATCTTTCTTTTCTTGTTCATAAATATCTCAACCCTCTATTCAAATTGTGTTTTTCCTATTGAAAAGATTTCATGCCTAAATTAGAAGTAAAACCATTTATTGATTTTTTTTTTGACATGTTACAATTAATATTGTAGTAATAATAATAATAAATTTATATTGTCTAGGCCATGAAAATATTTAATCAATAACGGAATAGCTTAATGTGAGTAAACCTCGTACAATGTAATTGAAACATTTAATTTTTAAAAAAAGTTTCCAAAATAAAATTTAGAAAAATTGTATACTGGTAATTGAAATATTTCTCTAAAAAGAATGAGGTTGTATATCAAGGGCTAAAATGAATGGTGTAGGCCTAGAATATAAATAAGTTGAATGTATTCTTCAATGTCTTAAAATATATTGTAAATGATAATTACTTCAATACTTTTATTGGATATAAGTGAACCGTATAATAATATTATGTTAGTGGATGATATGATTGAAACATACAAAGAAGCAAATCACTACATAGTAAAGTAACTAAAACAAATACAATAGCAGAAGAATAATAGAAAATTAAGAAATGAAGAGCAAAAAAGGTGAGAATTTGAATCGTCTAAAGACAATTCTGAGATAAATACCAACTGCTGAATAAACACAAATTGCTAAACATGTGATGCTATGGATTTGAAAAGAATGAAAGACATTCAACTAATTTTGTCTGAAGCATCTATTTTTCTGTCAAATAAATTCCTTTAGTTTTAGTCAGAAATCATTGTTCAGTTGATTATTCTAAAATAAAATACTAACCTTTAGTTCATTACCTGTAAATTAATAGTTACAAAAAATATTATTTAGAAACAGTTTAAACAGCATTAACATTAGATTGTAAAATATTTTTAAAATAAAAACATTTACACCATTTTATAAAGTATGATTTTATCATTTGACAAAAATAAATTCTATTTAAAAATAGGAGTTATTTTTGTTATATGAAAAGTTATTGGTGAGAATAAAGGGGCGACTAAAATGTTATTTCCTTTGTTAAGAAAATTTACATTTTACATTACTAGAGGCTCCTTTGAGGCTGATGTACCTAACACATTATCTCCCATGTATCTTTAATATATATCATTTAATTAATTACCTCAATTATTATTTTAAAGTCTTTGCAATTCTTGATTTTTTTTGTTGTCTCTTCTTAGTGCTACAGAGTTGTTTCGCTTCATACTGGTGTAAAATACTCAAACTTCAATTGTCACATATATTAAATTTACAAAAAGAAAATTGTAAATTTAAAATATGTGACAATTGAAGTTTAAGTGTTTTAACGCTGAGGAAGCTGCTAGTGAGTAGCAAAACAGGGCTGTAGCATTATGAAATAAAAAACATCAAGCATTGCAAAGACTTTACAATAATAATTAAGGTCATTAAAATGCATGCAATTAATGATAGGTAAACAAACAATATAACGTATAATTTCCCCTAAACAAATAATATTTGCTATATAGCCAAGGAGGTTTTCTTTGCATATCTGCATTTAGAAAAGAGCAATGGGATATCTTATGGTTTTAAACAACCATAATAATTTAATTTTAAAATAATATGTACAAATAAAATAAGTAGGATTTTCATTGTACTAATTTCATTTTAATTATATTTTAAATATTGTACAGTACACTGGGCAATTATTTAAGTAGAAAGAGAATATCATTTTTACTTTTAAATTTTATTTTAAGTACGTAGTTTGGGCATTCTAAACTATGTACTTAAGTAAGCCTGAACTTTTAATTATTTTTTAAATAAAGTAGAACAACTTGACTCTGTAATAGAAGAATGGAATCATAAAAAACTATAAAGTAATGAATTACGATGTTTGCACAAAAGTGAATAATGAAACAAAGGTAAATTCAGGTTATTATGAAAATAAATGTATACACACAAAGTCAGAGAGTGAGAGAGAAGGGGGGATAATTTCAACAAAGAGTTTTAACTTTGCCCTTGTTTTCCTTTCTTTTGTCCACCAAATTACTTTAAAATTAGTATGAAAAAAGGTTAAAACATTACAAACAAAAGATTACGTCAGAAGTAACAAAAGCTTAAAACCAAAAAATTTTAAATAGTAACTTCCCTCCTGAGGGAACCTGACTTTAAAAAGAACCAAAGATCTTAAGCAACAAAGTTTTATTATTAATTAAAAGATAAACCGCATTTTAGAGATTAATATTGTCGAGGTTGGTGTTACAAAAAGAGCATGCGTTCAAACATATTAAACTTTATATGATAAATCTTTGAGCTTTTCAACCTACTATAACTTTTAAAAACTTGAATACATCTTTATGCTTTCAGAACAAGCATAAATTAATTTATAACTTTCAAATTAAAAGTAAAAGTTTTTATTAATCTTGACTGGTTTAACATGAACATTTTAATTTATCACAATGAAGAAATAAAGGTCTGTGCCTAAACGTATATTAAAATTTTAATATATATACCTTATTTTCATTCTATTTATCAGATGAAATCAAAATTGTAATAACTTTTCGCATACCTAAACACTAAATTAAACTCCTAACAAAAAGTATTGATTATTAAAAAAAAAAACTATTGTGGTAAAATTTTGATAAATGGAAGATTAATGACAATAACCAAGGCACCAACAATACATAAATAAAAATAAATATTTGGAAAATACTAAAATAAACCTAAATTTGATCAGGATACATTTCTTCATATTCCAAATCAGCAGTGAACAGTTTGGTATGTTTATTTTCATACCCCATCGTATTTCACTAAAAACTAATTACAATCACTTGGATTCATTTCAATTTTTTATTATTTTTTTACTATGAAGATGTCATTAATTCACTTTCACACTTTTGAACAAAAAACTAGATTCACAAAATGTGCTCCTACCGATGATGCTGTGAACACTTTTTAAGATGTTTATCGACAATTCCTAAGTTAAATTTTTTGAGGTATAGTAACCAAAAACTTTTGTCTGGTACCTAAGGTAATACATATGAAAAGAAATAAATCAAAACTTTTTTTTTTTTAATTGTAATTTCAATCATAGCTCAATTTTTAATACACTCGTAGTCTCAAAACTTGTCAATTTGATAGATTAATGCAGAGACCAACCTCAGCCCTCAAAATAGATATCTCAGCAGAATGACAAATTTTTCACTGTCATACAACTTTTTAAATGGTAGTATATATAGAAAACGACAATTTAAAATACCTTAATCCAACTAGGCATATTTTGCTCATTGACTCAAAATTATTAGGGTGATAATGTCCAATATGTTCTGTCGCTGTCATTTTATTTAAAACAGTGTATAACAAAATATAAGTAGTAAAACAATGGCAATTTTGAGCATCCTGATACTATTTCTTGTATTATACACTCTGCTAAAATTGTTTCAACAAACTAAAAATGATTGTAAACCCAATTTAATTCGGACTGAATGCAAATCATAAAAAAGTTATTGCTTTATAGCAATTCCATCTAACTATGTATTAATGATTTGTCTAACCTCTTCATTAAGGTTACTAATGAGTAGAACACATGTGGTAGCTCCAATCTGTCCTTGAAGTCTCATAGCTCCAGCTGCCAATGCTGCATTAGTTCCTGCTGCTCCAGGAAGAGTGAATCCTGCCAAGGGAATTCCTGTATAACATACAGTACTTTTTGTCTTTTACAAATTTTTAATACATGTTTCTAAAAGAATTTAATAAATGATAAAACAATTTTTTTTTTAAATTTTTCTTTTCAAACATGCATTAACATGTTAATACTTGTAATTTTAACTTCACAATATTAAATCAAACATTTCATTTATAACTAATCTGTGCACAAAATCTATTTAATAATAAATGGGTAACAAAGATTCCACACACTTCAAATTTGCGTTCTAAGTTTACTTTTTTAAATAATAAAAGATTCGCAAACTGGTATTTCCTACTACTTTTGACAAAAAATTTGTTTTTTGTTATTTTGTTTATTCCCAAGTGTGGTAAGGGACTTTTGAAAGTGTATACATCTACTGTTTTCCGTATATTTGTATATAATTTGTACAGTAATGTTAACATATAAATCAAACACCATCATCTTAAAAATGTTCTTCAATGGAATTTGCTTTTTTCTTCTTCTTTTTTTTTTCTTCGCACTACAGATTGTCATGGCAACAATTTGGAAGAAATGGACATGATGTTCAAATAGCTTACCCAAAATACTAGAATAAGAGAGAAATGTATCATTAAACGTATCATTCAAAAAATCAAGAGTTAATTTACATAGTTTGAACTTACGTTTAAATAAGTACGAGTAGTTATAAAACAATAATGTAAAAATATGGTATAAAATAAATAAACGTCTCCATACTATTTTTTACATACGAGTTTCAATTATTCACTTTTAAAACCTGCAACTGTGGAAAAACTTTGTAATTCGTGCAACACGTATCATTTCCAAACTTGAGAAGTTTCCGCTACAACACTAGGCGTTGTGTGGGAAACCTTTTCTTTCGTTTGAAAAATGGTCACATATTGCACTCATCACACAAATAACTGTAGAAATCAGTGGAATGAAGTTGATAAATACTTTTAGGACTAAAAGTACAAATAGGTAGCTTATGTATGTTTTGGATTTTATGAATCCATATTATGAACTCCTGAGTATTGATTTATGACAATCATTTCAATACATTCTCATAAGTCCCAAAGTGTTAAGACAAAATGGGGTTAAGAATGAGTTTTTGAGAAATTAGGGTAATTATATAGATTACCTGGTACATATAATTTAGGCAATCTTTTGTGTTAATCCTTTACTACATACCTTATTTATTAAGAATAATTTATTTCATCAATGCAAATTTCACTTTCTCATAGAAAAATCCCAATTAGAAAACTATGAAATCCACTTATTTATTGGTTACACACAATGCCAATTCTTTGAAATTCACGTCTCGTATGTTACAGGTGGCTATACATAGATCTGGTGAAATCTCTTGTTTGTATAACTTATTTGATATACTAATATGGTGTAATGCACATGCGCCAAACTATACACAATTTCCCATTACAAGACGTGAATGTGAAAAATTGCCATTATGTCTAACCTATAAATTGGTGGATTATGTAGTTTTCAAATTATGATTTTTTTAATGAAAAAGTGAATTCCGCATTGAACAAATAAATTATTCTAAAGAAATAAGGTATGTAGAAAATGATAACACAAAAAATTACCCAAACTAGTATTGTTAGACATAGAGGCATACTCACATTATGAAAATCAGATTTTTTCCCTGTACCATGATATTCTTTATTACGTAAAGTGATATAGAAAAAAACTTTTTCCTCTCTTTCTCTTCTATTGTTATGTCATAATGTACACATACAAAATTTTTCTAATTAATAAGTTTTTCATCCACACACAAAAAACTAATAATGATTTAATTTTCTCTTCGTAATAAACAACTATCCATTTTAAAGTTTTGTTATTAAGAATGACTACACAAGTTAGCATGTCATTGTGCGAACATTTGTTAATTTTATAATGGTACTTAAAAACATCTTCAGTTATATAACAGGGTTGCTAAAGCTTTTGAGGAAAAAAAAGAAAAAAAGAGTGAGAAAAAAGAAAAGAAAAAAAGATCTGGCTTTTCCATTCAGTTTTGTTGTTGTTGTTGTTTTATATTACTTTAATTATTAGGTAATATTATTTATACAGCTAATGCAAGCTTACTAATTTAACAAATATATTATCTGATTTAAATCTTATACCAGCTTAGTTTTGTCTTACAAACTTTTTCAGTTAACATTTTGAAGTAATTATAATTTCTTGACTATTTTAGTTTTACTCTAACAAGTTTAAATCAATAAAATGTTCTTTTACCACATCAACTAAAGAAATTAGTAATTTAAAGATAGGAAAAGAAGAAAATATATTAGTTTGAAAATTCTTTTATATAACTTGGAGAACCAAAATTTATAAGAACGTACAAAAGTAACAAAATAAATACAAATTTATTAACCAAAAATCAATCATTATACAACAGTTTCAGATATCAAAATAATTTTAATACCAACTACTAATATTTCTGATAATTTACAAAATGCCTTGAAATTTCTTCTGACTGTAGCAACTCTTTAGAAAGATAGCGCATGGGGTAGGAGGATCAACTTTTCCCTAACAAATGTCCGTAATAATATCCTAAACATAATATAAAACATGAAGACAAATAACAATTTAAAAATCTACAGGTCAATCAAGGTAAGTACTTAATGTTTTTCTAAATACACTACCTCCAACTGGTGAACCAGCATAGGGAGCAGCTAGTGGAGAGCCTAGGCCATGAAGGGGTGCAAATGGAGACGCTAATACACCTTGAGCACCTGTAGGAAGAGAAAATCCACCTATGTATACAACAAAACAAGTCAAAAGTGTAATTCCAGAACGACTGGAGCTGTAATTTCCTCTTGAAACATACATAATAACCATATATAATTAAATACACTGAACAAAAGTTGCATGTATCAATAATTAATGAAAAACAAACAATTCAATGACAATATTTAAATGACTGTCATCCTCAATGAAATTAGCACACCAATTACCATACATGCTCACGTTACTAAATAATACTTCATAGGGGAAAATTTGGATCCGTTTGTCTCCTCTATTGTAAGCTAATGTAATTTTCTTGCTTTGCTTATTTGGAGATTTTGTCTTTGATATTTTATTTGAAACTAAGTAATATTTTCAATTAGAATTCAGTGTAAAGGGATATATTCACTTTGCTTACATGTACTTTCAACTGGCTTACTTATTGTTTGCTTTAAAATAAGTGTCCCAACAGCCAAATCTTATTTGAATTGATAATGTCTCAAATAAATTTTAATTAAAAAGATTTCAAATTTTTATATTTTGATAATTGAGTGATTATAGACTATTTTAATAGCTAATTAACTCAAAATTGCTAAACTTAAAACAGCAAGAGTTATTTTTTTAAATACAAAAAAAACATGCTTTGTAGTAAACAACTAAGCTATACAGAAGAAGAATATAAAATCAGCTGTTTAGGGTGTGGAGATGGCTCAAAGAGTTAACAAAAACACTCCTATAATCTTTGACATTTACAATTAGATCATAACACAGTATTAATAACAGCAAGACTGAAACAGCCTTTGGTTTTTAGAGATGATTGTGAAATTGTAACAGACACTCATATTTTTTGTACTTTTGTTTTTACAAAGGATTGTTGTTTCAAAACATCTAAGTTTTAAATGTGAATCACAACCCTTAAAAACCAAGTGGTGTTACATTTTGCTTATTTGCAAAATTACCTTCTAAAAATATATACAAATTAAATTTGATAATCTAACCTGATTTACAATTCTATTTAAATTTCTTAGTGTTTTATATTCACTTGGTTTAACAGTGTAAACAATTTTATAAAATGAAGTAAAATCATTTTATAATAATTAGCACTGTGAAAATAAACCCGATTTAAATCAGTAAAAACAGCTATACCGGTTTAGAAACATTTTTGCCTAACTATATGCTGATTATCATTTTAATGATTTAAAAATTTTGCATGAAACTAAATCTATCCACTTTTGATCTTGATCTAAAAAACAATTAATCTTTAATTGTAATGAAATTATTGTTTAGAAGAAAGGTCACAAAATAGATAAATCTACAATAAGTTAGATTCATTCCATTAGCTCTGCCTTAGTTACGCCAGTTAATATAAATGTCTCCGTGTGTAGAACTAATTTTACAGCAAACTGAACATTTAAAATCTTGCTCATGACATTCATATTTATAAATGAAATAAGCTCTAAATGTATGAAAAAAAATAAAAAATTGACTCATAGCTGACAAGTTGAGAGGAATTTATTTAAATGTTCTGTGAGGAGCCTAAGAATAACTTAGAATGATAACAAGTCACTGAAACATCATTTTGTTAAGTGTTTGTTGTGAACGTTTATATATCTTTTATTTGGTGTTTGATCTTGGTATCAATATAATACACAAATCAGAATGCTGCACACAAAATATGATAAACAATTTACAAATAGGTGAGAAAAATCTTCTGAAATGTATTAAGGTTGACAATCTTAATATTTTATTAACAATAATATTTAATGAATAATTAAACCTAGTTTATGTTTCATATTTGACTGAAATCAATTAAAATTCCTACAAATTAAGTTGCTTCTTTTTGTAGTTATGTAAGACTTGTGAAAACTCCTATTTTTCGTCCAAGAAAAATTATTTGGAAGCAGATATTAAAGCGGAACAAAACAGTTATTATGAGACATTGTATAGAGACTTATTTGTGAGAAGTTATTTCCAAAAAAACTATTTAAAATTAGAATTATTTTGAAGTTGACTAACTATTTTTTGGCACAGAACTTGGGCACAAAAAACTTTAAATTTGAAGAAAATATGACTTGAAAATTTGAAAGTTGAGCGACTTCTAGAACTATTATATTATATAGCCTTGAAAAAATATTAAAAACATGTTCAAAATCTGTGTTCAACTGATGGGTCCTACTTTGTTATAAGGACGTCTGCAATAACTATACTTCATTTGAAACAAAATAAACTAAAATGATTGTTTACCAACCTGTAAGTCTAGCGTGATCACTCTGAGTCAAGCTCCTTCTTGCTGCTTGGAGTGCAGGGCTGCCACCTCCAAGCAATAACTGCGGTAATAGCTGCTCAGACAAACTAACACCATCCAATCCAGTTTCACCATTTGGTAATGAAGGATTTGTATAGTCACGGGATTTGTCGTTATTATATTTAACATTCAAACTTGACAGTTTAGAGTATTCGATACGTAAAGTGCAGCAAGAATTGTAGATGTTTTGCCCGTCTAATGACTGAAAACAAAAAATAAACACTCATTTTGTTACTACTAACCAATTTCGGAAGTTAATTATTATTTCTATAATTATGTCTTATTGTTAGTAGTTATAAATTTACAGATAGCAATCATGGCTAATAATCTATGTTAAATAGAAACTTCTATTAACAGAGTGAAGCGACTAAATATTTCAATCATTTACCATTTTGTCTGTATGTTTTTTGTTTCCAAATGTGTCTATTAATTGTTAAGAAATTTAGGAATGAGGTAATTAAGCCGAACAAAATAAAAATGTTTATTTTATTTTATTTTCTGCTTTAAAATGGCATCCACTCAGAAAGTTACTGCATGCTTCCAAGATATGGATACGCTTTTGATTAGGAATATAGAAAGCATTAAAAATAGTGATTTAACATAGCGATCAGTTGCACAAAACACATTTCAAATGAACAATGAAATTTGAACGAATTTTTAAACCTTCCCTGCATGATGTGTTTATCTGGCCATACTTATTTTAAACATATTCACTCGACTTCATTTATATGAATTAAAACCCTTATGAGTTTTTTGATTTATGTCCACGTGCAAGGGCGACTACTGTCGGAGTTTTTATTATAGACCTCTGACTTCGATGCATTGTTACAAGCAAACGAAAAATAATGTAATAATTGTAGTTACCGGTTACATTAGTTGTTTTGTTCTGCAATTGATCACAGTACTGTTGTGAACAGTATACTACAAATTGGAATCTGTATGTATAATATTTACAGTTATTAATGTGTAGACGTTTTAAACATTTAAACAGTTTGACTTAGCTTACTTTAAACATTATTGTTGTGTATATGAATAAAACTGTTTGGTTTACATTACAAACCGCCACTGTTATAGATTTTTTACGTAATTATAAATTTTATACATAACATTATACATACAAATTATCATAGACACAGTAAACAAGTCAACAGTGAATAAATTTAGGGGTCTCCTAGACAAACACCAGTTTGAGACTTCCATCAAAAAGAACAAAAACAATATCCAAATGGAGAGCTCGGCAGGTGCCCTTAACTTAACCACAAGAAACAAGCAAATAGGTTATTTAAATATACAGATAATATATAGAAAATCAACCTACAAAGTGTTTCACAATATATACTATTGTATTATCTTAAAAAGAGGTTTAATATTATCTAATAAAAAGGTCCAACCAGGACTTTATATTTCTTAATATTACACCGTTTGACATTATTTTTTAAATTCACAATTTTTGGATTGATAAGGTTATAAAAATGAGCCGCACTATAAATAAAAAAATTGTCGGTGTAGAGTTCAATTTGGTTTAGGTACAATATCAGAGTTCCACTGCATGCAGTATTTCACTTGTTATTTACAACAACAGAATTTTGTTTGCAAAATATTTTTAATATAATATGTTAAAATGTTGTAACGGAAGGATTTTAGGTGCTAAAAAGAATGACCAAGAGTGATCAAATTAAGATCTTCTAAAAATTACTCGAATAATACTCTTTTGCTGACCAATTAGTGGCTTGAGTATAGTAAAATAAATGCCTCCCCAACAACTAAGTCCATACCCTATATATGAGGTCACTAGTGCATGATATACATACACAAGTACTCTTTCGAGGCAGAAATTTCGCTATAAAATAAAATTTATGCAAAAGTAAAAACAAGTTTCTTTACTTTCTCCCATGAAAGCTTTGAATTAACTACAAGCCCAAGATATTTTATCTCTTCAACCTGTTCAAGTTTTATACACATACATTCAACTAAATTATTACAACTTAATTTGTGATAAAAAAGGTTTTCCTTAAAAGTCCAGGGTTTTTCAGACCAAACAGTAGGCTATACCACACCATCCATTGGACTAAATACAGGGTCAATGTCTGCTTATAAACAATATCAGATCTTTCCAGAGTTGTTTGTAAAAACAACAGTGGAAAAATTGT
Organism: Aphrophora alni; assembly: GCA_963513935.1. NCBI lineage: Eukaryota > Metazoa > Arthropoda > Insecta > Hemiptera > Aphrophoridae > Aphrophora > Aphrophora alni. The sequence continues at coordinate 36,703,577 of OY740766.1, forward strand.
GTCGTACACGTTATAAAAACTGAAGAGAAATATCGCCAAACTGAACATGTGGTCGACATTCGAGATGAGCCCATGGTTATTAATGTCAACGAGTTGGATTCAAGTGATCAAAGTGAGAGTGAAGACATGAGTTATAGTGAAGCTAAGATGGGTTAATTACATATAACTTCCAAAGAAAACAAATCTACAAATTGAGTCGTGTGTACAGTGTGAAATCTTTATCAAATATTGTTGTCCATTAACTTACAAAATTGATATTTCTATGAAATATAAAGAAATCCAGTGAGGTTTTTGGCAGATCTAGCGTTAATGCCAAATTCAGTTTGAAAGGTGAACTGTACACTAACTGCACAAGTCTGACCGGCAGTCTTTTGCAAGTCCAGGATATTAGTGCGTACCTACTGCTACTGAGCACAGAGTGTACATACACTGCCAACCGTGTTTCGTCTGTTGTCTGATGTCATTGTAAATTATTAATAATAAATACAAATAATTATCCATCATTTGCTTTAATGAAAAATTTATACTAGTGATATCATGCCGATTATGTACATATTAATACTATTAATAATATTACAAGTGTAATGAGCTGTATATCAGAAAAAAACTAATAACTCCTTATATAATCAAAATAAGGATTTGAAAAATTTCAGTTATACTCATGACATTATGGATGACAATCGGTGGAAAAATAGTTTGTACCTCCAATACTCTTTAGCTGGTAAAATCTTAAAGTTCAACAAACCAAAAAGACTCAGGAAAACCGTTTTTAAAACACGGTACACTCAAAAAAATTGTATATATGTAATTGTGCAGAACAAAACAACCAATGTAACCATGTAACTACAATTATCTCATTATTTTATGTTCACTTGTAACAACGCACCAAAGTATAATACAAAATCAGATATTGGTAGGGTTAAAGACCATTTTTCAGTTAAGACAATCAGCATTCCATATTTTGTATTCATGAAGGATACAGTATAATATTAATGTGATTTCAATAAATGATAAATCACTATTACAATGCAAGAAGTAAGCCATCAAAAAACTACTACGAGTGGTATTTTGTTCAAATGTATAGTAGCTGTACTGTTATTTAGTGTTACTTCTTGGTTTTATTGTTGTCTCACATAGCACACTAGATAAGAACATTAGGTTTACAAGACCGATTTACTAAATGTACTAAAACATTTAAGACCTACTAATCAAAGAACCAATAGTTAACAATGTATTAAAAAATTCAATACTTCAATACTGAGAAAGAAAGAAAAAAAATAGATATCTTTTAATGTAAAAAAATAAAAATTATGCCCTAAAAAACAACATAAAGATTAATAAATTAAATTTAAAAATACGAGTAAAGCAAACATAATAATAAAGTATTTAATCTTGTATCAAGTAAGCTAAGTTGTATTTTTGAAATGTGAAAAATATGAAACAAAAATCAATTGAAAATGGGACAAAGGACTAGGGGTTATCTCATTCACATACGCCCCTTCCAATATGTCTTGGAGAATGGTCCAACAAGGGGATGCAAATTGTACAAATCTTGTACATAATACACGAGGAAAGGAATGAGGAACACGCTCAAGTAATACACAAAGAACTCTGGATAGAGATAAATATCACCTGAAGATATGGAGTAATAATGCAAAATATATAACGAAAATAGGAACAGTACTGTAGGGGAAATAACATTGAATATAAAGAAAAGTAACAATGTGTTTTATACCTATCAGCAAAGAAATTTAAAACCAATTTATAGGGAACAATATAGTTGTGTAAAGTGTTGAAACATATTTAAAGTTCATGCAATTTAAAATAAGGATAAGCATGACTTTTAATAATAATGATGCAAATTTTGATAACGTATTTTTTTTTTTTAAATTAATGAGATATAAAAGGTATTGAATGTTATAATACAGTAAAGAATCGAATACTCAAAGGAATATATTAATTACAAGCAGAAATAATCAAATATTTATTATGCAAAATTGTAGCTCAAGATCATAAAATGATCATTTTTTACAAAGATCATTCCATACTTTAAATACATTTTTAACTTCTTTAAATAATTGAAAAAAGAAGACAATTTTTCAAATTAATCACAACTAATAATATACAATGAAGGAAACATGTAGATTGAAGGGCATTTTAGTTATTTAATTACATTAAATTTTCTTGAACATTTTTATGTAAGTCTTGTTAAATTTTGGTGTATTAACAATACCGGGTGTAATTAATGAACTACAGTTCTTTTAAAATAGTATTTTTGTCTTAAGTTAGGTGTAAAGTAGTAACAATACAATGTTTAGTTATTAAAAACAGAAACAAAAAACAAGGTTAGCTAAGCTTCGTCAAAATCGGTTTAAATGAAAACTTGAAATTAACAGAATATCTATTTTGAAATTGAACTTTTGGTTTAAGTTAAATCAAACCTAATGACAAAATTGTATTCAACGTCCCAAGAACATGGCTAAACTGAGTTTCATTGAAATCGGTACAAAAAATAGAATATTTTTGCCATCAAGTTTAAGAAATGTAAATTGAAAATGGTTTAATTATGACTATTTTTATCACTACATAATAAAATTGTGTTTAAAGTATGATAAACAATGAAGTGTGGCTAACTCTCATTTAATCCATTTGAAAATAACATATAAAATCCTGTTGAGCCTAAAAGAACACCACCTCTGCCAAACGCTCATTGGGACTCAAATTTAAAAAGTCAGTCATTTTGCACTTGAAGTTATATCACCGGCATAAGAAATAAACAAAACCATTATGAAAATCTCTTCAACCATTTGTATTGTAGATAATTACAGATTAGCAATATACATAGTAACATTTCGATATTTGGACAGTTAAATATTTATGTATAGATTTATTTTTAAAAAAGTCTGAAACTAAAAAATAATTCAAGTTTCATTAAAAGTAAATCTGTAAAACAAAGTCCAGAAGGGGAAATGTTATGTATTAATATAACTGACCAGCCACACCGGAAAAAAACATTGTAATAAATGAATACAATTACTACGAGGTATGCCCAGAAAGTAAGTTCCATAAAAACAAAACTAGTAGATACAGAAAAACTATTTATTGCAAATAATCTACAAATCTTAAACTATTTTCCAATATAGCTCCCACCCCTTTGTAGACATTTGTCATAAACACAGGAGAAGTGTTTGTATGCCTTCTTCATAAAACGTTGCCGCCTGTGTTGTCAATCATGTGGCAACATGTTCTTTGAGCTCGTAATCGTTGTTGAAGTTTTGACCATCAAGGAACAATTTCAGGTGCAAAAAGAGATGGAAGTCGTTAGGGGCGAGGTCAGAGCTGTAGGGAGGGTGGTCAAATTGGTCCCAGCCGAATTTCTGTAAAAAATGTGTCACATTCCCTGTGTGAAGTTGGGTATTGTCATGAATCAAAACAATACCATTTGTTTTGTATACCATTCCTCGGTGCTTACTCTGTATTGCGCAACACAATTTCTAAGGGTCTCACAGTAAATATTTGCACTGATTGTTTCATCTTGTGATAAAAATTCCGCCAGTAGAATCCACCATTCTAAATAAACACTACAAAGAGTAAACAACAAACAGAGATGTTAAAACGGGATTGCAAAACAACTACCGTGGATGTGCCGAACTGCGATCACAAGGAATACAAACAGAACTTATTTTCTAGATGTACCTCGTATATTGTGATAAATTAATTTTCTGTAGATATTAATAAAAACTTTTTGACGGATCAACTGTGAAAAACAAAGATGAGAACGACTGTAGTGAATATTTGTATATACTTTTCCCTTTTGTTTCTACGATATTGAAAGATTGATCGACAGAAAAAAATAAATCAACTTACCAGCTTAGCTGATTGTGCCATTACCACATCTGGGTATTGAATAAGAACTTGGAATGAATCTGTAAACAAGCAAATAATTATTATAATAATTTTACATTTATAATATAACTATAATTAATTACGTTCAGTAGGATTTGCAACCGTTCTTAGCCTTGGAATATTGTTATTAATACATAATAAGAGTAAACGAGTAGTTTTTAAAGATGGAGGTACTCCAAAACACATCAACTAGTAAAAACAAGGTGGCAAGGTTATGAATGGATAATTAAACAAACAATATAATAAAATATAGATTACATTAACGGATAAAAACATTTTTCACTTTTCCTCACATCTGACATTAAATAAAAGGAAGGTTATGCAGCTCATTAATTTATTCTAAACAAAAAAGAAGTTTAAACAAGGGTAAAAGTCTAGTTACACTCATAAAAGAATTAAATTTTATTCTGTTCAGTAAATCTACCAACTTTTCTTTTCCACTTTAATCATCAAAGAAAAAATCTTCAACTTGTCTGTTGCACTTATCTTTATCGAGCTAGACCAGCAGAAAAATAAGAACCACCAAAAGAAACAAACAAATTCTGCAAGAAATTATATCAGTTAGGTGATATTTATATGACCATCTTGAGGCATTGCTCATAACTAGTATTCACTGTATGCAACTGGCGATAGTGACTAAATTGATACATCGTCTTGTTATTCCTCAGTCACTGTCGTTCGCAATGACTGCGTGGATCTGGCGAGTTGATACATCTTTTTAGTATTCCTCAGTCACAGCTCACAATGACAGTATGCAACTTTCGATAGTGATTAAATTGATACATCTTCTTGATGTTCCACAGTTACTGCTCATAATGAATGTGTGCAACTGTCGATAGTGATTAAGTTGATACATCTTCTTGATATTAAAGTGATTTTTGTGGAATTTGTTATTCTATGTTTGTAACAATTTTATACATATTATAATATATAGTTCTAATATCATGTTATAACTTTTTCAAAGTAACAGTGAAATTTAAGTAATATTGATACCACTTTATTTCCCCATAGAAATAAAAAATCAAGAAAGTTAGTGCCAAAGATTAGTTCATGATATCAATAGTCAAGGGAATAATGTGACATGAAGTCGTTTGGGTTGTAGAGTAGAGACAATACATTGGGCTCCCAATTCTTTTTAGTCTTAGACAAGTTTAAAATTAAAAGTTACTGTTTTTTTTCTCTTTTTAAACATTGTCTACAAACATGGAAAAGTTGGAATTAAATATTATAATTTTGTTTTACAAATAAATGTCATATGTAAAAAACTTTTGACAATTTTGGTTTAAACATAGCTTTTCTGTATTTTTATTATAAAACTACACCTGTATAGCTAATGTCATGTCTCTTGGTCTACAATCTGTATACAGACAGAATCTCAAATGAAAACTAAAGGGATTTTTATGTAAGAAAACACTCCCAGTTAAATTATGAATTAATATTGTAAAACCAAGGGAAAGGATCTCATACGCCCTAACATATTATGGCTCAAAATAGGGGTGGGGCAATATAGCTACACTGTGCTTTTGTAATCCACTTCCGGGAATTTGTAGAGAAAAATAATAACAAATTCAAGTACACCATAAAATAAAATGTTAAATAATAGGAAAATATAAGTGTTATTAAAATAAATTTTGAAACAAATATTAGAAGTAAAAATCAAAATTGTGGGTCAACATTTTTTTCTTCCAATGGCTCAATGGATGATAAATAAATCGTCAATTCATACTTTTATTCCATATGTATTTAACCTAAATCTATATTTATTAAATTCTATGACAGCACTAATTTCGTCTTGGCTAAATCATCCCTTGTTTTTCATACGTAACAAATATGTGACTACAGTAGACGCTCTTTTAACCGGCACGGTTGGGACCAGGGCCATGCCGGATATCCGATTTTGCCGGAAAATCGAGCGTATCTAGTTTTTAACCCTCCAGGTGCTAAGAGTCGCGATCGCGATCTAATTAAACAAGGTTTGCTAAAATCGATATACCAAGGGTAACTTTTATCCAAACTACATGTATTTTATATAGTAACTCTATATTTTATAGAGTAAAAGATGCTCTATTCATTTTGCACAATTTTATCGATGGTTATAAGAAAAATCAATGTTAGTGAAAATCAATACCGGCAGTGAATTGTTGTTTAGTGTTTTTGTCTATATTATTTTGGTAAATACAATTTATTTTATGATTATTTAGTGTATCAGTAGTGTTTTTAGTGTAGTATTACACATATAATAATGAGTGAACTTGGCAACAATTCAAGTGATATTCATAACTGTTTGTGTGAAAGTAATACCGCTAGTGATGAAAGCGGTAACTCCGATGTAGGAATCAAAATCTTTCTTTCTTTTTTGTGTGTGTGTGTGTGTATAACATATTTTATAATAACTAATTTTATTATTGTTGTATGTATAAATGTTTACAACGATGTTGACATTATGAAGAAAGTAAAGTGTTATTTTTTATGAAGCAGACAAACACTGGATGACTAAGAAAACGGCGCACGTAGTCACTGCACTGGCAGGAAATGTCAGTCGAGGCCAGTCAGCCGCCCGAACATAACCGGAAAAAACTGACCGTGAGTGACTTGGCTGATGCCGGTTAGTAGAAATTGCCGGTTGTTAGAATGCCGGTTAAAAGAGCTTCTACTGTACCATTTTTAAAATATATGAATTTATGTTAAACAAAACTTGCTAGCTACTAACCAGAGAAAATCAGTTTAGTTTAGACAAAATCGGTTCAGTAAATTCCGAGAAAAATACACCAGACATATTTTAAAGACAGACACCAATTTTTACTTTTTGAGAGACTAAGGTCGAATCAGTCTAAACCAAAATGTAATAAAAATCTGAAATTTAAATATTAAAAAACATTTTGTACTAAAACAAATCTCTTCCTTATTATAAATCAATATTCTTTTTTTCCTTTGTTGTTTAAAGATAAAAAATCTCTCTGTCATCATCATCTTATAAAAAAAAAGGAGAAAAGAAGATAAAATAAAAACTCCTAACCCTCGAATACTCTAATAACACCAGGGTTGGAAAAGAATAAAAGTTGGTCAAGAGAGGAAAGATGAAAGAGAGGGATTTAACCCAAGACTATATGAAAGAGGTCTAGATACAGCTGAGTTCCCTCGGAATTGATGAGCCCTTGTGGGTTTATAAATTAATAAGTAACATGTAAACAAACAAGAAATTGGATGAAACTTTCATAAGCGGTCTGAGGTCGCTAGAAATATCAATATATTTAGCTCTAGGAACTAACACATGTTAGTTAAGCAAACCAAAGTTTAGGACACATACTTATATTGTATATATGTATGATTTAAAATAGAAGACCTTGAATCCGTAAATGCACACTTTATCGTAAAGAGCTTCAAGTGGAACTATATAGGTAAATTTTCACAAAAGGCTCCTTCTTGAAAATCATTTGCCAAATCCTTATTTCATCTTACTTTTCAACCACTAAAAATGTTTTATAAAAATTATAGAAATAATGAAGCATCAGAAAAAAACTTTTAAAAATGAGAACTATAAACTTCGAATTATGGAAATCTAATTTTGCAAGCAAACAAATAAAACAATAATGGTTAACAAATGATGAAGGCGCTGTATGTGATGATTTGTCATTGCAGACAGCTGTTTAGTACACATAACAGGAAACAAATGTGATTATTTTGATCATATATGTATGACCTATAATATATACTATTCTTTCAAAACTACATTCCAATGACATTAAATTCAAATCAATAATTTATGTATGCACTATTTATATAAACATTCTTTAAATATGAATAATAAATTAAAGACACAATACTGCATTTTAAATTTAAGTTTGAAGTTAATCTACAGTTTGACTTACTATTTTTGGTGAAAGTAACAATCTTCAAAACCTTTCCAAAGCGGGAAAATATCTGAAAAAAAAAAATGCAGAATAGATTAACGTTGTTTATACAATTTGAATTAAAACAACAAAATCATATAACACATATATATAGAATTACTGATTATGAAATCTAGTTTTTAACATGGATATAAACATAACCTTAAAGTTTATAACAAACATGAAAATAGCTGTTAAGTAAAATTATATGGTTTAGTTATTACTCTAAATCAATTTCATACAAAACTTGAGATTTCATACAAAATAGTTTGTAATAAACTCAATTTATTTTGTATTTTTAAAGATACAACAAACTATTAATTTACATAAAGAAAAAAAATCACTAAAATCGGCCATGTAAATAAAATAGCTGTCCAAAGTTTGAAACATGCATGAATTTCCCCACATTATTTTTTATGGAGGAAAGTGTAAACTCTAATTAATCAAGTATAGTTTCAAAATTCTACACAAACACAGAAACACAACAAAAAAGGTTTGGAAATGTTGATACTTGGTGAGGAAAACGCAGCTGTGTTCTTAAACGAAGCCTCCAGTTATTTTTTTGTTGGAAAATCAGTTTTTGTAGAACTCAAATTTGTGCATGATTACATGTAAATGTCTTTTTTAGTAATGGGCTTCATTATTATAATATTATTAAGGTAGAATAATAATACTGATCACCGGCTAATTTTGTATTAATAAAACCAGACAATAAACAATATTGTTTATTATTTGTGATAAAACAATGCTTACGAACATATATATGCACACAACATATGTCCGTGCATAGACATCTGTGCACACACTGATACAAAGCCAGTGGATAAAGGAAAGGAACAAAATCAAAACAGATTCGATTAATGAAATTTTCTTTTTAGAATAGCCTACAATTTTGAAGGCCAAAAATAAAAATTTTGTTTATAATTTTCTTAAAAACAATGAAAAACTGCAAAAAATATCAGATCAACTGAAAAGTACACTTTCTTTTTTTCTTCTCCCCTTTGTGGTTTAAAGAGGAAAACCTTGCAGTCATCTTAAAATAGAAATCCTTGAATACTCCCATAGCATGAGGATCCGAAGAGAACAAGAGTTGGTCAAGAGAAACCTGTTACGAAAGATGAAAGAACACACGAAATTACCACTCCTGTACCAATATATACAATTGGGATTTTCTAATCAATAACTATAATATATTGTTACAAAAGATAAATAATTTGTTGATTTTAAAAACAAGGAAGATAAAGTTATAATCTTCAGTGAGTAGTGTGGTGAAATTTACAATATTAACTGATATTAATTCCCCTAATGGAACAAAAACTAAAAAAAAAAATTATTATTCATTAGTTTATTCCTTTAAATACCCTGATGTACAATTCTAGGGAATAAACTAAATAATTAAGTTATGGTAATTGTTATGTATTTAATTTTTGTACCTCCATTTGTGGTTAGAGGATTTATAAATTAACAGCAATAATAAAGATTAAGATAAATAAATATTGAGCTTAATTTGTGAGATACTTGATTTGTAAACTTAATAGGATAAATCTTAAACACAAAGAGTATGCTTATTTATACGCGTCAAATGACAAAGTCACCATCTTCAGTGATCCGTGAGCTACAATACACCCTGTAAGCCCAAAACTATGTCAAATTACGCTGATTGGTACAATCTACCGCTGGTATCAAAGTTTAAACAATATTGCAACAGTTGAGATTTTTATAATAAAAATGCACTAAAACAAGTTTATATAAGCCTCCATGTTAATGAAAAATATTTTAAGTTTACAAGACATCAACAAAAGTATTAACTTTTAAAAGCTCCACTTTCTATTGAACTGAACAGGTTTTTAAAACTTTTCACTTGTCTTGCTAAGAATTAGAATGCACCTGCAAGAGGGGAGTTTGATCATTTTTAATTAGTCACAAAATGTCACAAACTTTTTTTGTCTTTTAATAAACACACCTGTTATCTGGAAGATTAATTAGCTCAGGGGATTTTAGAAAGGGGGAAAAGTTTTGTCCTTTAAAATATATATTGAAAATACGGCTCGAGTAGGGAAATATTTGTAAAAGGAACAAACTAAGAGAAAGTAACTGTAGCACTTATTGAAATTAAGTTTTCGTGATGTTTAATCGGAACAAAGTGTACATGAAAGAAGTCATAAGGTGGATTACAAATAAATCGACTAACTTCTGTCGCAAACCTAAGAAACTTTTTAGTAATCTTAAAAATAATATTTTGTAACTTTGAAATTTTAAAGCCTATTTTTAAAAACACAAATTCTTACTCTTTCTCACACACATATACATAAACTGTTGATCAGTATTGAATAAATAAACAATACCTTTCTACAATGTTTATTACGATACTTTAATGTAGTATTTTATAAAATATTTTACAATAATTATTTTAATTACAATTGTTTCAAGTGGTGAAATAAGCGTTATTTTCATATAAGTATTAGAAGGAAATCACATAAAAAAAAGACCTTCAAGTTTCAAATAATATGTTATTGTTTCAAACAACTACAAGTAAGGGTAAGATTCAGCTCAAAAGGGGATGAGAAACGCTTTAGAAGAAAATTTCCCCTGGGGTTGGAAAATAAGTTGACTGGAGGGTGTATTGACAGATTTATAAAGACCTGGACATTGGAGGTTGGTCAAGTCAAGTGATGTAATCCATTTACACTTATGCTTTTCAAAATATTAAATTACCACTTATTTGAATCATTCTGAAAAATTGTTGCTTTGATCGTTGATGTTTGTACATAATTTTAAAATACAATTTTGATATATAAATCCTGTATCTGAATTTAATTTTAGTCTCAAATACAGATAGAATTGAGTGGTACATAATACACTAGTGTCTAAAACATATATTCTCTAAAACAATAATGTTATTTGATATACAGACGTGATTAAATCTTTATCCGTCCCCTAAGTGTGCAAATTCCAAATGTTCTTATAAAGGTTTAATAGAATTAAAATCTACACATTTTCAATTAAATTTAGAATGTTACAAATACGATTTATAATATCAACCGAAGGTACTTAGTAGAACTCCATGTTAAATGAATCACGAATATATTTTCTACAATTTATTGTGTCTTGCCGACCATGATTTCAGCAGTTACGGTATTTACAAATATTAAAAACAAACTATTTAAAATTACCACAATTTTGATGATTTCATTGGATTTTATAATTGAAAAACCACCCCTAAATCAAATATTATATTTTTGTGTTAGTTTTTATGGCTGCTATCGTGCTACAGTGTCAAACTGAAGTAAAAAATTACTTTTTGGAATAATTCATAAATAGTGAATAAATATCACTCAAAAAATGGTAGTTATATAAATAAGCATGGTTCCCAAAGTACCTTTCAACTGCTGAGATATTAGTGCCCTGTTACACTATCTGTGCTGGGTTTTTACAGATATCAATGATTATGTATATTATATTCTGTATTAGGGTGCTCTATTATAGGTCCCCATAGTTAGCCCTCATGGGTTCTTTTGGTTATGTATTATACAAATAAAATTATTTACAAATTCCTGTTAATATCTTCTTTGTAAATAATCAGTGGTAACAAGTTTTGTCTTGCCATTAAAAAAACTCATTACTGTACTTTAAATGACAAATTAGATTGTCATTTTAATACAGTAACTGAAAGCTATCCCCAACAGTTGGTTCTGTAAATAGTTTGATTTTCAACTAAGCTCCGTAAATAGTTCTAACTGAAGTTCATAGATGTCACCCAGATACACTTTAAAGTTATTAAACTATATTAAGCTTCAATTGATTACAACTCACTTGATGTTGAAAATGTCTTATAATGTTGAAAGGTTAACCTATATAATATGTCAGTAACCATTAAAAGTGTAATTTAAGTTTTTAATACAACAATGGTCAGTCTAGTGGCTAACACTTCAGATTAATGTGTGAGGTACAATCCCTAGCACTTCAGATTAATGTGTGAGGTACAATCCCAGTGAGGACTCTCTACATCCCCACAAATGAAGATGATTCTGAAAATAGCATAACTTCATGTTATGGTGGTTCATGGAATTTTTAAGAACCATTGAAAACATGATATCAAAATTACACATCATCACAATTCTACTTGTGGTAAACATCGACAAAAAGGAAAAAAAAAATCAGATACTCACTATTATATATGTTGAATAGCATAATCAACAAAAACATCTCTTATCTTGGAATCATATAATGTAGTGTGGTCGATTAAAGATGGGTAACTTGCACAGGGTTTTATTCTACAAGATTTAGTTGAACTGCCGTAAAGGAAACAACTAATTGTTAGTAACCATGAAACTACTGCAAAAACTAACAATTTGTAACATGCAACAGTCTCAAGGGTAGAGGTGGAGTCAGTCAACTCCCTAGAGATTGGAGAAGAAGGGGGATGTGTTGCTGGAAATGAATAAAAACAGGGTTGGAGAAACCACCTTGTTAAGTAAGAAAACTTTGAAGAACATGAAACTCAAATAAACTGTTCACAATTTGAAATGGACTTCAATATTTTTATTTCACTTAAATGTGTGGAAATGATATTAAATCAAATAGACATTATTGCTTATTTTCAAAGTTAAAAAAACACTAAATAAACTGAAAAGCTACGGCAGAACACAAACAATGGTCACAGACTGAGATTGATCTTGAAAAGGCGATAAATTATTATTATTTGAATTATACGAATATCAAATTTTTATTAAACATAAAAAATACAACAAACTGTAAAAGACTACTATAATAATTAATGTAAATATGAGAGAGACAAGATAAGCACGAGACCAACAAAGTGTCTTTTTGTTTGTTATAGAGTGAAAAGGGGACTCCAACTGAGTCCTCTGATTCCTGAAAACACTATACACATAAAGCCAGTCTAATGAACAATGATGAATGCAAATAAAATAATATCCAAATCATTTTAGATGGATAACTTTAAGATATTGGAAAATCCTGAAAAAAACTTGTTTATTTTATGCATAAAATAGAATTTTTTAATAATTTTAGGATAATAAATTTTATGTTAAGACAAGTTATATTTTTAGTTCAGCACGTTACGATTTTTAATCTGGTAACCCATTTCGAATAAAAGTGGAACATCGTATGCACTGTTTTTCTAAAGCTTCATAAGTAAAAATTTATTTAAAAATAATTAATTGAAAAATACTATAATTTACCACTGTTGTTATAAAACTAAAAACTTAAAATATCTTCATATTTAATCATGAGCTTTGATTTTCTGAATGTAATAATTCTATGAAAGAAAAAGTAAATTAGCAATTAACTTATACCGGTGGAAAGCTTAACAGAAAAATCATGTATTCCTAAAACTCGGGAAACAAATTTATATCTCTTAATAATTGATGCGAAATAGGCTGAGGTTTACTATAGTCAATTTTATTGCAAATGAAATGTACTATCACCCAGAGTTACATCATGCAGAGCAAGTCATGGAGGACATAATTATGCCAGATGTAATTTTCCATATGTAATGGCAACATGTATCCTTTGTATTGATGTTGAAATATGTTACATTTCATAAATATAGAGTACTTTATTCAACACTTAAAAACAAGAATTCTTAATGAATTCTTAAAAAATCTGCTTATTTTTTACAATTTTAAATTCTAATGGCTGCATATATCTTATTATAATCATGTAATTTTGATGCAATTCAATTTTAAATGGTAAATAAGGTTTTTGTGATAATTATAAATTCAGTTACGAAATGGAAGCAGCTTTATAAGACTAGTGATGTTAAAACATTATATTGTCCCAACTGAGTTCAAAGTAATCTCAAAAACAGAATACTAAAATTTCAATTAATATTAGAGTGACATTTTATATTCAAGAGAAAATGTGATATTTGGTCACTTTGTAGCAGCAATGCACACGTAATCCTTTTTACTTCCCCTCTCAACAGTCATCTTTCTGAGGAAGATTTTATTTGCTTTTCATTCCCTTTGACAAGGTAAATAATATGTCTGCCTTTCTGTCTGTGAGACATGTGATTGGGCAATAGGAGCCGCAGGGATCTTTTCTATTACACAAAAGTTGGATCCACCTGTTATTTCTTCATTCTATTCATACTGGATTATCAAAGTAAATAATAAAATGACATAAATAGAAAAAATTTCTTTTACTATAGTGTTTTAGATTTTGTTTAGAGAAATAATCCCAATCTGTAAATTCACATTAAAATCATTTATTTTTAATCGGTAAAGTTAAATCAAATAAAAATTATCATTATTTAAAAATAACAATGATTTTATTTATGTATTCCCTTGTTGTTTAAAGATAAAAAAATTTCATGGAAAGCAAGAAAAAGAACAAAAAAGCAAGACCACTAGCTCTCGAATATGCTGGTAGCGTCAGAATCAGAGAAGAAGAAGAGTTAGTAAAGAGAGACAAGATGAAAGAGAGGGGTCTAATCCAAGACTATATGAAAAAAAAAGATGTAGAACTAGCTTAGGTCCCTCAGAGATTACCAAGGCCCTACCTACTCACTTTGAGTGTAACAATAATTTTCAATTGAACCATCTACGTCTATTGTTCGACACAGTCATTATTGTGGAATGCAAATGTGTTGTTTTTATGTAGCAATATAAATTATATGCTGTTACAGCCAAGACGACTAACTAAGGCTCTGGCTGTTGACTTTTCTAAGTTTCTAATTAATGTATAAGTAAGAAATAATTTTCGTTATATTATTCAACTGTTAACTGAAACTTTAGATTTTAAGTACCTCATTAACGAGAATTTTGAATACTGTATAAATACTTTAATTGTGTACTCTCTCTTTTAACCTCAGAATCTCAATTGGCCATACCAATATCAGCTACCAGTTTTTGATAGGATGTTTCACTACACTATAGTAAGTCACAATTTTGGGTCGACCGAGAAAATATTGGAGACCTTAATTTATCCCTAATATCGGAAGGAATGACACAGAAGATGAAAAAAGAGAATAACAATTTTTATCTGTTTTATTCATATTTTTAATGTAGGCTCAGTTTCATGATAATCTCATCTAACTTCAAAAATTCTGTTTTACACTTTAGGAGTCACAATTTGTGTCTGTAGGTTCCGATTTATGAATAGTTGGATAACGTTTTTCATCAGAAATATCTTTTAATAAACTTAAAAAAAACCAATTTTCAAATTAAAATTATTTTTTTTTAAATAACCCCTATTTCGATAACATCTCAAAATAAAAGTTTATGTAAATCACAAAAATCTGCATCAATGGGATCAAAATTAATTAAAAAATTTGAGAAAAAAAAAAAAAAAAAAAAATAGTAGCTAAAATTCTACATTTGTCGTTGAATATGTTTGTTACTAAAAAATAATATTCAGGAACTATCAGCCATTTTTTCTGTAGATTTTTGTTATTTTATGTCTTATGTGAGGATAAAATAGCTTATTTTGTGGAACTTGATGATCTGTAAATATTGAAAGTCAAAAGTCGACAAATGAAATTATTCCCAAAATCAAGAAAAGCGGCGCACCAAGTATTACATTAAATGGAATTAAAGATAAAAACTAAAACAATAGTTTTCCCCCTGAAATAATTTACATAAATTAAAAGTGGTAATAAGGTTAAGTGTTGTAGGAGATTGCTGTATTTGTGAAGAAAAAGCTATAGAGAGACTCATTCAGAGATGGTAGGAATGCTGGCGTAGAAAGAAGATAGGCAGATGGAAATATAGGATCCCCATAGACCTAAGAAAATTGTTGGCCTGGTTCCTACCAAATCTAAATCTTCGCCAGGTGTGGTTGTTTCAATCACTACCTCCATACATTTAAAAGAAAAACTGTGGTGCCGAAGAAGCCGATGTCTTAGATACTCTTTTCTTTTGTGAGACATGAAAGCATGGAGAGAGAGGCTGATAATATGCTGAGTGAAAGAAATTCCACTAACGATATGATGGCACTAATGCTAGAAGATGAGGATAATAATAAAGATACATCGACACATATGTAAGAGGCACATTGAAATGGAAGGAGGTAACTGAAGAAAGATCCCTGAGTAGTTAAAAAGTTATGGTACTCACAACACCTTGGCTAACCCATAAAGAGAAGTATTATACAGGCTCTAGAATAACAGACCAGCTTCTAAGTGAGGAGAGTAGTTTTTTTTGTTGGTCAAAGACAAAAACCTCTTTGTCATTGCCTTATAAAAAACCCCAGCCCACTAATAGTCTAATAGCGTAAGGGTCAGAAAAGATCAAGAGTGGATTCTAACCCAAGACTACATGACACGAGATCCAGTTAGGTGCCCTCAGGATTACTCAAACACCTCTAAAATATTAATTATTGAAAACACAGAGAATAAATTATAACTATGTTAAACAAACTCAAAAGTATAAAGTACGCAGAAACAAATCTTAAACAATCTTCAGTTTTTTTGCAATACATTGGGTATAAATTATATTTGTAAAAGACATATCTGATAAAACAAGGAAAAAGTAAAATCACAATAAATGTATTGCTGTGATCAAAAATAAATATCCCTTCATAATCCTTCCTCAACATACATTGATTCCTAAGTAATCATCCCACTCTCGATAATGGATTAGGTTTCCATTCGTGAGATTGTATAAAGTTCTATGTATCTTTTCCTCAGACTCGAAATAAACTTCAGAGTTCATCATCACATGCGACAGTTTAAAAAAACTTTATTCAACTTAACTTTTCATATTACCCTTTTCATCCTTGAATCATTTAAGAAAAGAAAATATTGTACGCAACTTAAGGTAATAGAGCCAAATGAAATTTAGAAAGAAAATGAAATGAATGAAACTACGGTTGAAATAATAAGAAAATATAAGATCAATTTGAAATATTTTATAAATATTGCTTTTTCTTATTAAGTATTTAAACATAGACTAAAAATTGTATTACATAACGATTGTTTAAGATTTTAAAATATCCAAAAATATGCTGGAAGCATACATTAATTTTACTATTACATTTTTTCTCAGTAATGACATGGTATTATAATTTCCTAAAACATTTAATTGAAATTATTTATGTTGAACAATCTGATTTTAAATCAACTGATCTAACTTTCTCAGACATCTGTCCCCCCCCCCAAATGAAAAAAATAGAGGTTTTCTTCACACTATCTTCCCAAAAATTCTAAGTTATAAGTTGTTGGTCAAAAAATGAAAATTAACAACTTATGATATCGTAAATGTTCAATTTTACAATCGACCAAAATGATTTCAATCAAATTGTGGTAAATTATGAAGGTTTTTAAGATCTAAACAAATGTGAAAAGCTGGAAATAAAAACATATTACACATAGACATACTAAGGAGTGTCAATAACATGGGGGTCTCCTGTGGACATCTGCCAGCGTCTATAAATTTCTGCTTTACAAAAGTAAAGCAAGTAAATAGTGAAATTAAAAAAAAATTAATTGCTGTTATGTTTGTTTTGCTTTTTTCCTAATTTACTCATGAAGAATAACGTTTTCTCACTTTCTGTTTAATACATTGGTTTGACAACTTTATATTTCACCAAAATGTGTTCAAAAATAGCTTAGTCCAATTTTAAGAAATTCAACATTTTAGAGGGATGTCTATGATTTTACTTTAGTTTTTAGATCAATTACTCAAAAATGACATATTTACGGAGACAATACATTTTGTTCTGATTTTATGTTACCCTAATTTGTTTAAAATCGTTAAAAAATTAATTTTAATTGTATGGTAAGTGCCTTAAATTCTGAGTTGTCCAAATAATATAAAATTCTGGAGATATGACAAAAAATATGCCCGTACATAAAAAACAAGTAAAATATGTACATACGTTTATTCTGTAACTCGGTGCATATACAGGTGACAGAAATCATAGTAAAAACCACTTTTCATGAAGTCGGAGAACCTTAAAATGATAATATTCTCAAAATTTTTTAGTCGATTTTATCTGCCATCACAATTTGTTCTAGGTATATGAGAAAATGAAATATGATTTTTGGATTGATGTATTTCAAAAAATCCAGTTATGGTTTAAATAATCTAACAGATTTGGCTCAAATTTGTGGTCGGTAGGCTTGTATCAGCTAATTTAGTTTTTTAGGGCTGTAGAGAGAATTCTGGTTGTAGTGGTCAGTGTTCTTACTTCACGAGTGATAGGTTTCGAGTTTACTCACCTATAAGGGCTGTAAAATTTATTGTGTTGACCCAACATTGTGAGGTATATTAGAAAGGTACAATTGGTAGGGAAACCTGGTTAAGAATACTATAACAAAAGCAACAGGATTTCAATGTTGTAACCAACATTACCTGTCTGAAAAGCCATGTAGCAGACGCAGACCCTTCAGGGCTATTATGCAATGGAGTTAAGTAAAGTTTAAAAATTGTAGAGATGTAACAAAGAGATTTATGATTAAGAAATTTATTCTAACAGTTTTAAAACAAGAAGTATCCCCATGCTACTCAAGTGGGAACAAGAAAAGTGTTCGAGCATTCCTAAAATCTTGTTAGGATGATATGAAGCCCATATTTTTCTGAATATCATGAGATGATTTATGGTTGAGGTATGAGACTAATTTTTTAAAAAAATATTATTATGAGGGAAATATTTATGTGATGGTTACTTGAAATGAGTAACACTAGTGGAAACTTACTGAAGATGACGATTAGTTAATGAAATTTAGTCTTGCTACAAATAAAGTATTTGTTGTGGAAAATTGGTTTTTTTCCTTTTCATATTTAAGTAGTAGACACAACTGTTTTAATCATTGTGCTCAGAAAGATTAAGTTTTGTTTAGCACAAACCAACATTATTTTTGTTTATAACAACGGATAATAGAAATTAATAAAATCCTAGGGTAAATATAAATTCCGCTCTCACTCACTCTTTGAAGATTTGAAGAATGGGATCTGTGGGAGTATATATTTTAGTAAAATATTAAAGAATAACCCCAACAAAATTATATAATATCCAATAACATTTATAGTAGAATTTAAAATAAATTTACATGTTCATTTTTCAATAGCTTAAAATGAATAATTTTATTTAAAGAAATGATATCCATTTGTTAAGATAAAACCAGGTCATAGTGCTTGGTGATGAGGGGAGAAAGGTAGAAGTTGTTGGGTTGGAAAGCTTTTAATGGCTCCACCGCCACCCCTTCTACTGTCTTAGGAGAGACCACTGGGGAGATTTTAAGATGCAAAGCCGCAGAAAAATAAATCTCCAGTTTTGATGGGGAAAATATTAAGAAAAGTGTTCTCTGGGGGAATGCTTATTTCCCTGCAATAACCAAGGAGGCGCAAAGTCACCTTTAATTGTTTAAACTCTTGTAACTGTTACTTAAAACCTGGTTTTAACTTCTGAAAATACATTCAGATATTTATGATGCTCATTCAGTTTTAAGCTTCAAAGTTGTAATGGTTATAAAGTTCAAACAAGTTAACTAATCCAAAGGGACAGCCGTTTTACACTTTAACAAATAGCTACATAATTTGTGGCAGTTCCGAACAATGGTTACATATGTATTGTAAGTCAATTGCACAATTTAGAATAAAAATTGCATATTAATCAACTAATGTAAATAAAAATTGACAAAAATGGTTTGAAATTTTGAATATTTCTCTGATACTGTTTATACTAGCGCTCCCCATCATAGGAACATCTGCACAGAATCAGTATGTAGTCTTTTACTGAACATAAAACTTCCAAAAATGATTTTATCTATTTACTAAAATCAATTTAAAAAATTGAATATGAAATATAACGTATATTTTTCTGTTATAAGATTAGATAATACTAGAAATAGGTTCATCAGAAACATGATACTTTATGTCCAACATGATAAGATTTAGGTTAGGATTTATAAAGAGTATCTAAAATAGTAATTTACTGTGTTATTCTTGTATCAACAGCTATACTAGTTAAATCTAAGAGTGAAAAGCACTCTAAGTAAATTACATTAAACAGTTCAAAATTGCATGAAAGCAGCGCTCAATTAACAACACGGCTGCTTGTCAACTAGCATGGTTAGTTATAATGTTAAATTTCTTTGAGTTGTATAACAATGATGACAAAAAAGCAATATGAATTTTGATTTCGATTAACATAGAAATATCTGCATGTATGCAAGAAACAATCATAGCAACAACAAAACTAACATATTCTAGTGTAAATTCATTTTATGAATTAGCTGTGCCATAAGAGAATTATTATATTTAGCTTCTAAACCACCATATAATTTTACTTAACAGCTGTTCTCAATTTATTATGATCTTAACTTGGAAGTTATGTTTGTATCATTGAATACAATGAATTTCTAAAATATTACCAACTACCTGAAATTTAATTTTAGTTACATGAGTATAGGTTTAGTTTATGCGTTTAAATAAGTCAATTCAAATGTTCCTTCCATGATTCTTGTAGGTAGGCAGTTATAAATTGTTGGTTCTGGTTATTATTATTTCAAGTGATATCTTGAATCAAAATTTTATTTACATTACTTTTTTTTATATATATAATCTAAAAATTCAAATAAATTATTTTGAGTGCAGAGGAACAAAATTATTAAACTCCAAAGAACTTATACTTATACAAAATTAAACAAGTTTATGGCCGCCATCATGACACTTATCCAGCCTCATGACACTGTAATGCATCACAATGTAATGCCTAAAAGTTGGTTTCTCGGTCTTTCTAAGAAATGTTAAATTGAAATGGCAAATCAAGGGGTCTTACCACGTAAGGTAAGTTTGTTTAAAACAGTTGTTACACAGATCTTCTTAACTTCATAATTGTGTATCATTATTTTCTTGACATCGGCTATTAGATGTGTATATATTAAAAATTTCACTAGCTTCGCTTGTATCAGTTATTTAGCTCTGCCTGATCTTTGATACAAATATCCCATTTTCTTGGGAGGTCAATGTTAAAAATTACATTTTTTTCAATAACTGGATTATTTGTCGTGGAAGAGATGTAGGGTTGGCATCATTATATACAGAATTGAAATCTACAAATTTGTATCTAATTTAGTGTGGTATAAGTTGAATAACAGACGAAATATGAACAAAAAATTGTTTAAAGTGGACGCCATTTTGATATTTTCAATTATTCTGAATGTCAACAGATTTCTACATGAGCATACCATAGACCTTTATACCAAATTTGATGTTCATATCTTAATTTTTGTGGCCGCTATTGTGTTTACGTACAGATGACATTAACAACGGAATGTTGAAAATCACCTTTTCAGTTTCCTGAGGCCATGAAACATGAAGATAAGTCAATAAGTGGAAATCATAATTTTTGATGATTACTGAACTTATCCTATACTTTGTATACTAGGTATCCAAAAACAAAACAAATTTATAAAGCATAAATTTAGAAGTATCAAATATATTTCATATAAAAATGTATATAAAAAAACTATCAATTGAACAAAAAAGATAAATTTGAAAATAAGTAAATAAATAAATATTAAATATCTAAGTGAATATAAATTAAAAAAGTAATAAGAGAGTTCATCTGATACAAAAAATATACAAACGATTTATGTACGAACTGGAATGATCGATGCATACTGAACAGAGAAGATTCATTAAGATGGGGTAGAGGTGAAGGAAAAGGAGGGGATTACTATTGTAACGAACCAGGATGTTTATAGGGATCAAGCCCTACCCCATAGTTCACTGGCTGTCAAATAATTTATTCCTTCATCCTTCCTCCCACCAAACAGCGAGATGATATAAAAAAAGTTTTTCAACTGTAGATGCCTCTAGTGTGTCGTTACGGACTGAACCAACGTCACTTATCCTCATTACCGGTCGTGCCGCTAGGGATTCGACTATATTGATACGTGAAAGGTAGCAAGCACGAAAAGGGTTTAAACCACGATTTAATTTATAGGCTAGTAGTATGTTTAACTATTTAAGAATGTTTCTTGGGTGGTTTTACCTTAAAGAACTCACAGTAAAAGAAGCAGTTGTATTTTACTGTACTCTAAAAGGTGAAGTTTAAACATATGGTAGTTATAAAATATTGAAGAAATATTATATTACTGATATATATATATAAACAACATTCATTCGATTCTTTTTTTTTAGTAAAAATTATAAATGTAAGTTTAGAGTGTAATTTTTTAGAACATAGTCTATATTTAAGAATAACTGACTTAAATTTGACTTATATCAGTTGAACCTACCCAAAATTACAACTGTTCCAGTTCAGTTAATTTTCGATTTAGATCTTAAAATAGTTTACTTTCTCCCACATTTTTTATATACATATTAACAAAATATTTTTTTATAACAAAATCAGCCGATGATTTCAATCAAATATTGCTCAAGTGTAGTTTCTATGGACTCATAAAAACAAACAAAAATCAGTCATGGATGTTATAAAAACTTATTTTATCAAAATTTAATTGTTGAAATTTTGGTGAATTTCAACTATAACATGCGTGCAAAATTACAAAAAAAGAAAAGAAAAAAGATAATTGGAAAAAACCAAAAATGAACCTTGTCGACTGTGATTAACATCTCAATTTTAATTAAATACGATTTATACTGGGGATACATTTAGAGTACAAAGAAAGCAAGATAACACCATATTTAAATATTTTTTCAATTTTGTATCATTCATTTTCAGTTTTCGACTGACAACTACACTAATGACAGTTTTAGTGATTTAGTTTACGCCATTTATTTTATAAAATACCTGTCTGTTTATGTGCTATATAGATCTCTAGTTGAATTAATAATAACAATTTTAAGGACCTTTTGTTGATATACACAAAAATCATTTGCTCAATTCTAAAATTTAATGAATACCTGCTATTTCTCAAACAACTTTTCATATTTATTTGAAACAAAAATCAGATTTTAATCAAAATCAGTTTAAAGATGTTTGATTTTTCCCATTTGTGTGTGTGTGTGTGTGTGTGTGTGTGTGTGTGTGTGTGTGTGTGTGTGTGTGTGTGTTACTAGATATTAAGAAAACGAAGGAAAATAAATTTTTAAAACGCATCATATCTAATTGTTATGTAACACGCTGTTAAAACATTAAGCTCCTTGGAAGTTAAAACTCCTACCGCGATGAAAAGAGAGAAAATGTTGCCTGAGGTAATAAAATGTGTGACAGAAGAATAATTTCAAAGGATAACCAACAGCCATTAGCAAGGAACCATACAATGTCTTATTACCTCTCCCTTCGCTTAAAATACAATGTGGCTTCTATGGTATTTTAACCTTAGCAGGATGTTGTAACATTAAAATTGATGACAAATGGCGGGATGAAGGTGTCACCCAGTAATTGATGAATCATCTCATAGGTAGCCTAACTTAGACCAGTTAAGATTGATTGGCTTGTGCACTCTATTGTGTAATAACAATATTTGTACCTTTACTAACATTTTACAAACAAATATAATGTGTTTAGGTATTCTTAACGGATGCTGTCAATCATAGAAGCATGATTAAGTCTATTCTATACAAACATTTTCCTTACCCGGTTTTCCATCTCTCAGTTTCAAAACTCTCATTATCTTGGGTGTAGACTAGTAATCATATCATCATCTGTGATAATTTGTAAATTTTGTTATGAACATATAAATAATGTTTTAAAAAGAGATGTCTCTATTAAGCACACTTGACTTGGGATTTTGAATTACAGTAAGCATATTTAGAAAATATCACAAGTAGGCGGGATAATATATTGTATACTGTGGCAAATGGGAGATAGCCTACCACAAATGCCCTTCTTGGATGTTGACATTTTACATACACAAATTTACAAAGTATTTTGTATTAACTCTTTCACATATTAAAGCCCAGAATTATTGAATAAATAAAAGCAGAAAAACAAGATTTGGGCTCTTTTTCAAATTGAATATCTTTTTGTAAACAGCCCAATTTTGCATATAGCCCCCCCCCCTCCCGAAGGATGTAAGTCAACATTTTCAAATATAAACCTATATTTTTATCTACCTGTATGTCAAGTATAGGGTAAGTTTGGTAGCCATCTAAATTTGGACATCTGTTTTTTGACTGATTTTCATACTTCATGGCTTCGGAAAATAGAAAAAATAATTTTCAACAAGCTGTCCGTCCGTCCGTCGTTGTTGTATGTAAGCATGATAAAAGCTACAGTTAAAAAGGAACATGAATTTATTATAGGGGACTATAGTATGCTCATATAGCACCCTATTGAAATTCAGAAAAATCTAACTGAAAATGTCAAAATGGCGGATATTTAAAACAGTTTTTTGTTCATATCTCGTATTATTCAACTTAACACACCAAATTAGATAAAAATTTGCAAATTTCAATGGTACTCAACAAATCTACTATGACAAATATCAAAATTATTGTAAAAAAACTTAATTTAAAACTGTGACCTCCAAGAAAATGTGATATTCGTATAGTTAAGAGTATCAGGGCAGAGTTACTGACACGAGTGTAGGCCTTTACACTTAAGTACAGCTTCAAGGCCTGCAAAGCCCTAGACAGTGACAAGACCGAAATGACCCTTGATGCAATAATACAATTTAACATTTTCTATAAGGCCTTAGAAACCAATTTTTGGATTACATTAAATTTAGAGAATCTGCTTGTATTACATTTTATGATGGGGCTGGGTAAATATTATGATAAAGCCCCATCAATTTGTTTGTTACAGGATTCAAAATAAAAATGAAGTAGCTCTCGAAAGTTGTTGTAATTATAGAATTTTCCGTCCTACAAACAATAGTAAGCTTTTAATAGAAAAATCTGAACAAATAATATAGCACTAAAATCATAAAATACATTTTGCTAATCTTGTTAAGTTATACATATATCAAAGAACCAATACATATATCAGTACATATATGTGTTAAGTAATACATATATCAATACATTGGTCAAAGAACCAAAAAAATTAATTTAAAAAAAATTTTCCAGCTTCATTCATTCAATTTATTTAATAGGTTTAGGGGAAATTTTTGTATTATTTCAAATTACAGTGAAAATGTGCTAATTCGAACTCATGGTAATCCAAACCGCCGATGTGATGTTATAAGTTTTTATTTTGATTTGCTGTTACTTACTACATCAGTTCTGTGATAGGTGTATTGTCAATGCGCGAGGAAGTAATGTGTCACTTGTTTTTTGAGTGTACATTTAATGTAATAGATTTGGTTTTTCCCTGTACTCTTTTGTTTTTAAATGTTTGATTAACAATCCGAACAATTTGATAATCTGAACAGATCGAGTAAACAAATACTGTATTTGGATTTACGCAACAGTATTTAAAAAATCTCTTAAACAGTTGTGTTATTTTTTTTTAAAGTAGCCTACCAAAACTAAAACCTTAAAATGTAATTTTATATAAAATCCTTTAATCAAAAGTATAGGTTTATAATTGAATATTTTGAATTACACAAACTGGCGGCACCTTTTTGGATTTGCAAAATTCCAAAATTCTGCTGAATACAAAAAGATAGCTAGTTGTTGTTTTTTCTACTGTTATTAGTTCAAAACTGTTCCGGTAAATTTTGGTCATCCAAAATATTAATATCTTTCAATGTTTCAAATTTTACTCTTTCTCTCTAAATAAAACGGTAACTAATAATAAAGCAGGTATATAAAAATTGGTTAAAGCTTTAAAACATAAATTTTTCAGTTTTATTCAAAGGAAAATGAAGGAAATACGGTAGTCTGTTACATACACGGTATATTAAATCCAAGTAAAATAAAATCCCTCTTCAAAAATGACAGAAAGTTCCACCACTCTTCAGAAAATGTGATTAAACAAAATCTACACACACCCCTTGAACTAAATAGGGTTGACATCAAAGTATGAAGAGGATATAAGACATGGCATTCCACATCAAGTGAATCATTATAATCTTTTAAAAAACAAAAATGTTTTCTTTTAAAACAGATGTATTTACTAAAGCAAATATTGTGAATAAGCACATAAATTGTGGAGGCGGATAGTCTCATTACTTGTAGGAGGAAGTATGTCACCAATTGTTTAATAAATTGAAATATGTATTCAAAATGTTTGAACAATTTATATGACTTAAAACAAATTATAAGCATGGCTGCACTAAATTTGAGTCCTTGCCGGATTGAATATTTAAGTCCCAGTACACCATCGGTAGGAAACACAATATTTACTTGGCTAATATTCTGTCCACAGTCGAGTCCCGCAGGTGAAGTGAAAGAATCATAGATATTTGCTTCAGTAGAGAGAGAAAAAAAATAAAAGAGAAATCTAACAAATTGAAACATAGCACTCACTGGAGGTTTAGATTGAAGGGATATTTTGACATAGTGCCGCATCGGGACTCTAAGAGGGGGTACAGTGTCCTGAGTTAGCCTTCTGCACAAACGTCTTTAAAATAACAATTCATATATAGGGGATAGTAGTTCTTCAATATTGAAACACTGAATGTGTAATCTATTAATGGAGAACTTGTGGTTCAAAAAAATATATACTAAAAAGTGATGAATATGAAATGTGTTTATCAATTTTTTTTTTTTTTTTTAATTTAAGAAGATAAATTTATCTCATAACTGAAGACTTTAAATAATGAATAGAACTTTCAGTTTCTAATGGAAAATATTGGTTTTAAAGACTACAGAACCTTTTTAAGAACCTAACGTAGGACAAGTATAGTCAGAGCAAACCAATATTAATTAAACTAGTCTGGTTTTAAAGTTACGTATTATGACACAGCATGTCAAAGCTTTGGACAGTTTTTTAAAACTATAAAAATATTTATAATTGTTTATATGAGATGAGACAACAGAAAATATGTTTATTATGGTATAGTCAGACCAAAATAAATACCATAAAGAATAATAAATAAACTCTGCAAAAGAAAATGATAAATATAATTTAATATTTTTAACAGAGAATAAAGCTTGTCAAAATGGGAAATGGGGAAGTTTGTAGCTGCAGTATGGCGACAGAACGTTAAACTTCGCTAAGTAGGATAAAAGACAGGGATTATTGTGTTGGACTGGATTACAAAACTGTACTTTTTATTATTTGTCATCAGGTTTTAGTAGAGCGTTTATTGTGATTCTAATTGGTTTATGAGAGAATGTAAAGCCATCCAATTTGTATGATAACGAATGTACAATATTCGAAGTTTAACTCCAAGGTAATGGAGTTATCTGTACTTTATATAAAATTTTCACATAATATCTTCGCCAACTGGGCTAACACGTTCATGTTTTTCACTCATATCTATCGTAGAACACATTATTTCATTTTATTCCATAACTACGATAGACCGGCATTAGTTGAGCTTGCATGGAAACTAACTTCGTTCGCTAAGAGCTTTACTTTTAATAATGAACAGAGCTCTTGGATATACGATAATTGGTAAACCTAACCTATCATTAAACATGATTTATGTTATATAATACGTTGACACACGAATCCCAGATTATCCTTTATTATTTAATATACTATTAATTATCTCTTAGTGGCATGTCTTTGAGGTTTACTAGTCATTACAGTAAATCCTTTATAGTAAATATTGATAATGTTACAGTCATCATGATTAACAACTACAAACTAGATACAGAACTCCAACATATTTAATTGCTCTCTCCTTAACGAATGTTAACTTTTATGATACTTTTAGATGATACTTTTGTCATATGGTGTAATATTTTCTCGTAATTGTTTCAATAATTTTATATCACTTCTGTTCATCATAAAATATTTTTAAAATTATTCTTTATTTTAAAACAGTTCAACAAGGTATTAACATTCAGAAATAAACTATCTACATTAAGAAATAATATAAAAAAGACTGTAATACATCCAATCTCATTTAATTTAGAAATAAATAATCTTGGCATACAGTTATGTAACATAGATGCGAGTTACAATTACACCCCTCAAAACATATTACCCTCTCCTTACCAAACTTACACTATTTAAATAAGTAAGTATGAACTTTGTTATATTTTCATGAAAGAAAGTGTAATATTGTCTCTTTATAATGATTTGCATTAGCGAAGCAAATTTTAAATGTAGACTATTCTATTTTGAAACATTCATCCAGGAACAAAAAAAGCATACATCTACAATTTCAATTAATTCGGAAACAAATAATCTTGGCGCAAACATTAGTTAGGGGAATTTATTTTTTGAAGATAAAGGTTATGTGGTAGTGTGACAATGTGAAAAGTCAGATTTTAATATAGACTCATTTAAAGGACGCGGTTAAGCCAAACAGATAAGAGATTCAAATAATAAATTAAATGTAGTAACTTCATTAATAAAAGAAAAATGGATTTTCAAGACAACAATATGAATTATTATGTTTAATTTTAATGTAATTTAGTTTGTTTGTTATAAAATGTAATTTATTTGTATTTTACGGCAGTGCGGTAAAATGTTGAACAGTAACCGGAAGGAACGCTTTTCGGAAGTGAGAATTTGCCTCATGGTAAAGTCAGTCTAAGTCCAGAGCTTGAAGGGACTGGATGTGTTTTGTGGAGTTAGAGTTAACCGCTCAAAATGGACAGGTTGTGTTTTTCAAAGTCGAAGTCTAGTGTTTGGAGAGATAAGATCGTAGAAAGAGTTTCTAGGTTCTATTAGAACAAAGTACATTTGATTTTTTGTCTCAAATAGAGATCGAAAGTGTTTTAAAAAATCTATAAAGAACGTGTTTCAATGACAATAACGTGGGAACATAAAAGACAATAAATTATGTACGCGAGTTATGAATATTCTCAACAACTGGAGAAAACAACTTCTGAACGAGGGAGAATCCTATACAAGCCGTAGAACTTCAACTTGTATGATATCAGTTTTCCATTCGGACTCAGACAATGTTTTTTATTTAAATCGGCGTTGTGGTATAGACGCTGTATATTATCTGTTTGATTAATAACCTGTATTATGTTTAAATTAATTTTTTGTAAATGTTTATCTATTTAAAGAAAATTTAATAGATTATTACTAGAAGAGATACTAGTAAAATGAAACTTTTAATTAATGAAAATAGAATCTTTTCATTTTTTCTTTTAGAGCTACAAAGTTACTAAAAAATTTCATAGATAAAATTCCTGTTGCAACAATTTTATTGGTAAAAGCATTTTTAAAGATAAAATTAATTAATTTGAAAGAAAGAAATAAAGGAGATATAAATTCATAATTTGTTATTGAAACTAAAGAGGATAACTAGTATTTGTAATATGATTTTTTTTGTTGTTAATAATAATTTGTAGGATGTTTCTTTGAATGTTTAATAAATGTTTTCTTTGTAACATTTCAAAAAAAAAAAAAAAAAAAAAAAAAAAAAAAAAAAAAAAAAAAAAAAAAAAAAAAAAAAAAAAAAAAAAAAAAAAAAAAAAAAAAACCCATATTCAAAGTATTGAACGTGATTGTTATAAATAGTGAACTTTTAAACCAATGTATAAACTTGTAGAATGAGACATGAACGTTCAGTGTTTCAGTGTTAATGCTGAGTTGATAATATTTATAGACAAGACTGTTATTTGTGAGAAATAGCAAAAGAAATTTTAATTTAAATGAATATTAATTTTCATTTTAATAAACAGAAATAAATATGAATTCCATAAAACAAAGGGAGAAACGATTCGAGGATGTCATCATAAGGGAGAGAGCATTTCCACGAGGCGGGATCATGGTGTCTTGGACAATAGGAGAAGTCAACCACGGATTCAAAGTGTTTTCAACGAAACAATAACGTGTTTGGTATCCACGTTTCAGAAACTCTTATTTTTAAACTATGTATGAATTTGATAGAATTTGTGTTGTTCAATATTAGATATAGAATATATAGATGATTAGAATTTTAATAAAAAAGGTAAATCCTTAAACTTAAAACTTTATGAAGAAAACAAATTATAAATTTTCTGATATTCAGTAAAACAATATAACTTGCATTAATTTAAAAGGATGCAATTCTTATTTCAATTAAATTCATTTTTTTTTTATGTTGCAACAAGTAAGATAACGTCAGTAAATAAACTTTATTCAGATCTTTTTCTTATCAATATCATTTTAATAGGAGTAATTTGATAGGATGTGTTAGTGTAAGATGTTGAATATGACTATTCAAACTTTATATCTGTCTAATAGTTTAATAAATCTTTATGTTAATATTTCAGAGACAAGTGTTTTCATTAAATACCAAATATCACTGTAAGTACACTGTGAAAAGAACTTACGACCCCAGATATTTTTTCTTTCTTTTAAATATTTAAATTCATTCTTTTTTCAAAATTGGTATGCTAAAGCAAACCTGGCGCCCTATAGTCGAGCAAATTAACAAATTAATAACAATTAAAAGTAACTTCATCCCTTTTTTGAATTATTACAAATGTCGCCGCAACTGTGGGCCTTTTTAGTCGAAATAAACAGTGATTTTGGTAATGAGAACTCTTAAAATCAAGGTAAGGACTCTCTCTATCATAATAAGAAAGATTCTTTTTTAAAATTTTTTGTGTTAAATATAATAAGATAAAAATGGAGTCAGAAATTGTAAATGTTAATAATAGTGAGGAACAGGTAGAGTTAGGAAATCAAAATTCTTTAAATAATATAGAGTCATTAGAATTTACGGGGGATATTTTTGATAATTTACAGAAGGAATCGCAAAGTAATGAGCAAACAAATGAACAATTTGCACAAAATTTTTTAGATCAAGAAATAAGTAATAATAGTAATAGTAGACGTTCAAGTATGAGTAAAATTAGTAGTTCAGGTTCGGATTTTAATGGGTTTGATAGTGATAGGATTCTAGATAGTAAAGGACAGTGTGAAAATATGAATAAAGAATTAGTAGAAACATCGGGGGTAGAAATAGTAGAAGAAAATTCAGATAGGGAATTAAGAGCTAAAGAGGTTAGGGTAATTGAACAGGTTAGGATTGGTGAACAGGATAAAGTAGATAGAGATGATAAGGTAATGAGAATGTTAGAAGAAATGATGAAAGAAACAAGGCAAAACAATGTAGTGTTAAACAATAAAATTGATCAGGGTAGTTTAGACGATGATAAGAAGTTTGAATGTATAAATAATAGGTTTGATCAAAACAATTTGGAATTAAAAGAAATAAGTAATAAATTTGATCAAAATAAGCTGGAAATCAATGCTAAACTAGAAGACTTTAATATTAAGCTTGAACAGAATAATGTTAAACTGGATAAAATAGACAATGATTTAAAACAAAGCAAGTTAGAGTTAAGACAAGATAATTTAAACTTAAAAGAAGCAATGTGTAAAAAATTTGAAGAAATGAGGGTTGAATTAAAACCAAATTATGTGAAATTTGAACAGAATCTTAAAATGGAAAGTAATGTAATGGAAACTAATAATAAAGTAGAAATTGAAGTAAGCTATTGTGAGAAAAAAGTAGAATTTGAATGGATAAATAATGTAGAAGGTGTTTTGATAGAAAATGTTAATAATTTGGATAACAATTTAGATCAAGCAGTAGCTGAAGTAGAAATTAACAGTTTTAATGAAACAAAAGAGATGTCAGATGATTTAATAATAATTGAAGACAATTGTGTGAATGATTGTGTTCAAGAAATTTCTAAAATAATGAATAATGGGTTAGGTAACAAGGTAAATCTAGAAATAACAAGTAATGTTGAAATTAATATGTCTAGTGGGGTTGGAATAGGTATAAGTAATTTGAAAAACAAAGTAAAAGTAAATAATCTAATAACGAAGGTATCAGCTATTTATTTTAAAAAACAAGTGGGTCATAAAAATGTAGAGTTTGAAAATTATGTAATGATAAAATTTAAGAGTATCTTTCAAACCCAAGAACAAGAAATTAAAAGTTTTTGTGAGAAATCTAACTTTAAATATAATCTTGAAAGTAAAAATGTAGAAATAGTAAAAGAAGGCTTTGTGATGATGTATAAGAATGGTGGGGTTAGAATTCCTAAACTAACGGATGTTGAAATTAGGTCAGTAGATTCTGAGTTGTTTGAGAGAAGGAGGGGTGATGGTATGCCTGAAAGACAGAAAGAGAAAGGTAATTTGTCAACACTCCGAGACAATAACAAAGGGAGATCTTTTGTTAGGAAAGGGTCTGTTGTGATGACTAGGCTAGACACACTGTCCGTGTGGACAGAGGTATTTAACGCTAGAGATATTTACAAAAATCAAATCATGTACTTTAAAATTTTTCACCAATCGGGGAACCATCGAAAGAAATAGATAATTTATAATTGTTGTAATCAATTGAAATTTGGAACGACGGATATAAATGTAAAGACATTTTTATAAACACACGGACTTGATTTTGAAAAATAATAAATAGAATAAGAGTTTTGTTAACTCTTAATTTGGCAGTTGGGTAAGAAACTGTCATTTGACCACTGACGAAAGATGGACAACTGTAAAAAACTCACATTTTGCAACTCGTCATTAGAGTTACTTAAAACCATCTTATCGAAATAAATGTTATACCATTGTAAAGCTGACGTTTCGTAGATGCATATACATGTAATCAAAAGTTCATAAAACGCTATAAAAATATTTAATTAATTGGTAAAGTTTGGCGTGTTTTAGACAGAAACATGACGGTTGGCAAAGAATACAAAATGGAGTCCTCCTTTAGGACGTTGTGATAATAATGTTTACCAACCATATTCCTTGACAATTATACTGTTCTTAGTACAAATGTTTACCTATCGAACAGAGTTCGCCACATGTCAGAAAGACAAATGGTTTTCATTCTAGATTTTTTTCAACACAAAAAAACAGTTTTAGAGAAAAAAAATGGTTGTTTTCTTCAAGTCCACTTTACCCTAGTAAATGAATTCTTAGAAACATGAATTATACACCATTGAAAAGCTCATATTTCAACCTTTTAGAGGTTATGAAATTTGATTATCTTGCTACATTTAGACAAAATACAATAATTCTTTGAAGTCCCCTATTTCTCCGGCAGACTGCTGCACTCGACGGCTAAAGAACTGTAACCTACTTCTCTCCTTGTTTATTCTAAATATAGCTTTACATTTGCCCTATCTGACAGGTTCTTATCTCTTTGTATAGACAAAATACAGACCTTTCCAATGATATAAACCAAGTTTTAGTCAGTCATATGGAACCTAAAGACAACGTGGTTGTTTCGGATTGACGGTTGCAAACTGAAGCAAAATGGCGTTCTTTTTGTCGCTTTCTTCATATTTCTTGTGATAAATCGAGTGTATTCATTGGTTATAAAAGTGTATTATATAAGTTTATATGTGTGTTATTCTTTGTAGAATCTATTGTGTTATTGTAATTGTGAAATCTAGTGAATGTTGATTTAGGTGTACAAAACATTACTAAAAAGGCGTTAGTGGGTAAACCTTGCAAAATTTATAACTTATTACGGGTAAGTACAATTTCTATATTCAAAATTTCAGAATTTGATTTTTTTTTTACCAATTGTTATTCATATTTATACTAGAAAACGTTTGTAATACTCGTAAAAAATGTAAAAATAGATTTTCTACGCTCAATTGGACTTTGAAGTGAAATTTGGCCTTGGATTTTCGTGTTTTTTTTTGTTCTATGCAATACTGGCTCCAAAATTATTATTCAATCTTTTTTTAAATTACACTACTAAATTCTATGAACATTTCTGAACATAATTATATTTAGAAGTTGGTTTTCCATAAATATTACAAATTTTGGTGATTTATTGAAAATAAGCTGGACCATTCCTCTTTTTTTGTAAAACAATTTTTTAAATATTCAAAATGTAACAAATTTTGATATATTTTTTCCGAAATGTATTCACAAATATATCACTAAATTTTTGTACATCTTAGAAAAAGGTTGTAAGCTTTTGATTTTGGGTGATACAGGTATTTCTGAAAAATGGTAACATAAATTTTTGACATGTAACACACTTACTCCAAAACCGTTTCAAAAATTATTTTTTTTATTACATAGATAAATTATATGCATCTTTCTGAGAAAAATGATGTCTTATAAGTTAGGTTTTGTTATATATTAATATATTTTATTAATTTTTAAACAAACGAAGATTTTTAAAACAAATTAACATGTTGCCAAATCAAGGGTTAATAAATAAGTTTAAGTTTGATAATAAATAATTAAGAGTTATGAATATTAATAATTTGTGTGTACTGATAAATTTTGTAAGCTAAGACAGAATCAGAATAAATAATAATATAAGCCAAGCGTAAAATATTAAGAGTTTAGTTTTAGAAAACGTTTAAGTATTTGTTAAAGTAAAGACGCTGGATTATAGCAGTAAACAATTTCATATGTTTATAGAAGAAATAATATTTAGAAATCGTGACGATAACAGATTAGTTAGAAGAGAGGATCATTGGAGATGCAAGATTGTTAGTAAAAAACTCTGTATGTTTATGAAAGGAATAAATATTGATTTTACGTGACATAGATAAGATAGTTAGTTCGAAGCGAGGATTCAGAGTAACGTTGAAGAAATAGTATTCAATATTAAGTAGGTGGATTCAATAAAATATTAAATAATGAAAATAGAATCTAGTTGGAGCTAAAAGGTTCACTTCTTATCAGTAGACAGATATATTGCTTCATACAGCTAGGGGAGATTGTTTATTCCTTAGTCAGGTATAAATTCCTGTGCATGACATTGAGACGAAATATAGGGTGTTACCAAAATGCTGTCTAGGAAAATAAAAAACCTTTGACGTATAATTCTAATTTAACTTGCGTTTTCGAATAAAATTTACTTAAATAAAGGATAATTGGCTTTAAATAAAGTAAACAAGAACAAAAGTAGATTACTTAAATAACTTTAATAGTATTGAAGGTAAAATTTCTAAGTAAAGGACTTAGGATAAATTTTAAAAAATAAAATTTTCTTTTTGAATTTGAATAATAACATCTAGAAAGGATTACATAAACAGAAAATCGACGATGCTAGTAATAAACTTGGTAAAAATAAACATTATTTCAACTTCGGATGAAACGATTTTAATGAAATTTTTTATGAATTTTAAAATTTTCTTCGTGTAGATGCATTTAAGGAGTACATGAACATTTGGGTGGATGGTTGAGCGTTTGTGTAGTCAAAATAGAATGTTTTATTCGTAAGAATAAGGCATTCTGAGACTGCATAAGAGGGCGTGTTGTGAAATAGGGATGTGTTTTGGGCTTTATCTTGAATCAAGTAGGGATATTGTATTCAACCACTGCACATTTCAACGTCACAACATGTTACTCTGTGTAAGAGTCTAAAGAGCAATTAGAAGTATGCACGGTATAAAGTAGACGGTTAGAAGAACCTTTGTAGGAGAGGTTAGGAAGAAAAATGCATAAAATAAACAAAAAATTCATAAAAAATAAATAAAAAAGGTATAATAAAAAAAATAAAATAGAAAATGGAACGTTGGAGGGTTTTATTAATCGACGTTCGACAGGGCTTCATAATAAGAATAGAGGAGTATTATTCAATTGCTGTTACTATTATGAACCCCGGTCGAGTTTTGAAAAATAAAATAAGAAAAAATAAAAAATAAATAAAAACAAAAAACAAAAACAAAAAATCGTCATACGACTTATGTAAATGAAATATAGTTAAAAAATTTGACAATTTTGAGAAGTTTAAAGAACAAAGAGTTCTTATTTTGTATTAAGAAATACAGAAATTTAGTAGAAGAAGTTCAAGAGAGAACCTAGAGTTCTTGATTATATAATAAAAATATAAAGTTTGGTAGGCGAACTGTCTTTCGAGGCAGGATGTAGCTATGTTCGAGGAGTGATATGATCAAGGCCTAAGATATCATTTCTAGAAGGTAGTGATTTAGAGTTAATTGGAAAACTTATCAAAAAATCCAACGTAGTTGTTTAGAGTTCTGTCACATGTAATTTTGGGCAAAAAACATAAACAATGACTTATGTTTGTAAGTGTCATAAACTTTCATAGGTATAGAAAAAGTTTTTTTTTTAGGGTCTATTCTAACAAGTAGAAACAGATGTTTGAGGGAAGTCGTCAAGGGACAATAGGACAATGCTTACATGGTGAAAGGAGGGGGTTTGTTAAGAAACAAAGCTTAGAAATAAACCGGACGTGACAGGAAGGGAGTTTTTATTTGAAATGAAACGGAAAGTTCTGTAAAATTGTAAAAATGTTGATTAGCTGATTAGGATAGGTAATTAGATGTTAAATTGTAAAACGATAAGTTGTATGTTTGACATTGATAAATTTTAAGGATTATTAGATAAAATGAGATAAAAAATTGTTAGTTTTAAGTGATTTATGGTTTGAAAATATGAAGAATAGTTGTGTAAAGTTTGAGAATTTATGTGAGTTTTGCCAAGACAGATAATAATAAAGTTTTTAAGTTTTTTTTTTTTTGATGTTAAATGATGAGTGAAGGAGATTAAGTTTTTGTTTTTTAAAGGAAGGAGTAATAAATTAACAATGATAAGAGAGATTTTGATGAAATTTATAAATAAAATAAAAGAATTAACGTTTTTTAATAAATAAGGTTTGAATTTAAAACAATAGATGATTGTGAGAAGTTATTTGATAAAGGTGTCTAAAGATTTTGATGAAATACGGTGTTAGCTGGGAAAACAATGTAAATTTTATTTTTTTTTGAGTTTTTATATACAAGTAATAGATGATTAAGAAGATTTTAATATGAAGTAGTTTAAATGAGAGATTTTTTGAGTTTTATATGAAGATGATGACTTTACAGAATTGTTGAGTAAAGTGGTATTTAAAATGAAGTTGTTCTGTTAACAAACTTTTATAAAAAAGGTAGTTAGGTTGCATTAATGGTAAATTTTTAGTTTTTAAGAGGTTTTTTGAGTACTGCGATGAAATAAAGGAAATATACGACGATTTTAATGAAATAAAGGAAATATGCGACGATTTTAATGAAACAAGAGGAGATTTAAGGAATTCTACGAAATACGGCGATTATTATGATTTTTAAAGGAAGCTACGTTGAAATAAGGAGATTATTTATGAAAGAATATAGGTAAATAATAAGGAGTTTTTTATTATGAAGAATTTGTTTGGGGATTAATGCAACTTGAATTATTAAAATATGAAAGATAAGATGGAAATAATTTTAAGATGGGATACTGAGAGACAATACAATTGTAAAGAGGTAATTTTGAAATAAATAGATGAGTTTTGTAAGCAATTTTATTTTTTTGATAATAATGATGTTATATTTTGAATTTTAGTTGAAGAAAAGAGAAGTTTGTAATTATAAAATCAGTAGTTAACATGTTATCCCAGCAAGACAAAGGAGAATTGAGATTTTAAGTAAGAATAAATAGTTATTGGATTTAAACTAAAATGAATAATAATATAAGATGATAATTGAAAAGTTTTAAGGTGAATTGAAGTAATTTTGAATAATAAGTAGATAATTTTGTAATAATGTTAATTAAAAATGAGAGGTTTTTAAATTGTAATTGTGTTTAATTGAAAAATGATTCAGATGAATATCTCGAGTCAAAGGTAGATTTTCAAAGGATGTAGAAATGTCGTCTTGGCAAAGAGGATGAGACGAAAAAAAGTATATAGACGGCTGTCTGGGAGATAAGCTTTGAGTGACGGGATCCTGTCAACAAAAAATGTTGATGGAAAGTTTCAGCCAACAAGGTTGGAAAGGAAACTGATGATGGGTTTTATTGTATAAATAGAGATAAGGCTTAGCACTAATTGATTCGTATATATTTTTTCTTTTTACAAATGAGTTATGACGACTCAAACAAATTGAGATAGTAAAATAGGATTATTAATAAATAGATTTTAATTTTTTTATGTAAAAGGAGAATCTTTCTTAAAATTAAGTATACTAGGGATACTTATTTTCTTTCATGAGGTCCTTAGCTTCTGAAATGAAATGTCTTGAACATCCATTAATATTTTTTTTTTCGATTTGATATATATATATATAAAAGCTTTGTATTCCAATACCTGTATTGAAATACAAACCTTGTGGGGTTTTGTGACAATGTGAAAAGTCAGATTTTAATATAGACTCATTTAAAGGACGCGGTTAAGCCAAACAGATAAGAGATTCAAATAATAAATTAAATGTAGTAACTTCATTAATAAAAGAAAAATGGATTTTCAAGACAACAATATGAATTATTATGTTTAATTTTAATGTAATTTAGTTTGTTTGTTATAAAATGTAATTTATTTGTATTTTACGGCAGTGCGGTAAAATGTTGAACAGTAACCGGAAGGAACGCTTTTCGGAAGTGAGAATTTGCCTCATGGTAACGGCAGTCTGAGTCCAGCGTTAGGAGTGACAGGTTGTTTCTAAAAGAGTCTCAGTTCAGTGATTGAAGGGTTCAGACGTATTTCGACGTTTGTGCGTTATCAAATAGAACAATAAAAAAAACCGATAGAATGTAAGATTTTATAATTTAGAAGGGACAATAGAGTTGATATTGACATAAGGTATAGACAGTGAAAAATGAGTGTACAAAGAATTGTTAGAGACTGACTTTACGAGAGACTTTGTTATATAGTAGAATGAATTACCATGCGGTTTTTCTTTGCAATGGCTTCCATGAGTCAAAGGTTTGAGTTTTGAATATTTTCTGGACAATAGGACTATAAACCCATATTCAAAGTATTGAACGTGATTGTTATAAATAGTGAACTTTTAAACCAATGTATAAACTTGTAGAATGAGACATGAACGTTCAGTGTTTCAGTGTTAATGCTGAGTTGATAATATTTATAGACAAGACTGTTATTTGTGAGAAATAGCAAAAGAAATTTTAATTTAAATGAATATTAATTTTCATTTTAATAAACAGAAATAAATATGAATTCCATAAAACAAAGGGAGAAACGATTCGAGGATGTCATCATAAGGGAGAGAGCATTTCCACGAGGCGGGATCATGGTGTCTTGGACAATAGGAGAAGTCAACCACGGATTCAAAGTGTTTTCAACGAAACAATAACGTGTTTGGTATCCACGTTTCAGAAACTCTTATTTTTAAACTATGTATGAATTTGATAGAATTTGTGTTGTTCAATATTAGATATAGAATATATAGATGATTAGAATTTTAATAAAAAAGGTAAATCCTTAAACTTAAAACTTTATGAAGAAAACAAATTATAAATTTTCTGATATTCAGTAAAACAATATAACTTGCATTAATTTAAAAGGATGCAATTCTTATTTCAATTAAATTCATTTTTTTTTTATGTTGCAACAAGTAAGATAACGTCAGTAAATAAACTTTATTCAGATCTTTTTCTTATCAATATCATTTTAATAGGAGTAATTTGATAGGATGTGTTAGTGTAAGATGTTGAATATGACTATTCAAACTTTATATCTGTCTAATAGTTTAATAAATCTTTATGTTAATATTTCAGAGACAAGTGTTTTCATTAAATACCAAATATCACTGTAAGTACACTGTGAAAAGAACTTACGACCCCAGATATTTTTTCTTTCTTTTAAATATTTAAATTCATTCTTTTTTCAAAATTGGTATGCTAAAGCAAACCTGGCGCCCTATAGTCGAGCAAATTAACAAATTAATAACAATTAAAAGTAACTTCATCCCTTTTTTGAATTATTACAGTAGTTGTAAAGAATATCCAAACAGAAAACTCGGCTAATTAGCATGAGATAATTATCATTTTAAAATATTTGTACCTTTCATCAGGATTTATTAAATACCTATTGTTTCATGAATTGTATATTAACCTCTGGATGATCAAGGTTTGAAATTTTGTAATATGTTATCGTAGAATGTTGGAGTTAATAGCATTTAATCTGGAATCACAATAAGCACAGTTTAATTATAATAGTTTTTGTTCAATTTTATTGCAAAACTTTGAGCACAAAATGTAATTAATGATCCACCATTCTGAAAGTGTTAAAACTAATTTTCTGGTTAACAAACTAATTAATTGGTTTTAAGATAAGCTAAAAAAACTTAAGTATCAAATTTTATTAAAATCAGACAACGATTACTTTGAATACTTGTATATTCACCTCCCCTCCCCCCTTCTTGTTAAAAGGCATCAAAACCTCTCAGTCATTATCGCTTTACAAAAAAGGAAGAAAAGACCACAAAAAAACCCCTAGCCCACGAAGAATACTCAAATAGCATTAAGTTCGGAAAATATAAGATTTGGTCAAGAAAGACTTGCTATGAAAGATGAAAGAAAGTGATTTAACCTTAAACTATTTGAAAGAAGGTGGAAGCTAGGTTCTCTCAGGATGGTCAAGTCCTTACTAACTAAACTGAGCCCCTGAGGGTGTATTCATATAAATACATAAAATTCATATAAAAACAGTTTTCCAAAACTATTTCAATAAGTTCCAGGGCTAGACTGGGGGGGGGAGGAGGAGGAGAAGGTTAAAACCTCTCACATTTTACTTCCAAGTTTAGATGTGGATTGTTTCCAGAGTATAATAGTTCAGTTTCTTTAAGGATTATTTTGTAGCTTTAAAAGAATTTAAAAAGTTTAAGTTTAAAAAATAATAGATAAAATAAAAAATAAATAAAACAAAATAGAAAATCATGGTGACGAATAATAAATAAATAAAAGTACCCATGAATTTTAAAGTCACAAATATACAAACTAAGAATATTTTCTAGTAATTAAAAAGATGAACAAAGGGGACATATAGAATGGGGAAGGGAAGGAAAGTGAGGGGGGGGTTGTGGTTGTGGAAGGCAGCACAGCACAGCACTTCAGTTAAGGGCGGTTCATTATACTGATAATCCAGGCCACATAGTTACACAAACAGTTACATAAATTCAGTGTGTCATTTCATCAAATAACCTTGTTCTCTTTTAAAAGTAACTATGATTTTGGCGGAATATTTCACTGATCGGAAAAAATCTTAATTATTCATAACGATTTCACAAAAAATAAATAGATTAACGCACACATACACATCCTTCACATGATGACACTCTTTTTAAGAAAAAAACTAATTTCTTTCATGTTTCAATCCAAGTATTCAAGAGATCCCCCTCCAAAAAAAATCCTTTCAGAAGAAAATTTTTGCAAAAACAAGTCTACAAATAAGATTATAGAAATGTTAAATTTTATTTTTAGTATTAAATGTTGAGCTTGACTTATGAGAAAAATTATACAGGATAACAAAGATAGAGTTATAGTTTGATTGGTGTAGTTCGTGTATCACTGAAGAGGATGACCTTGTCGTTGAAACACGTCTGATACTTAGGCATATTTTTTTGTGAGAATTGTGTTCTGTTTATTTGTTATCCTGTATTATTTTTAGTACTTTTCAAAGCAGAAGAAAACCACACTAAGCGTTTGGTTACTTGTTAAATTATATTTTAAAGTAGGACACATGCATCCAAATACATAAGAAACATCACCACAAATTTCATTATTAGTCAAAGTATTTAATGAAATATGATACCATTGAAACTCTCTTTACATATAAAAAGCTTCTAATAGTTTAAACCAGAAACCATTGTTAAATGTTAACTTCTCGTTTAAAAATTATATGTTTACACTTACACAAAGTAACCCTTCAGGAACAAAGGGAAAAATGTAACTGTTCTTTAAATACGTAACAGAAATTACAAACGCTGAACTCATCCTAGTTACACAATCTGTCAAAGGATTGCGCTTGTTTGAAGTCTGTCTCTGTGGTGAAATTGTCCGGAAACTTAATGTTTAGTTAGTGTTACTGTTTTTCCACAGTGCCTATTGTCTCTATCCATGACATGTTTGTATTAGATTAACTGGGGTACAACCCTTGAGGTAAACCCTCCACCCCCATTCTAACCACCACTAGCTTCTAATTCAGCCTTCATTACACAATACCCTCTCACATCAAATAACCACCAACGAGAGGTAAAACAGTGAGATGAAAGAGGTTAGTCAAATAATATTTATATTAAAAAACAAAATGTAGGCTATTTGTACAAAGAATAAATATAATTTTTTTATCCATTTCTGCTTTTAAAAATGTTTTGTTTTATAAATATTATGATAAAATCAGTATTTTGAAAATTTATATACCCCACCATTTTGAGTTATGTTATTCATATTTTAGGGGCACATAAACTTGCATATAACAAATTTGAACAACATTGGATAGGCAGTTTGTGTTCCAAAAATAATTACAGACATTCAGGGATTAAAAACATAATTAAAATTTTTACTTGACAACACATTCAGATTTTTTTTTCCTTATTGTAGAAAACCCAAAGACTAAAATACACTCAAGAGCTCCACTATAGTGACGGTGGCCACAAGACACCTCAAGGGAAACTAGCTGGATCTACACTTTTTTTTTCATGAGTATTGGGTTAGATTCCTCTCTATCATCTTTCCTATTAAGTCTCTTAAGAGTCCTTAAGGGAAGAGGGGACAAACTAAAAAAAAAAAAAAAAAAAAAAAAAAAAAAAAAAAAAAAAAAAAATCAAACATTATATATATATATATATTTATTTGAGGGAATCCAAACTCTAAAACCACAATTATATAGTTTTTTCCTCCCCCCCCCCCATTCAGGGGAACCCAGTAATTCTGGAAAAACTTTTTATCAGTAATTTTTCAAGATCCTTTTCTTTTTAATGTCAGTATCTTAATTATTTAAATGTTAGGGGTCTTTGAGGCTGCCCTTTTAAGATTACAAGTACTGTAATCACAAAATGTAAAAAATATTATTAATGAAATGTCATGCTACTACAATAAATCAGTTCTTTACAGCATCTGTTATATGTTTGTATATGTTAGTGTTTGTGTTTTAGTAAAATTCTGAGTGCTTGAAGAACCTCTTATAGAAAAATGGAGGTGGGTGATGTGCATTATTTATTGAACTGTATGTAGTGCAAACAATAAAATACTAAAAGTTCGTCAAGATCAACCCAAATGATAATATGGTATCTTTATTTTAAACCTATGCTTCCATAGAAATTTCCCTAGAGAAATATAGCATCACCTGTTTTAAAAAATCAGAAGAATTCACATTTTATTTACTCAGGATATATACTATAGGGCATAATGGTACAGAAAATTTGACATCACGACCAAACAGAAAAACTATTTTCAGCATGATCTCCATTGGATATATTTATAATAATAATAAAAGCTTGTGGTTTCAGAACCTACTACCTACTTGTCCCTTTTGAAATTCCATAGGGATTGAATTCAGAATCTCTCGGACATCAAATGTGAACTTTAACATCTAACTATGTAATATATGTGTAACATTTAATATT
This sequence comes from Aphrophora alni, assembly GCA_963513935.1. Classification (NCBI taxonomy): domain Eukaryota; kingdom Metazoa; phylum Arthropoda; class Insecta; order Hemiptera; family Aphrophoridae; genus Aphrophora; species Aphrophora alni. The sequence continues at coordinate 36,746,604 of OY740766.1, forward strand.
ACACATATTAAATATGTGTAATATATTTACACATATTTATGTAAATATGTGTAATCATATTTACACAAATTCATATTGTAGTTCCCCAGTTTATCATCTGGGGAACTACAATATGAATTTGTGTAAATATGACTGCAAAATCAACAGACTTTAGTTGGTGATTTTAATATGTCCAAGTAAAAATCTGTTGCAATTTAGAAAAATTAATTAATAACGAGAATTTTAACAGTTTTTACCCATTCTTATAATAACTCAACCTAAAAATTAAATTAAACAAAATTTGGAGGTTTAAATTTTACATTAACCTTGAATAGTTTTACAATGAAAAGTAAGAATTTGGATAAAATTGTAAATTTGAACATTGAAATCATAGAAAATTTGATATTGGGGCAGTTATGAAATCATATGTCACACCATTACGAGCAACAGTTGGATTGAATAACTAAATACCACAATCTCATCCTCAATTTGTTATCTATTATAACTCTAAAACTACCTTATAAACTTACTTGGTAAAGGACTTCCAATGTGATAGGATACATCATGTGTTCAATGATAACTCTAAGTACAGTGTTGGGACCTCCTTGAGTCTCATTTTGACCTGAAAGTGCCTGAGCTGCTTGTAGAGCTGCTTGTGCAGAAGCATTCTGGAACACAAAAATAAACCAACAGTTAAATAAAATTAATCAAATGTATTTGCGTATAATACTGTAGAGTTATAAAGGCCTATATGTATGGTTGGGACTGTGTAAGTGGTCGATAAAAAATACTTTCACTCTCTCCACTAGTCGAAATAAAAAGAATAGACATTTTTTAATACTAAAAATATCCATTTTGACATAATGTGATATTAGTTTTACAAGATACACATATTTTCAAAATGGTTTTTATGTGTGCGAGGTTATTTTTCCAAATAAAAAAAAATTCAAGACATAATTAAACTCTAAAAAATTTAATTTCTTTATTTTGTTGTTTAAAGGTGAAAAATCTATCGGTGAAGATTTTAATTTAAAACTCTTAGTGTTTTTTTAATATTTAAAACATGTCAAAAAAGCCATACAAAAATATCTTAAACTCCAAGTTTAAATTTTTTTTTTGTTAAAGCTTATTATATATAGTATTTACTAGATTTTCATAATATTCAATACAGACATAGTTACTTAATTATTCTATGTCTGTAAACACATGTAAACATTAAAGATATACATTCAAACAAAATCTCTGTTATAAATATTATCTCTATTTCAAATTAAAACAAACTATTTAATTACTCATCCTCAAAGCCATTTAAAAACCAAACTTATTTGACATCAAAAATGTTTATTAAAACGTTAAAATGGATACACAGCAATTGAAAAAATATTTATATATTTAAATAAGGCCTAGACTTGAGTTAAACATTTATCAGAAGTTTCAAAAATATTGTAACATTTTATGGAAATATTCTAAAATTTAAGCACCCTATTAAGTTATGTACATTTGAAACACTGATCAAAACATGTTCTATAGTCTAAATTAGGTGAACATTTCGTAGTTCCAATATTAAGGAATCATTCTTTAAAATATATAGAGAGTTTTGTTGAATACTATATTGTGATTTCATGTATTATTTAAATACCAAAATTATAACGGAGAACTTCATAATGTAGAACTGAAATAAAGAGTATCTACCATCTTTATGTTTTAGTTTAGTAACATGTTAGGAAAATTTTTCTTCTTCTTTTTTATGAATGGATGCAGGTTTGTAACATGCAAACTAACAACTGGATTATCAATGTCTATACAAGCATCATATTATTTAAGGATCTGTTTTTGGAATATCTAAAGTAGTTTTGGAGAGAAATGGTGACCAATGTGATATGTTTGGTTCCTTAAAAGGATTCATTTTTCCAAAATTTAATCGTAACTGTTAGAGCTGATTTAGAGAATATTCTAATTTTACTTACGCAGCTCTTTCCAAATTTTAGTTATGGAAAAAACGATAAAAAAGAAATTTAATCCCTATAATATGGCCAAAATATAACCATATACCAAATTTTGCTAAAATTGTTCCACTAGTACATGAAAAAGTAAATGAACATATCATTAATTTGTACTGTTTTAATCACACATCAATTTTGTGTAGCGATTGAAGTTTGACTAAATTACTAGTTTCTAACATGCTTTATTAATTAATTTAAACCCTATTTCTCCCTCAAAAACAAAGGAGAACATAGTCAAGTTAAATGAAATTTCAATACATAATGTTTACATGAAGAAAACCCCAGCGGAACTAGCAATTCCCTGCAAATGTAGCAGTCTAAAAAGTAATTAAATATTTGTTAGCTAGGGGAATTAAGACGGAATCTGGCGTAAATACTGGAGCATGGGTAATTACAAATTAGTGTAACAATCAACGCGACCAGCCCCAGCTCGACCCAGCTTATAAATTATACACCATTGTATCCTGCGCCGCCTTGTAAGGTCATACAGCTGTGTCATCGCAAACTTTAAACAAAGCTGTAATGAACATTCAATCAGTAAAAGAAGAAAAGAACTCAACAGCACTTTTCCACTGATGAAGGAAAATGAAGATGATCATTGCTGATCACTTGTTAGAGCTAATTATTGTTAAATGCCAATGCATTTTTTCTACAGACATAAGTCATATAATCTTGGATTTTTGAAGTATGCAGTAGTAAGCTTAATTCTCTCCTTTAAACTGATAAACCCTTTTCTCCAGGATTTCATTCAAATCCCTTTCAACCAATTCTAGTGACAAGAAATTTTCATTTTCGCTTAGTAGAATACTTAATTGTACTTGAGATCTCATGTTGTTTTAGAAAATATGAAGTTTACAAAAAACAAAAACAAAACAGCATGTATTTTATAGTTGAAAAATATTTTACAACTTTATTGTGAGAAAATGGAATAATCATTTGATTAGTTAATGTTTCATCAGACAAAACAAACTTTTTAGGTTAATCATCTGTTTTTGTAAGGCAGGTATAACACGAATTAAAATTAGTGGTCAATCGTCGTCCTTCTAGATTAAAACTCCACTGAAAAGTTTGTAAACTTTCTTTACAAGTTGGTTTGTCTTATTCAAGCACTCAGAGAGTTGCTAAGAAAATAAAACTCATCCATATTGCATCCAAGAGCTGAAACCTCCAGATGAATTCAAGCGACTAACATAATGCTGTTGATTTAAATATTCTATAGACCATAACAGAATTGAAATTCTAAACAGTGTTCTTTAGTGATGAAATTAGACCCCTCGGTGAGGATGTCGAGCTTATCGTTGGTGATAAGAAGGATATTCTTCGGGCCACTAAGGTGTTCTTCAGAGCACCTGCTGAGCTGGAAGAGTCTCCTGAAAGGATCCTTGATTTGCTTGACAAACAAAACCTGAGCCTTAGGGTCGGAGAGTGGAGAACTCTGGCAACAAAAGAGGACCCGAAGGGTCGTACCTTTGTTCTCCTAGTAGACGATCTTTCCCTTGCAGCCATCAAAGCAGCAGGGTGTAAGGCGCATGTGGGACTCTGGCAAGTCTCTCTTGTCGTACTGTCAGGAAGAGACAATGCTGAGGGTCCTGCAAGCAAACCTCCATCACAGTAAGGCGGCTTCGGCCTCCTTCTGTCAAACATTCATTAGGTCCAACATCGACCTAGCACTGGTCCAGGAGCCCTGGCTCCACCGAGGCCGGATTGCCGGGCTAGGAGATGCAAAAGGTAAGCTAATATACTGTAACAATATTAATAACAACCGAACTTGCATAATAGTAAGGTCAGGTTTGCAATGCTTGCCCCTAATGGATTTCTGTTCCAGAGATATCACAACTGTGTTAATACACTGGCGCAACGGGAAGGAAAATGATGGTCCAATCTTTAGCTCCGTCTACCTACCCTTTGACGCCAGAACTCCTCCTCCATCAAGAGAATTAGAACTTCTGGTGGAGTCAATTACTGTCAGGCGGCAGCAGCTTCTGGTGGGATGCGACGCTAACTCTCATCATCGCCTGGGCTGGGGCAGCTCTGACACAAACACAAGGGGTGAGTCATTATTTGATTTTCTCTTGTCTAATAACTTACAAATTGCTAATGTAGGTAACACACCGACCTTTTCCAATAAAATCAGGAACGAGGTCATAGATATTACTTTTTGCACAGAAAACATTGTAAATCTGATAGGGAACTGGCATGTTTCAACAGAAGCCTCCCTCTCAGATCACAAATACATCATGTTCCATTTAGAAACATCTACCATCAAATCCCACTTTCGGAACCCGAGAGCGACGGACTGGGGGTCCTACTCGGACCAACTATCGACGGTACTTGGGTCCATGCAAGGTGATATTGCAACATTTCCAGATGTAGACAGGGTGGCGACCTCGCTTAGCGACGCCATCATGGACTGCTATCAGGATAACTGTCCTCCGCGTACGAGATCAGGCAGACCTAACACTCGATGGTGGTCACAGGATCTCGGCCGTAAGAGAAAACAATTAAGAAGTCTTTTTAATGTATCCAAGCGAAGCGGTGATTGGAGGGAGTACCATTTAGCTCTCACATCATACAGCAAAGCTATAAAAAAAGCCAAACTTGAATCCTGGAGGGCATTCACTCACAAAGTGAACAGTCTAAAGGAGGCAGCCAGACTGCAACAAGTTATGGCTTCTAAACCAAACAATCCTGTAGGCACCTTGCGGAAACCAACAGGAGAGTATACTAAAACAGCGGAAGAAACGCTCAAGTTACTACTTGAAACTCACTTCCCTGGCAACAAAAGTAGTGACAATACAGACGGCGGTCTAAGTCTAGCTGAGGACAATTCTTGGCCAAGAGCATCCCGGGCAGACTGGAAGATAGCCAGGAAAATTGTCACTATGTCTAAATTAAAATGGGCAATAAACAAATTCAGCCCGTTTAAATCACCAGGCGGAGACGGTATCTATCCTGCACTATTGCAGAAAGGACCTGACGCCTTGATCCAACTGATCTGCAAGCTTTCCAGAGCCAGCGTAGCTTACGGCTACATTCCGCAGGCATGGAGGGTCAGCAGAGTTACGTTTATTCCCAAGCGTGGCAAAGCAAGTTATTGTGATGCCAAAGCTTACCGACCAATCAGCCTATCCTCATTTCTATTGAAAACACTAGAGAAGTTGGTTGAGAGATACATCAGGGAGGGGGTGCTCTCGGGGACACCTCTCCACCGAAATCAACATGCCTACCAACCTGGTAAATCCTGTGAATCCGCTCTACATAATCTTGTGGGCAGGATCGAGGACGCACTGGAAAGGAAGGAAATAGCCCTGTGCGCCTTCTTGGATATAGAAGGCGCATTTGACAACACATCCTTTAGATCAATAGTGCGTAGACTGCAAGAGCGAGAGGTGAACCCGGCTGTAACAAGATGGGTTCATTCAATGCTAAGAAGCAGACGCATTCAAAGCTCCCTGCTCGGTTATTCGCTGGAGGTCGCGACCACAAGAGGTTGTCCACAGGGAGGTGTTCTTTCACCTCTACTGTGGAGCATGGTGGTAGACGATCTCCTTACGGAAATCAGCCGGTCAGGAACATATATCTAAGGCTATGCGGATGACATAGCAATCTTGGTTATTGGGAAAAGCGACTACACTGTCTCGGATATTATGAATAATAATCTGAGGCGAGTGAAGTCGTGGTGCGCAAGGGAAGGCCTTAACGTCAACCCCAGCAAAACTACCATAGTTCCCTTCACTAAGAAGAGGAACTTGACAGCCCTGGATAGGATATCCATGGATAACACACAGATAAACATGTCCATGTCGGCAAAGTATCTTGGAGTAATCCTTGATCAAAAGCTAACATGGAACACACATCTGGACAACTTAATCCATAAAGCGAAATGGGCACTAATGACAGCCAGACGTTTTATTGGTACTACCTGGGGACTCAAGCCTCACATAGCCCTTTGGCTATACGAGGCAGTGATCAGACCCCAGATTACATACGGGGCGGTGGTATGGTGGAAGAAATCATGCCAAACCACTGCAGGAAACAAACTAACAAGCCTGCAAAGACTTGCATGTTTGTGCATAACCGGAGCCTTTAGAAGTAGCCCTACAGCTGCAATGGAGGTTCTCCTCGGACTCCTGCCCCTTGATATTTACATAATGTCGGAGGCAAGGAAATCCGCTTACAGACTTACGTGTGTCAACGAATGGCGGAGGGGCTTGCCTGGAGCAGGACATACTGACATAGTTGACATCGCACTCAAAAACTCGGTGTTAGACATGGTGCCAGACGCAATGCACACCGAATACATCTTCAACAGACCCTTCACGGTAACCCTTGGTAACCGAGAAGACTGGGAAGGAAACAGTAAACCGGGATCCTCCAGAGGGACTCTTGTCTGGTACACCGATGGGTCTCTTATGGAGGGTAACTCAGGTTATGGTATTTACAGCTCATCACCAAAGACAAACATTAGTGTAAGTCTTGGGAAGTACTGCACAATTTTTCAAGCAGAGTTACTAGCTATCTCTGCATGCGCCCATCTGGGATTGTCAAAAGGCTTTCGAGACAGACAAATCCTTATTCTCTCAGACAGTCAAGCAGCATTAAAAGCGCTAGACTCAGTACAAGTCACCTCGAAACTGGTGAAGGACTGCCTCTTTACACTTAAGAAGCTCTCCACAAGGAACATGGTGGAATTGAGATGGGTGCCAGGTCATCGTGGCATCCAAGGTAACGAGATGGCAGATATCCTCGCAAAGAAAGGAGCAGCTACACCCTTTATGGGGCCAGAACCTATGTGCTGTATCAGCCGCAGTATGGCTAAAAGCGCAGTTAACAACTGGGCCAAGGAAAAGCAACGCCAGAGATGGCGCAGGACTCCCGGGCTCACATTAAGTAAACAGCTGATTAAAGAACCCAGTACTTACCTTACGAAGTCATTAATCAAGCTAGACAGGTTACAGCTTAAAAGAGTTGTAGGACTCATCACTGGACATGGCCAGTTCAGGAAACATCTTGCAACAGTGGGAGTCTTCGAAGGAGACCAAAGCTGTCGGCTCTGCGGGCAAGCCGCGGAGTCTGCAAGACATGTCATATTCGATTGCGGGATGCTGGAGCGCAGAAGGAGGGAGCTCTTTGGTATCCAACAACCGGGAGATGAAGAGGATACGTACCTGGTGGAAAAAATCCTGAACCTCGTTCGAGGTACAGGGTTCTAATCTTCCAGGAACGGTATACAGGGGGTACAATAAGCCAATGGTTGACGTACAGGGAATCCCTCTCGAGTTAGGATTCCACCCCATCTCAAATAATAATAATAATAATAATAATAATTAGTGATGAAATATGGATAATATTCTAATGTTACTCATCGGTGTATAATCGCCCTATCTTCTACAAATGAACAACGATTGGTAAAGTATAAGGGAACAGTGTATAGCTTAATTTGAGGCTTTACTAAAATTCAAAGAATGTACAGATGAATGCAACAAAATATAACTACCTGACAAACAACTTGTGAAAACATAGGTTTCATAAAAAGATTGTAAGAAGAGAACTGAGCTAACATAGTGCTTGGAGAAGAAATACTGGAGATTGCGGACTCCATCAAGTTCTTAGGAATAATCATTAACAGTAGCTTTCTTTGGGAAGTACATCGATAAGATAAGTAAAAGTTTAGCTTCTTTTATGCTATTTATCTTGCGTTGTCTTAAAAAGATACGTTGAATTAAAATTGTGATGGCTTACTATGGTCTAATTTATCTGTACTTGGCCTATGGTGTCATTCTGTGCCAATACTAACTTCAGGAGAGTCTTTATTTTCCAAAAAGGGTCATTAAGCTAAATTTCTGAAATGAGAAAAGAAGAGTCCTGCCAAGATGCAGTCAGAGACTTGGGATGTCTTATACTGACTTGTCTCTTAATTATGGAAATTATTTTCTTGGAAGAACCAAATTAAACTTAATTAATTAGAAACAAAGATATTCATATGAGCTTTGTCACAAAAATAAATATCACATGAATCTGTTACACATGAAACGATATGTTATCAGATTTCTTAATCAGCTCCCTGAATTTTTAGAAAAATTTACAGATCTTTTCTAATAAAAAAACAAAAACAAACTATTTGGTGTCTGCTGCCTATTAGTCGTTGGAGGAGTTCGCTGCTGCTCAGGTGGTGAGGTTGTTTTATTGATTATTTAAATCTATAAGTGTAATGTGTATGCTGTGACTTATACTTGTCTTATACAAAATGACTGTATTGTCTAAAAGTCAGAATAAATTTAATGAAATAAGAGTTCTTTAGTGATTGGCTAATGAGTCAAAGTTTATGGCCTACAAGGTCATAGACCTAAACATCTCATGATGACGTTTTGAGGGGATACGTTTTGACAGGGAGACTTTCAAAAAGATTTAAATGTGCAATATAATTCTTAAAACGGTTTCTACCAACGTGATAAAGATATTCAAGCCAGTGTAACTATGCCTGTTTAGTATTTTATATGACAATGTTTGTTTTGTGCAACAGAACTGGTGTTATGTGAGCAGCTTTTCGTGTTACACAGAAATTTAATCAGAGATAAAAACAAATAAGCTGAAAGCCTATAGAATTTTCACACCCCATGTAAATTCTGTAGTTTAAAAAATAATGTTTTGGAGTGATCTACTCCTATTAAAAGTATCAAGTGATACTATACAGGTCTGTTAACAGTCATAAATTAGAAAATGATAGTATTAAATCTAAAAGCGTTATCATGTCTATTTTAATCAAATATCTGTGTTGAGTAAACTTAATAAATTGTTTAGAACAGCAACATTTGGGCGAAATTAATAATTTTAAAGTACATATACTAAAAAGAAAAAGAAATAAATACTGTTATCCTAGTAATTACAACTCTCTGAAATCTTGTTTAAATTGAAAACCATGAAAGAACCGATGTTCATCAGTTAGAATAATATTATCCTGTAATTTTAACTAGTAAACAATTTTCCTTTAAATTTAAATACATGCTTTTCTGATGAAGTATTCTAGTATTGATCTAACACAATCGAGACACAATTTCTAACACTTCTGATTCTATTCAATTTCTCATATAACCTAATCATGATCTGAGATTGTCAAATTAATTCAATCACATTTCACAGCTGTTTAAAAATCTGTGAAATAATATTAGTTACCATTATATTTCTTCGCAGGTATTGCATTATTTATGAAGCAGGGATAGAAATGATAGAATAGGGACGATATTATAGTTTCCTTTATTATCAACATACAAAAATACACATGTGGAACAATTTTCGTTGTAAGTGTACAATTTATGAAGGAATTTTTTTTAATGAAACCGAATTTTATCAAACTAATTACTACACATTAAGTGTACAATTATGGTTTATAAATGGGCTATAAAAGTAATGAACAGCCCAGAATTTACAACATTTATTAAAGTTTAAAACCCAATATCTGCAATTTTACAGATCACAGGTTTAACTACCTCTGCAGTATAACATCGGCTTGGTTATTTAGGCCTACTTTGAGCATTAAATTGAATTAGCTTCAATTATTGTACAATATTAATTCTATTCCCTGAACCAAAGGGAGGGAAATAATAAATCTACAAATTTAATATGGTATCTCTCGCTCTCTCGTTACTTCTATCTGGGGGTAGTCTGTCTGCAACTTCAATTATAAACGGGATATTATCATTATAAACTTTCTCATTACAACTACCCCTATGTATAATATAGGTATTTTTAGATAGGTTTACATAGATATAATATATTGTTTTATAAAATCACATACACAACCCACTGAAAACAAAACTCATGTATTTTTAACTATATTTCATTGTATTGCTCGTAAAAATAGTGGACATTTTGTAAATTGTGTTATATGACATTTCATTTATACAAATTGTTAGATTTAATATTTTTTCCCCTATATCTTTTAAACATTATAAATTTCACCAATGTTATTTTTTAAATGTTCAAGTTTTGGTTTGCAGATTCTCTTTATCTGTGTCTCGAATTCAATTCAAGGTGCTCCGTGACCTTTTCTTTGTGTATAACAGTTTACCATATTCACTAGTGAAACGGATACAAATTATTCAAAAAAATATTAAAATTTTGAATGTTTATTTAAATACTGTTAATTATATATAATATAACGACTAAATAAAACAATAATTTACAACAGCAATATGTTTACCATTTATCTTTTATGCTCATATGGTTAATGAAAAGAGAAGAATGGATTTTTCCTTGTTGTGTAAAGGGAAAAAACCTCTCTTCATCTTCGCTTAAAAAAAAAAAAAAGAAGAGGAAAGAATAAAACAAAAATTCTTAGTCTTCGTTTTCTCTAATATCATTAAGAGAACAAGAGTTGGTCAAGAGAAACCTGATAGGAAATATGAAAGAGAGAAACCTAACCTAAAACTACATAGAGATGTAAATCCAGCTAGGATCCTCAGGACTGTAAAGGGTGTCTAGTGAGACCCTGAGCATTTTACGAATGAAAACACTAATACATAGAGAGATTTCACAATAGCTTCATATATTTATGTAGAGATGCATAATTGGCTATTTGTCAAGAACTGTGAAAAGGAATATGGGAAAATAGAAGGGGAACAAAATATTTTTGACATTCTAAATATCTTCTGTTCTGGTATATAGTTTGAATTTTCTAAAAACTTACAAATTTGAATGTTTTCAGTGATTTAAAAAAAATGGATGATTTTAGCCTTTCTTTTTTATTTTTCCATGCGTAAAAAGATTTCGATCAAATGTTATTTTACTCAAATTGTGTCTCCTATTGATAAAAAAAAAAAAAAAAAAAAAAAAAAGAGTTGTATTATTTTGATTAAACCAATAATTTTATAATAGATTATTTTTAATATTTGTTTCAAGCAGCTGCCTAGAAATAAAAAAATACTTATTTCGATACTTAAAAAATCAATAAAGTAAGTTGAATTTCATAACTAAATATTTAACAATATTATGTAAAACGAAGTTTTTTATGTCCACTAGAGCAGAGATAAGAGTTTTTTCCAAAGTAGTGAATGTGTACATGAACACAGATATCCGTCCAATTAGTATTATTACCATTAAAAAAAATTAAATATTGTATAACTTAATTATGGTAATTTTAAAAACATAAAACATCACACAAAAAGAAACGCTAACATACATTTAAAAGAGAATCATTCTAACACATTTCAGTTAAATTAGTTCCACAAGAATATTTTATAAAACCTTCTAAAGATATTGGGCGAGAATATCAGTAAAAAATCAATCAGAGTACTTAGAAGGAAGAGAACACTTAGTCTGTTGCACAAACTACCTTGTGATATAGCACCAGTGGCATCCCCCATCGTTATCATACTATGTTACTTAAGCCATGCCTGTAGAAGCTTGTGAAGGGGTGGCTCAACTTCCGGTAATTTCCGCCCCCTCCAACCCTTTACTACCGGAGTTCCGCCCTCACTCCATTCCATCTATAGGTGATGAATTAAAATTAAAATCTCCTTCGAGACCCCTATGTTTCCTTCTATAATACCAAAGTAATAATAACCATCATAGTCTTTCAAACCTTAAATATGAAATGATAATGAAACAAACATTATGGTTACCAATCTATATTAAAATGTGTATTCATGAATATGCAAAACAAATATAAATTTGATTAGATCCTATAAAAATATTTCATGAAAATGTTATAAAAACAACCAATTTTGAAATTAGAAAAATATATTTTGGCCGTAAACATAGGAAAGTGCAACGACTTGTAACAAAATTATGGATGTCAGAATTGCTACTGTTGCTAATTTTCCACCCTAAGTGGCATAGATATAGTGAGTACGAGCTTGGCATCCCGAGAGATCCTTGCTTGATCTACACCTTTTTTTTATGTTGTCGTGTATTAGATAGCTTTCTTTCATTTATACTACCTGGTCTCTCTTGACCAACCAGGTTCTATTCTGACCCTGGAGCTATTAGAGTATTCGAGAGATATGGGATGGGTGTTATGCTCTTTTCTTCTTTTTATATAGGCAATGATGACCGAAAGGTTTTTTGCCTTCATACAAACAAAACTAATTTTCCTTCCTCAAAAATAAGTGGGAAAGTTATCTGATGGGTAAAAAAAATATATGTCAAGTTTTTTGCAGAAATATTCATTTTGAAATCTCCTGATGTTTGTGTGTCGTCTCTTCAGTTCAAATGAATGGATTGACTTTTATTAAATTTAGTATGTGTACAAAGTTTGGCCATAGGCCCTATATCAAGGAGATGTTTTATTCATTTTTCAAAAACTCAAAATTTGGAAGTAGACTATAAAACTCAACATTATTATTTTCTCAAAATTGGCTTTAACAATTTAGTTCACAACGTTCTTAAAAACATGCATTACTTTAATTTACTTTTTGCACAAAATACTATTTTAAAATTATATAAACAATAAATATTAATATTCATTAAACTTAGAGAGCTCCTTTTTTTTAACAAAATATTTAAAATTAAAACCTCTTTAAAAATGGAAAAATCTTAAAGATGAACTTTATAAGCTACATATAATAATTAACCTAAAGGAAAAAACAAATTATGAGAGTCATTTTTTAATTAAGAACTGTTTTGTTCACGCTGTTCATCAACAGTGAAGCTTCTGTTTTCACGAATATGGTTATCGACTTTGTTTCTCAAGTCCTTAATGATAACGTGCAGACATTTGAAACGCACTGATCACTTGTGGAGAACATATAGAAAGCGCTTACCCTTGAAATATTTTAATCTTGAATCCAAATAAACTGTATATTTATAAAGCTAATTAAGACAATCCTTGTGCTTAAAATAATACAAATGGGCTACTAATGTTTTAAACATTTTTAGTCAAGACAGAGAATTTGCCACTTAACATTTCAAGTTACAATTCCACAAAAAACTCTATAATTGATTATTTTATCTAGTAGTATTATTATAAATGAAGTAATGTTAATATTTTAAAACTTTGTTTCATGTTACATGAATAGTGAACAAAAAAACAAGCTTGCATCCAGATAAATACGAAATAAATGGCTCCACCTTTGTCCTCCCTACAAAGGATTATAACTTAATGGAAGTTGAAATCTAATTACAACAGCCCAGTCTCATCAATACGTGCTCAAATTTCTAACTCGGGGGTTACATTAAATTAAATTAACTAAACTTTCCTTTTCTAATTTAATCAAACAGCCATTCTAATATACAGGTGGTAAAATTATTCAAAGTAATATCTGATTTTGAATTTATTTATTTATCTTCTGAAACAAGGACTCGAGAAATTCTAAAAGAAATATTTCTACAAAAGACTCATCGCAGTTTACTTTTATTTGTCATAACTTTCTCTATACTTCATCTATATGTAAATAAAATATTACTTTATAATCTGATTACCTGAACTGTAATAATAACAAAAACTTGTACGACAATTCAAATTCTGTTATTTTGTTTAAAATAAAAGTTCCCCACACTTCATTGATATTGGTTATTTCACCCACCAGATTATTGAGATAGTTTCTTAGAGACAGCAGTGAATAGGAAGCTCCAGTTGTTGTTAATTAGTCATCAATGTGGGAATTTAATACCACAATGATCTATAATAGTAATAGCATATTTATTTATATAAATAAGGATGGGAAATTATTCACTCTTTATATAACCTTCAGAATTATAGATTCAGGATCAGAAAGAATGGTATTTTGGTTATAAACAAAGCAGACCAGAAACTTGATTCTATGTTTGCCAAGTCAATGAAGTTATGTTAGTTAATGTAAACTCAGCTCCATTAGACTAAGTAAAGGACTCTTGGCAAAGCTAATGTCTCACAACTGTATTTGTAGGGAATACATTACATCTTACCGTAGCCAAGTTATTAATCAACAGTACTTACAGCTAAATAATATTAATACAACAAATTTCATAATTACTGCAGATTAGTTTCATGTGTTAGTTCGTTGCTCACAAAAAAAAAAGTATTTAGTTTTTTTAGGTATACCTTGTTATCATGTTTGGAATCATTGCACCCTAATGTTTAAAACTAAATTAATTTGATTATTATTATGTGTTCAATATGATGCCTCAGATGGAAAAATGAGATCTATAATTAACAAAAATAGTCCATATTTGATAGGAAATTCAGTTTAGATATAGTTTAACTAAATTTTATATTGAGTTTTAAAATAAAAAATAAATAAATGTGGTAGTTTAATTGACATAGAGTTAGTTATCTAACAATTTACAAAACTAAAAGTGAAGTTGGAGTATTTTCAACTTTGTATCCTTTCAAACAGAAATGATTCTTTAGGAAATGTGTTTTCGTTCAATAATTGTTTATAAATATTTTTCTGTGTATTAATGAATTTATTTTCCATTCTTAATTTCCCTAAAACCTTTCAGGAGATTTCTTGTTCTCATTTGTCTACAACCCGTTGGATTGAAGCTACTACTCTTTAGTTTCAATGAATGGATTAGGATAATCCTTAGGCAATTCAGGTGACGAAGGCTATTGGTTGTTTAGAATAAAAAAATATTACTACTAAGAATATTATACAGGATGTTTCTGTAATGCGCGGAGAATATATCAGGGCGTGGTTTTATATGTGTCAAAATAAATAAAACACTTCCAATAAGCATATGTCCAAAAACGCTCCTTTCACCAGCTACCTCCCAATATTTTTTGTTTTACTAAATAATTTATTTCTCTAGAACAGCTTAACCGATTGACTTAAAAATTTTGCATGGTACTCATAAATGTAAAGATCTAGTTTAAAAAAATATATTCAACTTGTTACAATTATCTATTTAAAAATGGCGGCCATTTAAAATTTGTAAATGAAAATAACTTTAAATGAGTCTTTTCATTTAAAATATTTAAATGGCCGCCATTTTGAAACGGTTTATTGTAACAAGTTGAATATTTTTTTCAAACTAGGTCTTTACATTGCCGAGTACCATGCAAAATTTCAACTCAATCTGGTAAGCTTTTCTACAGATATAAATTATTTGGTAAAACAAAACAACAACAAAATGGCAGCTATCTGGTAAAACAAGCGTTTCCAGACATACTGTATGTTTACAGGGACTTTTTTCCATATTTCGACCCATATAATCACTCTCTGAATTATCTCCGTGCATTACAAAAGCACTATGGAAATTTATAAAGTGTAGCATATCTTTTACAACAGAAATGGAAGTATTCAAATACATGGACAGAAAAAAAAAAAAAATGGAATACATTAAACGAGAACATTCTAAAACCTATTTGAGAGTATTTTTTTCCTTGTTGTTTTTAAAGGTAAAAAATCTCTCAGTAATCACAGCCTAATATAAAAAAGGAAAGAACATAAAAAAGCCTCTCTAGAATATTCTAATAGCATCACGGTAGGAAGGAACAAGAGTTGGTTAAGAGAGACCCGATAGGAAAGTGAAGTTTTAAAAAAATGTTATGCTTAATGTAATTAAATAAATAGTGTATGGGAATGAAATTATATATAAAATTATTATATTGCTTCATTAATTTTTTAGGTCAATGTAAAACAGTTGTTTAATATTTGTATAGTTTTAAGTTATTTCGTTTTTGTTTATTCGTAATTGAATGTTGGAGATATGAGATTGTTGTATTTTTCTTGTTGTTGTTTAAGGCAAAAAAACCTTTTGGTAACTATCACTTTATGTAAAAAAAAGAACATAAAATAAAGATTCTAGTCCTTGAATATTCTAACATCAGGGTCGGAAGAGAATAAGAATTGGTCAAGAGAGGTCTGATAGGAAAGATGAAAGGGAGGGATCTAATCCAAGACTACATGAAAAAAGATGCAGATCCTGGTAGGTTCCTTCGAGATTGCAAAGCCAGTACTAAAGTGAGCTCCAAAGAGTGATTGTTATTTATATTTACATAATATTTGGTTCCACATATCAGCTGATACAGTATTTGGACTTATTAGTATATTTGTTCATGTACAGGTTGGCATAATCCACCTTGGATCAATGAATTGATTCCCAATCATGTATCAGTATTTGTTTTTGGAACGACTATGCTTGAAAATTAGTGCAATATTTTGCACCGTTTATTTTTGTACTCAATTAAAAAGTTATGTGTTGGTCATATTAACTGTTTTGTTTATAACTAATTTTCTGAAAATGCGAAAAAAACAATATTTTAAAACGAGCTACAATTATTGGTATTTGATATCTTTAAATTATGGAAACCATTTAAAGACAGTTTTAGTTAAATTTTACAGTATATATATATAAACACAATTTCTGACAAAAAATATGTTTATTAATTCAAACATGTTTGACAACAATGTCACCATCTTTAGTGATTCACGAGCTACAATAATCAAATTACAACTTTAACTTAGCTTTTGAGTATTAGATATTGTACCTTATGTAACTGAAGATGGTAACATTGTTGTTGAAACATGTTTGAATTATAAACGTATTATTTTTGAGAAATCGTGTCGAAGTTTTATTTTAATTTCAATTTTATTTTGATTTAATTACTATATTCTCTTTTACGAGTGTGATTGGATTAATTTGATTTATAGAAATTAAGTTAAAAATTCTGCGTATTGTAAACTAAATATCTTGCATACTACAAAACATATTGACAGTCTTCAATATCCTAAACTTTAGTATTCGAATACTCTAATGCGTCAGGGTTGTAAAAGAACAAGAGTTGGTCAAGAGAGACCTGATAGAAAAGATAAAAGAGTGATCTAAACCTAAACCAACATAAAAAAAGTAGCATCCCTCAGAATTACCAAGCCCGTAATCACTAAAATAAAATAAAATGCTCTGAGGGCATGCTAAAAATTGTCATATATATTTGAATACAATTAATTGTGGATTTTTTGAAATTGTCCTACAAAATGGAATGTGTAGTTTTCTGGATGAAGATGTTATTCATAAAAGTGGATAGTATAATCGACTGTTCAATTTGGATGTAATTAATTATACTTATATAATATTTATTCCGTATAAATACACTTCTATTTTTGCACATCGTCTTATACACTTCACCATTGGACAATCTCAAAACTTCAAATTATCTATTATTTTTTAAATTCAATTTCTTACATAAATCTTGGCTAAAATTAAGAGTTTTTAGTAAAATTTATAAAAAAATAGATTACAGAAAATTGTGTTAAAAACACCCTCATGCTTAATCTATAAGCTAAAGCCTCACATCCCCTAATGGAACCAATAGACAATTGCCGATGCGAATCATTTTATAAGCTTATGTCATTTCTTTAACATCAAATCCAATAAATATCAATGATTCAATATAAAAGAACCATTCAAATTGATTACATTTTATGACTTAAGTTGAGTAAGGGTTTTCAACATTGATGAAGCTCAATTGGGACATACAAATTGTGTTTATACGCGTAAAACACATAAGGTTGTGCTTCGTAAAAGATATAAATACAAGTTAGAAAACATTTGTCAGTAAAGCATTGCTATAAAACAGACATATAAATTTGTTGAGAGAGGAACCATTAGAAATTGATTTCCCTTTACTCGGTATGAAAGCAATCGTCTTAAAGTCTTAGATGTTCACTTGCGGTAAAGTAGTTCAACAGATAGTTTATACAACTTTATCAATTTATTATGTTGAGAATGGGTCGTGTCTCCTCTGTTAGGAATGAAGTCTAATCAATTATTACATTTTTGTTTAATTTTTATTTAAAATTTATGAATTAAACAATTTTATAACAAATTCAACTGACTTGGAAAAAATAGGACTTTCAGCTTAGTTAGTTATTGACCATATCGCAATGAATGAAAACCTATGACAATATTATAAAATCAAGTACAAAGAGAAAATTTAGTCAATATTACATTAAAACATAAATACTTTTAATCATACAATTTCTGTGAGGACCGTCAGATTTAGAGATGGAGATATTGACACTTATCAATCCACAGTATACAAAAAAAGTGCTTCGAAAACAAACATTAGTATTAATTTGGTAACCATTAGATTTAAACGCTTGTTTTCTTAGATGTTTGTATAGAACTTTATATAGTTTCAATTTGTACTACAAATTGTGATTGTATTGATTAGCCAAGTTTTGAAAAAAGAAAAAAACAGAGATAAAAATGGAGTAGAAGTTTTATCTAAATGGTCGAAATATTGATTAGGAAGATATCATTTTCGTTATTGAGACATCCAAAACAAAACATGCAATTACATGTTTCCTCTCTTTTTGTTCAACATATTCTTAATATTTCACAATGACACTAGTTTCTGTAAAAGCCTGAAAACTTTCTTAAATTAAAATTTCCTCTTTAAAAAGATAACACAATGAGATCTATTTTTATTTAATATTTAAAATAATAACAAATTAACTAAAGTTTGAAATGCAAATTAGAAGAAGCAGATTTTATCTAAATATTATTTTTGAAATAGTTTTAGAGAGATCTGATAAGTGCAAACCAAAGTCATAATCATGTAATAGGTACTGATCGTAATCCCCAAAACATGATTTGATGATCCATTACTTACATAAACTGAGTGTACAAAACATAACCAAAATGGTTAAAAACAAATAAGAGCATCAAAACAAGAATTGGGTAACATATTGGTCAAATTTAATTATTTGTGATAGTGGCCATCACAACTTGTTGAAATTATAGAGTTTTCAAGCACTAAAACCAAAACTAATTTAAAGGTTTGGGGGGGGGGATATTATGTGTGGGCTATCAAATTAAACTAGAAGTTATTCTGATTACAAATAATTTGACGAAAAAATTAATATGTTCGCGCTAGGCCAAATTTAAAGTGTCAGATATAATGCCCCCTTTAACTTGAACAAGCATGACCTACAATCCTGAAAAAATATTTGGATTTGAAATTAAATTGCAGTGCGGAATCATATATTATAGGTTTTTGTATGATAAATAAGATTTAATTTAACAAAACACAATGAAAAAACTGTAGCAAATAATTTTTAAAAGCAGGTTTTGTCAGATGTGAGACAAACAATTCAATAACCAAAGATAGGCTGTATTTTCATTGATTTCTCTTTATTTAGGTCTGTAGGTAAAACCAGGGACCCTTATAATTTCATACAAGTGTCTGTCTGTCTGTACAATTTAAAATACCACTTAAAAGATTTTAACTTTAAAAATAACTGTCCCTATATGCCTATGGACCCTGAGTCATGTGGTTTTTAGTACAAGGTTGACCCTTTTATTCTATTTATTAGAGGCCTGTAGGCAAGGGGATGCTTTAGGGTTAGCAAAATTGAGGTATATAGAAAAAGGTAATTCAAATTAACCAATACATAATAGATAAACCCATATTGTTTTTCTGTGATTATTCCTTCAAAAGTTATTTAACTATGTATGTACATTTGTATGTGTTCATCTACACTACAACTTTCAAACACCATAAGTTGTTTGATTTTGATGAAATTCTTTTGGTATACCTATTCTGTGTAATTTTAAATTTGACTTCATTAGCCAGAAATTATAAATTTGGATTGATCACATTTTTTTTTTTTTATAATTCTTATCAAATTGGGAAAGAACATTGAGTTCCAAATTCCCTAGACGTGTTGGCATAAATATCAGAATTGAGGCTTTTAGACGAGTTAGTGCTTTAAATGAAATAATTTGTCATAGTTTGATATTTATTTATTGTGTTATTTAGTTGTTACTCGTTAATGTAACTTTTATTTATTGTTATATATATATATATATATATATATATATATATATATATATATAACTGTTGGCCCTTGTTATTATGTTAGTGACCACTGTCGATGCTATATGATGTACAAGATTACAATGTCACAGCAAGATTACTAAAATGAAATAAATTGAAAAATGAAGGTGATCTTATTAGGAAATTCAAAATGTTTAAAAGGCTGAACTTAATCCAAAGAAAGAATGTTAAAGATAAAGAAGAGCCTAGCAAGAAGCAAGGAACTTAGTTAAAGTTTTTTTTTTTTTTTTAATAATTACCAGAAAATGCATCAACATTAACAGCAACAGGACATTTGTTAATTATTGTTGAACATAAATACACAACATACAAAAAGTAATCATCATAATTAATTTTGAAACAAAGAACATTCTGAAATACCTTTTGCAAACACTAATCACAATAAGAGGTGAAGAGACAAAGACAGTGTTCAACTGATACAATCAAAAGAAAAGGTTGTGTCAAGAACTGAACCAATAGTTTGTTTCAAGTGTGAAAGAAAGAAATCAAGTCCTAGTGATTTGGAAATCCTTGAAGGAAAGACAAATAAATTGCTCAGCAGGGAAGCCAAGTACAAACAAAACATTTGCAGCAGGCATCTTCAATTGGTACTTTATTGCTGAACAAAATGTAACTAACTGTTGAGAGTAGTTTGTGTCAAGAACAAATTAAATCCATGTCCAGAAACAAATAAGTTGATCAAATCTGAACGCATCAATTCAATTTGTAATTCAAAGTTCTGTGTTTAATAAAAGTCTTGAAAATGTGAATTTACCCATTACTTGAAAATGAAACTATAATAAATAAATAAAAAAACTCAAATGAACACCATTTTGATATTTTAAAACCATTTTTTGTTTCTTTTTCATATTCTACGATAATTATTATAGATTTTACATCTGACATCCTTATTTTAAATTTTAGATAAATGTATGCAATGACAAATTTGTCTAAAAACTCCAAGTAGGCATAAAAAAATCTTTACAATGATTATCTGTTTTAAAATACTCTAGTTTAAAGTAGTGTTTGTATGCAAATTTTGTTAAATACTGATCATTTAAAATGTCAGTTTTTTACAAATGATACTTTGTAATTTGCTGGTGTGAAAACCCTAAAGAAGAAAATTAAATCATATAGCCCTCAAATACTTTAATAGCATCAGGGTTAGAAGAAAACAAAGAGTTGATAGGAAAGAAGAAAGTGAGGGATCTAACTCAAGACTACATGAAAAACAGTGTAAATCTAGCTAGGGGTCCTCGGGGTTGCCATCTGTACTAATTATAAATGAACCCGTTTAGGTTGGACGTTTATAAACTAATTTTCTCATACAACATTAATTACCTACAAATTTTGATAATTCTATATAAAATAAAGTGAAACAATAAAACCTTACAGCGACAATATAACAATACAAGAGTAAACTCAGGACATAATGTTAAATTGTGTTCTGACATCATGAGAGCATTGTATTTAGGTAGTTTACACAAGGGGGTGAAATTCTATCACATATTATAGAGCAAGAATGATAATCACAAAACAATTAGAAGTTTGATTTTTTGATGAATTTTTATAAAAAAGCGTGTGGAATTGGAAAACAGTGATTTTGAACATGCCCCATCATATATGAACAGAAAAGATAGATCAAATGTATACACAGATACAAATTAAGAGACTCATTATTTGGTAATAGGACCAGTTATATACTCAAATAGAAAAAAACTGAAATTCAGAAAAAAGCCATTGAACATTTTTTTAAAAATAGGAGCTCTTTTATTGTTTGAATTTCTAGCTTTATCAACAACATCTTTTATAAGGCCCGCTAAGACTACAACAAAGTGAGAAGCTAAGCATATGTGAACAGTTATAAAGTGCACAATTACAAGTTTAATATTTGTGAACAGCTATAAGGTGCACAATTACAAGTTTAATATTTGTGAACAGCTATAAGGTGCACAATTACAACTTTATTACGAGAACAGCTATAAAGTGCACAATTACAACTGTAATATGTGAACAGCTATAAAGTGCACAATTACAAATTGAATAGGCCTACCGCTATAAAGTAGACAATTACAAATTGAATATGCGAACAGCTATAAAGTGCACAATTACATGTTTAATATGTGAACAGCTATAAAGTGCACAATTAAAATTAATATGTGAACAGCTATAAAGTGCACGATTACATGATTCCATAAAGCCATATAATTTTGTGGTTGCTTAATGGCAAAAAACCTCCCTGTCATCATTGCCTTAAAACAATTGAAGAAATAACATAATGTAAAAACCCATAGACATAGAATACTCTAATATCATCAGGGTCAAAAAAGAACAAGATTTGGAAGAGAGACTTGATAGGGAAGATGGAAAGGAGAAGGATCTAACCCAAAACTACCTGAATAAAGGTGTAGGTTCCCTCAGGATTTCCCACCCTGTATTCACTAAAGTAAGTCTGTGAGGGTATAAACCTGTGGAAGGTTGAATGGTAGGATGGGTTAAGTATTAATTAATTTGAAATCTTTCTGAAAAATTAAAGAATTGATTCTTCAATAACTAACCAACTCACTACATGGCTAAACAGCTCTGAAAAGGCCTATTATTCGGGTAATGGGTGGTTAGTAATACCTTAAATTTGTGACTCCCCTCAGAATTAAACCTGGATCGCCCAACCAGAGGCTCCAATAAAAAAAACTAATAATTGAAACAAAAATATATAACTAAAGAAACATTGGTTACTTGAAGCAATTTAGCGGATTAACTCAAAACCAAATACAGGTAGGTTATTTAAACCAAACTCCATAAACATCACGGTCCTGTACTGATGATGTAGTCCCATCACCAAAAAAAACCAAATAGTTAAATGCCAGGAACATATCAATAATCTAAGATAATTCATTGTTGTACACATAACTATTTCAGTTCTAGCCTTATTCTAAAAATTATGTAATTTTTGAAGCTTTTGTTTCAATTTGAAGAGGAGGTTAAATTCATTATATAAGAGTAGCAAAAACCTTTAATCCACACCTAATCATCATAAAATGTTTAAAATAAGTTCGGAGAATTTTAATAAATGAAGATCAAACATGTTCTGAGTGTCAAAATTGCAATAATTGATCCCCTTAAGCCCATAAAAAATATAATTAAAAAAATATGAATTGTTTAGACATTTTAAAATCAAACTATTCTGGACAGGATATTTAGAAGCCTAGCCCAATCACTAGTCAGGAAGTGTTTAGTAACCCTTGCTTGACATTGAATTGATGATTTTCAATTTTCATTTTTGATTACATCCTAAACAATTTACTGGATGTAAATTGTGTGCCTACACCAACTACAAATTTACTGGATGTTTTAACAGGACAATCTGTTTTCCTATATGGCAAGCACAAAATCAAAGCTTTCAACAGATTAACATTTCCTATCAAAGTGTGAACAAATTGTTTCATTAAACGCTTGGGGTACAAACATTGCTTATCATTCATACAAACATAGGTAATTCATGTAAATTTACTAATTTGAAATATCGTTCGAAGATGAGGATTGCCTAGATTCATTTACCTTGTATAGGCTCAAATAGTTCATCATGCTCATTTATATATAAATTGAAAATGTTGCTAGTTTAATTAAATCCCATAAGATACTTTAGGAATTAGCTAAACAATACATTTTTTGCTCAACATGTTTAGGCTAAGTTTAGGTTAGAATCGGAAAACATCCAGCTGTTTTAAAACAGACATACGTATCTAAATCCATTTTGATTATGTCCATTTAAAAAAAAGAAGCCTGTTTACTTTTACGAGCATAGCGATTAATTAACATTGTTACACTTCATACATAGCCTCATAGTTATTATGGATTCCAAGATAGGTATTCATTTAAATTTTAACGTTGATAGCTGGAATAACATTTTCTAATTTATTAAAACTGCTACCTAAGTGATAATATAAAAATAGTTTGGTACAGCTAGAAAAGAAACAAGGTTAATAATTAATTTTATGACATTTAATTTCCCTCCCCAACACAAATATCTTACATTTTCTAAATAATTTCCCCCATTTTCTACAATAATTTTCAGGACATCTTTCAAGTTGTAAATTACCTGACTGTGATCATGTTAGTACCACAGTTTCTTCATAAGCCAATTTACACTGTAAAGTTTTGGGTACAGGTGGTCAGAATATACATTCAGCAATTTAACTGACAATACATGTAAACAATTGCATTACTTCAAGTTTATAGTGTCGTCAGACCAATGGTAAACTGTAATTTTATGCAAATTTTAACAAAATATATCTATACAAATTTATTTTAAGTTTTTTATATCACAGGTTAAAACTTACGCAACCTGTGATAAAACTTGCAGAATATCATTTTCATAAAATACAATGTTTTGTCTTTGAATTGACAGTGTAGGTTTTCTTGTATTAGGCCATTGTGGTATTTTTATTAACCTTGCTGGTATAAGACCCCTTGCTAGATATTAAGACATAAGAATAAAGTAAATATTTTTCAAAAAATAATAGTTGAAGGAAATAGACCCTAGCACAGACTCTGATCTTATAATGGAAACGAATAAGGATTCATTGAAAAAGAAGAATAATATTCAAAACTAAGAGAGAACACAAGAACAAAAATAGTATATTTCATCACTAGGACCAAAAGTGAAGCTTTTCAATACAAGCTCAAGTTTAACGGAAAATGAGCGAGGATCGAAAAGCTTCTTTTGGTCCAAGTGATGAACTATATTTTTCGTTATACTGCAAATAATATAAGAAAACAATTTCACAAAAACTAAAATGTTATAACCGATTTACCTTCAAATCGATGGTAACAGCTGTTTTAATGGTTATTTACAATCGAGAGTATCGGTTGTTTTTATAGATAGCTTTACAATCATTAATTAATTCGTATAAACGAAGTAACAGCTGATGACCTTGACCTCAACTGATGTTTTTAGGTACTAGGACTAAAAAGAACAACCTTAACATCTCAATGCATGCATTTAAAACAGCTTGTTTTTGAAGAGCAGTATGACAAAAAAATATTTATTTTATAGATGTAAATAAAATTTTAAATTGATATTACTTTCACCCAGAATATGTAGATTTCAACCCTAATAATGCATCACCACTATGTAAATTTTTTGTTACACTCTCAAAATGAGCAAAAATAGATCCAGAGTCTATATGCACTATTTTAAACTTTTTTATATTAACCTTAACTCATTTCATATATTTCAACAATAGGCCTACGTTTTAACAAACACATTTCAATTTGTAAAGTGTGCATTTCAAATTAATGAAAAACGCATTTTAATTCGTTTCACATTTTAACAATATTTAATTTAATCAAGATCGTTAAAAAACACGAGAAAACAAAAAACATTTCATGTAACTTAGGAAATTCTACTCCATCTCTTAAAAATTTGTATTTGTTTAAAGACAAAATCCTCTTAATTATCATACCCTTATAAAAAATAGGAACATAAAATAAATACTCATAGCTCTCTAACAACGTCAGTTTCGGAATAGAACAAGAGTTGGTCAAGCAAAGACTACATTGAACAAGGTGTAGATTCAGCTAAGTTCTTTCAGGATTACCAAACCAGTCTTAGAAAATTAAACAATTAATTGCCTTGAAATTTGGTAACAGAGCTTAATTTATTCAATTTGTAAATTTTGTAGAAGATTACAAAATGCTTTTGTCTGTAAATTCCTTTTAACGAATACATTAATTTTACATTTCAATGTAAATAATATAACAATGAACGAAATTGCAAATTAAATGTATAGCAACTAAAACAATAGCTACTTTTAAATAAACTCTATGAATGAATAGGAATTAATTACCAACAGAAAGAACAATGATCTGGAGGTTAATGTAATCATAATTATTGATAAAGAGGGGGAAAATTCCGATACCTTTGATAAGCTTTTTTCAACTGTCATTGAAATCCCCTTGATTATTCTGTTACCAAATGACATTTGACAAATTAGAATAGAACGTTTGTTTGATGGATTAACAGTTATTGTGGGTAGACGATTGTTAATGGGAGTAAATCCACAGAGGGACAAATATTAAGCCTGTAAATTAGTTTCATTTTACTAATACAAATACAAAGCACCAATGCATTCATTCGTTGGGTTAACATATACAGTCATTTATAATTATTTCTGTGAAAAATACAAAAGCAATATTCAACTGGTAGATTTTGGTATTTTAACAGTAGATAAGCAAATCGAAACCGAGGCTTGCTTAGACAATACAAGACCGACTCAACTGATCTATTGTCTTTGTTCGGAAAAGATAACAGGGGAGGAGGAGAGGGGATATCCGGCGGCACCTAGTGGTAGGATGACAAACTACGCCACAAAGTTGTTACAGTAAATGGTTGTACGGAAAACGATGAGATTCAATTATCTGTCAAGTAAAATCAGTGTTTACTTTGTGGAAAGGGAATATAACTTGGAAAGTAATACAGTATACACACATCATATATTGGAAATTTCCAATAAGATTATAATCATGGATTGAAAACAAAACATATGGTAGCATTACTACATTATGATAAATAAACTGGAGTGGGGTGTTATGGAAATATGTAGGCCTACTTAGTTTACCATCATCTGATATCATTACAATTGTACACATTTTTTTAAAAATTACTAGTATCACTGTCCAAATTAAAAAATATTAATATTCAATAAAAAAGAAAGTTATTAATATTCAACAATAATAGATCTAACAATTTGTACAATGCATCAAGATTTTTTTAAGAAATTAAGGGGAGTCGGATGGCTTAAAAAGAAAAAAATAATGATTTTGGTTTTTTTCTTACATTTTTGGTTCTGTGTCTTTTCAGGATTAATTTAAGACCTTATTTATTAAAACCCGTTGAGCCAAACTAGATTTATAAGCATTTGTTTTAAGTTAGTGCACAAACAGTTTTTAAGAAATTGCATGTGTGTTATGTATGTTTATTAATATAATGGACCTAGTTTCATATGAATTTAGTTCATTGTGGCTTACTTTTTGAATGCGTAACTAGAAAACTTGTATTACAAGCTCTAATAATTTTCTAAAGCTTGTTCATTATTTGTATAAGATATGCTATATGTTGAAGGAAAACAGAAGTTTTTGTTTTCTTCAAATAGTTATCGAAAAACAAATTGGAGAATGTGCCGCTGAAGTAAAAGTCTTTTTGCTTTCCAAAACTATTTTTCAAATATCCGAGCCGTTAACCCATTCTTTTTTTAACTAGGAAAGTACAATTTTTGTGTACACTTTTTACCAGACACATAAAAGGTAAGACTTTAATTTTTTCAGAACTAGCGATACCTAGTGGTGAACCGATGAACCTCTTAGGGGCTATTAATGTAACTACGGGGTAGGATAGGCAATCTGACATCACTCAAGTGTTGAGGCGTCAGGCCCTTGATCAAGGATTCCCTTGTGGGTTTCTATTCCCACCTAAAACATAAGGTTTTTTCTGGTGGTTTGGTACACTCCAACCTGTGACGGGAGAGGCCCGCTATAAATTAACGATGGTTAGTTTGAGTAGAAGTTTACAGGGTTGGTTTGAAAACACCAATTTTACAAGTTGTATTTTTTCAGTAAAAAAAGGCCATATAATCGACGCATTTTTGTAACCTATGTATTAGAGTGAATCAAGAATTTGTCACCTATGTAAAGTGCAACATTTTATGGTGCTGGATTGTTTTAAAGTAAGTGTAAATACATTGTATCCTAACCTAATATTTTAACTTTAAACGCGATTTCTGAAAAACAGTGTTTTATCTTACAAATGTACCTTTTCCCCCATGAACCATAAAAATATCTTTATATATTTTTTGGTTGTTTTGTTTGTCATACTTAGCTAATCATTTAATATGTTGGGTTATAGATTATACCTTAGATTTTTTACAAAAAAAAAATTTTTTTGTTACAAAAAAGCGGTTGAAAAACATCTAAATTTCAAAATTCAGAAAAAAATATAGACATACAATTTATTTTATCCAAACATACAAAATGACCTCCCAAGTATGACAAATAAAACAAAACAAAAATATATAAAGATATCTTGTATGGTTCATGAGAAAAATGAATTTGTTCAATTTAACATTATCAAGATAGAACCATCCGACACCCCTTAACTGTTTAGTTTTTGTTAATAACTCGGGGTCTACCGTTTGACCTACAGAAAAATAAAAACAAAACATTATGTTTAGTTTGTTGTTAAAAGTGGAAACTATTGTTAGTAAGTTAGTCTCTTATACATTTTTTACAGGAAAGAGGTTTCGGATCTATGTCTATACGAACTTTTTTATTAATTTTTACCTGTAGAATACGGTCTGAAAGCCTGGAAGTTTTTTAGTTTCTTTGCAAATTAGCCTGTATAAACAATATTTGCAAATAATTTAATAATAATAACATTTCTCAATCTTTCCCAAAAATGATATCAATTTCTTTTGTGGGTTCTATACAAAAGATTATAATAATCTACAGTTAATGAAAAATATGCAATTTAGTACTTACAAAGCAGGTGTGATGTAGCAGAGACTAGAAATAAAACAAACGAGGATTAGATTCAAAAGGGATAATGTGGAAAGTACCACTACGACCATCCAGACAGTAAAATAAAATTATTTAAGTATTGCATCATACAGATATGGGATTGACAAACAACAATTAGAAATAATCGGAAGGGAGGGGGGATGCAGAAACTTGTAGAAGAAAAACAACACCAATCAGAAGGTACTAGAAGAATGCAATGTGAAATAAAATACAAACAAATCAATCAAGAGAAATAAGTTCACAAAAGTAGAATAAAGAGCTAGTCGAAATAAAAAATAAGCAATGAAGAAAGAAGTCTAAATTAAGTGTCAAAGTATTAGGCCAAGTATAAATTAAGTGTCAAAGTATAAGGCGAAGTATAAATTAAGTGGCAAAGTATTATAAAGAAGTAGGTCAAGTATAAATTTAATGGCAAAGTATTATAAAGAATTAGGCCAAATATAAATAAAGTTGCTAAGTATTATGAAGCAATTAGTCAAAATATAAAATAAGTGCCAAAAGATTTTAAAGTAGTCTTAATATAAAACATTTGATAAATAGAAAACATTGATATAAAGTAAGTTGCCAAAATAAAAATTATCTACATAAATTTGCATTTTCTATGATGATGTAAATAATATACTCTACACAAAAATAATCTTAGATGTCTGTATGTGTTTTTACGGGTGTTTGAAGCCTCCATTTTAAACTATAAATAGAATTAGATTGGGCATTGTTGTAGAAGTTAGATTGGGGTTCAAAATTGTCTCCAGACACGTATTGGATAACTGTAGTACATTATTTTTTTATATTATATACATAGATGTAAAATGGATGTGTTTCTGCTGTTGAGGGGACTTTTTAGGACAGAACATTTTCTAATAAAAAACAATGTACAGTAATGTAGTAAGTAGATCAAATATGAAGTACATGTGACACTATTATAAATAGTATTCTATAAGTGCTTAAGTGCATAAAGTCAACCACCTTCAAAGAGACGAACTATTATGAAGTATGAAATCGAAGTTAGGATTGAAAAGAACCAGAAGACATATAAAAGCAGTTCACTAAGATGATATTTTGTTTTGACCTAAAAACGAATTAACATAATGTAAAAAGGAAATGAGAAAAAATAAAATAAAACTCACTTTTCCTCCATATAATTTATCACACTGAACTCAACAACTGTCTACAAATAAAACTGAATGAGCTTACGAACTAGTCAAATCCATCAAAAATGACTGTAAAAAAATATATATATAATTCATAATTACTTCACTAATTTTAATACTCTGATGTCAATTTGTAAAGCCTGAATTAATTAACATGTCAATCTATTTAACAAACCCAACGTTTTCCACATTTTGGTAAAGAACTGAAAATTTTATTGTGTTTTTATTAATTAAAAAACTGAAAATGTATAACATATTGTTATCTAAAGTTTTCAAATTTATTTAAATGAAAACTAAATGTCACATATTCTACTTGTTTTTTTATAGGTTTTGATTGTGGGCAGTTAGTATAACTATATTTATTCTAAACCAATAACTCTTGTCATAAATTATATAAAATAAAATTTTGTGAAGACTTGTTTCTGTGTGTTAGTGCTCAAAAGGATAATCCCCCCCGATCGTAAATCTATAATCTAGTTCTAAATGTTTAATTTTTCACTTTCGCTATTTTTTTGAAAACACAAATTAGAATATAATAATCTATGTATAAACATACTGCACATATTGATGTCAAAAGTTAAATACTGCACACATAGGAATCATTATTCCGTTAAAAAACTACATTATTAAAATATAATATTTTAAAATACAGATTCCCAAATTAAATAATGATTAAAAATGCAGAGTTAATCATCTTGGTTCAATCCTAGCTGTGTGTAGTATTTTATGATATATTAAAGACAGATCATATTTTTGAAATTACAATGGATTCTGTCTAAAAAGAACATGTCTCTAGACACAATCAAATTAAGTAAAATATTTTTTTGTCGATAAATCAACCAATAACATTTTTAATATTATATATTTAATATTTTTTAATGGATTTTAATGTACTAGAAGCTCTACACTAAATTTCTTTATAACTCAAAAATAGGGCAGCCAAAGTTTAAATTCATAATTTATAATTGAGATGAAAAATAAATAAATAAATATTTAATTTACCAGAACAAATGGTCTAAACTAGTTTGAGTTGTATTGTAACAGATACAACAAATATGTTTAAAAATATATTGTTCCACTCCAAAAAAACAAATTGAAAAAAGTTTAAAATAAAAACACAAAATTAAAACAATTAGAATACAAAGTTATTTTCATACTTAAAAATGTAAGACTACAGCAAAACTTAAGAAATTTACACACCAATGTTATGAAATATGTAGACTGCCTTGCTACATTTTTGCAAGACAGAAATTAAAAGAAAGAAGCGTAATGGTTACCAGTTAAAAGAGAATTCTTTAGAAGAAACTACCTCATCCGACTATCGATCTACACATGAGACATTCTCAGTTGAATAAAGAAACAATCGTGCAAATACACACTACGAAAGTGTATGTATGAGTGAACATAGAGCATACGAGTCCATTTCACTTGCACAATCAACTAATGAGCAACTCTACCCTTCACTCCAAGTGACAACCACCAAAAATCAATTCTTGGATTGAAGCAAACACAATGTGTGAAGGGAACTTGGAGAGAGGGGGGAGTTACTAACAAGCATTACTTTAATACCTCAGGGGGAGAAGAGGAGACGTCAATCATACTCAAGCATTTTGCTCATGACAACTCATGTTCACAACTTCACCCTCTGTAATTACAATCATCATATAACTATGTGAATATAGACTGTTTGCGGAAGGGGTACGACAGCAAAACCATTTACAACTAATCACGTAAATGTTTGAATTAGTCACACAGTTGTATTATTTTCAGTTTCAAAATGAATATTTTCTTCCGAAGTTAACGTCCTGCTCAAGAATAATTCCAACAAGCGATACAGTTTTATGTGGACTAATAATATATACTTTTAGCATATAATGGAATTCATGCATAAACTTACTCCCACCATTTATCAAAAACAATTGCCCTCTTAGGAGTATACTTCCTCATTATTGATACAATGTCTTCACATTCGACAAATCATATGGATTTACAGTATGTATTTTCTCATAACTTAAAAAAAAAAAAAAAAAAAAAAAAAAAAAAAAAAAAAAAAAAAAAAGTTCAAACAATCTTAAAAAAAGTAGTACATTTAGCACACAGGATATGGCAAAAGTATGGAACACATGTTGTATCTCCTATCATATATGAAGATACTGTTTTATCCAATGCCTACCTCAACTGACAATCCACCTAAAATATATTTTTAAGATTCAACAAATTTTTGGAGATCCTCAAAAAATTGATTTTTCTAAATAACAATGTATGTGGTATTATTTTAAAGTAAATATACTTGTGAGTACAAAACCGAAACCTGTTTTTTAATATCTTACATTGTTAAAAATGATTGCACCATTTTTTCTGAAACCAAAAATTGCATTGTAAAACTTACAAAAACTTTTTTCAGTATTATCGAGTTCACGATAACATTTTCTATCAAACAATATCCTACAAGCCAAACTATACACTTCTAAAAAATTCCACTTAATATTTAAAGAAACCCCAAATTATAAAAGTGTCAGAAAAACCCCTGAATTGATTGAATAAAACACTCGTCACGGGTCAGGAGAAAAAAAATTAATTTCATATCTTTCAGCTTAAAAAATGTCGAACTAAGTATCAATAAAAAATATATGTTTAAAACACAACATACGTTGCTATTTGATAAATTACTCGACGTTATATTTAATTACATAATATGTTGTTTTTTTTTAAATATGTTTCATATGGCAAAGTAGTCGAAATGTCTTAACAGAATCTTCTTATCTGTTATAGTTTAAAAGATTAAAAAACAATTTATCCAACATCCAACAGTTGCCATGCATCCTGTTAAATTGAACAAGTTTGGAGATATTGATATTAAATTTTCCATCGAGTAAACATTAGAAAAGGATTATAAATGTTTTATTATCAAAAGTGGAGACATTTTAAAATATTCAAATTCCTAAGAATAACAAATTCACTTGTTACTCCATGACATACTCTAATTCACTTTGAATTATAGACATAGCACTACAACCAATTTGAGTTTTATATATTTTATGATCACTATTTTCTTAGACAAATTTCTTTCAAGGAAAACTTGGTATTATCAAGCAACATAAATTCTATTTGCTAAGAGCAAACTGACATGGAGTATTACATATTTTTTAAAAACATTTTACACTTCGATACATCTTTAGAATCAAAACATAATTTCAACGATTTTATGATCAAAAGTAAAATAGTGAAATGTAGGTTGTTCAAAGTTTAAAATGTTCAGCAATGTTGTACAGTGAGGGGTTCAAGAGAATTATTCTATTTTATAAAGTTGTAAAAGATTTCAAAATGATGGGATAAAGTAACATCTAATTTTCTCACTAGGAGTTACTATTGTATTCTCACTTAATATGAAGAGCAAAAGTAATTGTTTCATATGTATATTTTTAATTCCAAGATCATCAAAGCTTGTATTAAACAATATTAAGGATCATAAACCATATTGATATGGTTTAACATAACGTTTGCCATTAGTTGTGTATATACAAACTAATACACAGTCTTTCAAGAGTATTAATTAATTCGCGTAATAAAGTGAACGTTACCTAGAACACGAAAAAAGTAAATAACACCAACATAGCCTAATAAAACTAAAACTAGTTATCTAAGGCAAGAACCAAACTATTGAAACTAGGCATGAGCAGTCAAACTAATTAAGACTAAATACAAACATGATCAGGAAACTAATAGGGGTTATGTGCCAAAGGCATAGGTGACTTTATCAGGGTCTCCTCTTTCAAAAGTTTAGCACCTGACATAGTTATCGCTCCTACTAGGGATTTACCAAAAAGTGATTTTTTTCATTTCCTATGTTTATCACTTGATAATTGGAATTGTTTTATACACTCAAAAGTCTTATTAGTTTTTATATAGACAAATGATGATTAAATCATATGAACAAACCATCATTATAAAATAACTTAAAAATCATCAAAGTCTTCTATATTATTACTTCCGTTGTAATCTTCACATTGGTCAAATTTAGTAAATAATTTAGCCATTTAAAGCGAACACTGTGTTCTTTAAAAACACAACCATCTAATAGTTTTTTTAAAAAAAGATGGCAAAAGAGAAGAGTGACATCTAAAATAATTTTCCAAGTTCAATCCCAGATTTTTTGAAATTTGCCTTAGCCCTAATGTGTATAACACTTGACAATAAACAAGAAGGAAATAAATTTATCAATTAAGTTTTAATCAATAGACAAATGACTTTGTAACATATATTAAGAGTCTTGTGATGCAGTCTTGTTTTTTAAAAATATTTTTTGAAAAAACAAAATAAAAAAAACTCTTTTTAAAAGTATTCTAATTAAAACTTAAGTTAAGTTGTTTTAAATATTTGTAACACATAGTACTCAGTTTATAATATTACAATTTATAATATTACAAACATAGTTCTGTCTTCGGGATCAATACAAAATTATCTTTCCAGAAATCTGACATTTGGCTTAAAACTGGCCAGAAAGCGCATGTGTGATTTTACAAATTAAGCGAGAAGCATGAACTTACTCAAAAGTCCTACTTTGCTTGGAGAAAGCAAACTAATTTTAATTTATGTATTGAAAAATCACCTAGTCACACATAATAAATTTAATGATATACTTTAAAATACACACGACAGGTCATAGCCAACATACAATATTATATTCTTGCAATCTAGATATTTTACCCTTTACCACATGCTTTACTATTCATGCGTTCTTAATTATAAAATATTACTTTATAAGTATTGTACAAATATATTACAATAATAAATGAACTTACAGCATTACTGTGAGTCTGATCAGTCTTGAGCTCTTTGTGATTGGAGAATTGGACATAGACTGCTCGGCCTCTGAGTTGAGGCATACAAGATGTGAAGTATGTCACCATAGTCGAGGCAGCTACTTCATCAGCCATCTCAAGGAAAGCCTAAAACAGAAAATATTTCACTCTGTTATAGTATTAACTAATAAATATAGATTTAGACAATATAATTAACAGACATTTATAAGATTCTGAAAATTTTATAATATTAATGCTTTATTCTAAGAAATGAACAAGAACGAAATTATTAAGAGCCAACTAAATTAAGGAGGCATGGGTTGTGGTACCTCTCATCAAATCCCCTTTATCCCTTTCTCTCAATTATGACAGTATCCTTTGCCCTTATGGAGTCATAACATCTTATGGATATAAAATATGAAAATTAAGCAGCAATCTAAAAAAAACGGACATTTTTTTTTTACTTCATTTTATTGTTGTTTAAAAGCAAAAAAAAATCCTTGTTGATCATCTTCTTATAAAAAAAAAAAGTTAGAAAAGAGCACACAATAAAAAACCTCCCCACCCAACCCTGAAATAGCCTCAAGGTTGGAAAAGAACAAAAGTTGGCAAGGAGAGACCTGATAGTAAAAATGATAGAGAAGCATCTAACCCAAGACTACATCGAAAAAAGTATAGATCCAGCTAGATTTCCTAAGGATTGCCAAGTCCGTACTAACTGTAAGCAAGCATCCGAGGATTAATTTATTATAAATTCATAAAATAAAATAAAACTAAAAATTAAACCCAATGTTCTCAACAAAAAGACTGCAGCAAGTGTTACAAATTAAATGGATTAATAATAAAAACAAAAACAAAAATACTCTAGAAAGAAAACTTGTTAAGGGGAGGCGGTAGGCAAAAAAATATTTTTTTGTCATTTTTTTTTTATGTTTTAATATGAAAGTAGAACTTTTTCTGGTTAAAATGATGTATAATAAGTATACTTTATATCAGTATTTCATTATACAAATAAATAATATAAGTACCTCTGCACTAATATTTTCAGATATTTTACGAGTGCAGTAAGTGGTATGTGCCTGTCAATACATTGTTATACTATAATATGTTATGTGTTTCTATATATATTTTGTTTTGTTCTGTTGGCAATAAAACACATCTGTGTTCATTACTTTTTGTAACATTATTTTCAGCTCAGCTATGTTTTGAAATCAGAATAACATAACCCAATTTTCAGTTTGTTTGGATTTGTGAGTTGTGTGGTTACTAGTGTATTCTGTTAGTGAATTAGTGATATACAATGCCTAGATTTACAAATAGAGTTGTAAAAAAGCGTAAAGGTATTGGAGGTAGAAAACAACATAGTCAAACTTCTGAAACAATTTTAGAATCTAGTTCTTGTTCTACTCCAAACAAGCCTAACCTGACCAAAAATGAGTCTAGTTCATCAAAGAAGTTAGGCCTGTAGTATAGTTGTTATGATAACTATCCACCAAAAGATAATTATAACCATGATATAGTAGATATAAGATCATTATCTGAAATGTTATTTAATTCATCTTTGTGTAAGAAGATTTAATTGAAGAAGATTTTGATGAAAATCCAGCTTATGACCCAGGAATGACCTAATCTGTAAGTTGTATGCCTGATTCCAAAGTTTTTTGCGTTTCTCCGAAAGTTTATATTTTTGGCAATAAAGGAACATTTTCTCAGAAAGTAATTGTCTGAATTCATTGAAATTTTTACACAGTCATTTAACTATATTAACACATAAGCTGAGTTTTTTTTATTCAAAAATAATAATATTTACATACTTTAAAAAAATGTAGTACGTATAATATTTTAAACTTTAAATACTACTTAGTAAAAACTTTTTTTACTACAGTTCTTTTCAATATAGGTACTCAAAAAAAACTCAGCATATGTAACAAGAGTCAATATTACTCCAAAAAAAAATTGAAAGTGATTGATCAAACGGATTCTGAGAAAATGTTCCTTATGTTAACATGTAGTAGTATAGGGATACCGCCTCCCCTTAAACCAATTACGAAAAATGTTAGGATTAATGATGAGTAAATTGAACGATTTTGGAACACTATAATTTATCATTTATACATTATCATACTAACACAATTAATGTTAGAAAGTTTAATAAACCCTTATAGAGGTTTCGCTAACATAGCTACCATCCTCAGAGCGATATAAACCAATAGTGAACTAAATGTGACACTTCTTTTATATTGTTACTAGCCACAAGACTCATAACCGCCCCCACCCCGTTGTTTAAAGGGAAAAACCGTTTGGTTCTCATCACCTTATGGAAAAGAGGAAGAAAAAATATAAAATAAAAACCCCTCGCAAAGATGAAAGAAAGGGATTTAACCCAAAACTACATAATTTTTTTTTTTTTAGATCTGGCCAGGTCCCTTGGGATTGCGAAGCTCGTGTTCACTAAAGAGAGCTCTTGAGTGTCATTATAGTTCCATATGATCTCTATAGATTTGATATTATTTTAGAAAGTGGCTAACTGTAAAAAGTGTCAAACTCTTAAGTATCTTGATCATGAATAAGTCATTACACAATTAGATTCAACCATGTAACATCAGAAAACTGTCTAATCAAAATAATGCCTCCTGCTATAAGTCTATTGAATTGAGAATAAATAAAAACACCATTTTAATTGAATTGAATCTCTATTCCCCACGGAACATAAGAAGAATGACTGGATGTGACAATTTTTATTTTTTTAGAAGATTTAATTTTGTAATAGTAAAAAGACAACCTATTGTAAGGTAAGTGATTGAAGTGGTGTGCTTTAAATGTAATAACTAAAGAGCAACGAACAAGGTAATGTACAATAAAGTAAATAATAAAAAAGCTACAATACCAGGAACTTTTATTATTTGACTGTCCCACAAGTAAACATACTTATAAATAGTCAAACTTAACTAGCAATCGAAACATTTGAAATTAAAAACCACATTATATTAGTAATTTCATAAAGAAAAAGTTTGCAAGTTTGCTTTTAATAAATAACTTTGTAAACTACTCAACTAATTTGTAAAATTCTTTCATTAAAAAGATTATTTTTCCCAATGGACTTGAAATATTTGTTCAGTTGGTAAATTTGTATATTTGTAAGAGGTAATCTTGTAAATTACTCAACAGATTCCGAAAATTATTTTTCTATAGTAAATATTATTTCTTCTCGATGGGCTCCAATGTAAAAATGTTTTTTATATATAAATATAAAATATAACATAATATAATCTACACAAAGTAAAATATTGAAATATTCATGCGGACAAAGTCGAAGTCAATAATTAATCATTAGATAAATTGAATTAGTAGGCCTATGATTTAAAAAAATTTGCTTTCAACGAATCCTCAAAAATTGAATTGTATTTTCCAAACAACAAACATTATTTTTATTTATTTATGGATTTTGTCAGTTAAATTTATTGATTAAAAGTTCACTTTTATCTCTAGGACTGAAAATTTTCATTTGCTCCTCTTCATTTCCGGTTAAAAGAAAGTCTCCGGGGGGGCTGCCATTTTTAGTAGCAATAAAATAAAAAGACTTTACTCTATAACACCCTCAGAGGCAATCCTGAACCTAGCTGGATATACTTTTTTTTTTACGTAGTCTTGGGTTAGATCCCTCTAAAGACTCCTAGAATACTCTAATAGCTTCAAGGTTGGAAAAGAAATAGTCTAAAGAGACCTGATAGGAAAGATAAAAGAGAAGGGTTACTTTTAGCTCTAGGGCTGAAAATTTCCAATTGATACTCTCCATTTCCGGTTAAAAATTAGTCTCCGGGGGGGGGGCAGTTATATAATTATAATATCGATGACTAGTCTATAATACTCTCAGGGGCTCACTATAGAGAGTAAAAGCTTGGCAATCCTGGACCTATCCCTGGATTTACACTTTTCTTAGTCTTGGGTTAGATCCCTCTCAAGACTCAAACCCGTAGAATACTCGATAACGTCATGGCCGGAAAAATCAATTGTAGCTCTATGACTGAAAATTTCCATTTGCTCCTCTTTATTTATAGTTAAAAATAGTCTCCGGGGGGGGGAATGCCATTTTTAGAAGCACTTAATATACTATATATTATATAATAATAAAATTACTAATTTTACTCTAAAACATCCTCAGGTGCTCAATAAAGTGAGTATAGACTTGGTAATCCCAAACCTAGCTGGATTTACATCTTTTTTTTTTACATAGTTTTATATTAGAACTTTCCCTTTCATCTTTCATATTTAGTCTCTCTGGACCAACCCTATCGGCGCTATTAGAGTATTCGGGGGCTAAGGGTTTTAATTGTATGTTTTCTTCTTCATTTGTTATTAAAGGTGAATGATGAGCAAGAGATTTTTCGTTAAATAATAAGAAAAAAATACTAAATAACAATTTTTATTCATTTAGATTATTTTAATTAAAAATTCATAACTAACCCAACATTTTATTAAACATATAATCTAAAACAACACCTCTACAACAAATTGTAAGGACACGTTTAAAAGTAAAGGAAACCAGGAATGTGGGTAAAAATAAATCTCAAGAAGCAGCTTTAACTTTGCCCCACTCGGTTGAACTGGTGACATTAATCGACAAAGACATGATCTTACGCTTCAATGCCAAACCGGAAACAAATCGATTTCTTCAAATCAAAGGAATTGACTGCCTTTTTATCGAAATAAAACGATAAGGTACGAAATTTTACACTAAGCTGATGGAGTGAGGAGATAGCAAAGTTGCAAAGAACTCAGATTAAAACCAACTGACGACAGCTTCACTATAAACTTTGCTTCCGAAACAATGCTTGTCTTTTATATAAACTGAGGATTGGGGTGGGCCGTGGCAAACTTTGATAAACTTTGTCAGATCCTATACAGAGCTTAGAAAACAATTATATCTTTCACTAAGAGGATACATTCAATTAGACCCGTTGTATAATATAGGCAAAACTATCAAAATTATAATTAAAGTTTAACTCATGTAATGAAATTGTTTTGTCAGAATTAAATTTCTTATGCCATAAAGAAAATTAATTTGTCGATATCAATGTTTTGTCGAGCTTCATGGAAAAACAGTTTCAACTTAGTGAATGAAATTTTCCATTTAGGTTCACCGATATGCAACTCGGAATATACATAACAAAACTCAAATTCCAAACATGGTCATCAGAACCCTTTTCTCTAGCTAATAATCAAATAACAAAAACAAATCAAGAAAACTGTGGTAAGATAAATAAAAGCGATATCATACTTTCATAAAGAAACTATGACTTATAAATAAGATGAAATTATTGCTGGTATTGTTTCTTAAAATTAAATTTTCAACCATGTCAAACTTGCATATAAATCGATTTAAAATTGAATGGTTTCATTTAATCCTATAAATAATTTAATTTGAGCATAACACGAACCCAAAATATGCACAAATGAACAACGGAAGTAGGAATTCGCGTAAAGGAGCTCCTACAACGAATTTGTTTAAATCAGATCAGAAAGAAAATTAACTTTTTTATATTTTAATAGAAATCCACAAATTGGCTCAGATCGGTTAGGCTAAGACAATGAGAAATGGCGTGTAGATTCAGTTAAGTATATTACTGAGGTATGGAGGATGTAGCCTACACTAAATCATCCCTCGACCTATGTATTTCAGTTGCCGCGTTTTATAACCCAACAACTCTTTGACACTCAGGGGCTCACTATCGTTAGTACGGGGTTGGGAATCTCGAGGGACTCTAGGTAGATCTATACTTATATTCACACAGCCTTGGGTTAGATACCACTCTTTCAACTTTCTTATCAATTCCTAATTTCATATCTGGGTCGAGTTAATTTAATAAAACTGAGGATTTTGTAATGTGGGCTTAGAACCTTTTCTGGAAGACAAAAGTACATCAGATGTCGAGCTAGGTTTAATATAGGGAATTATTTAGGACCAAGTACTGGAAGTATTCCTCCATTCACCTACAATCTCCGATTCACTCGCCCTTCAACTGGAAATAACAATTATAATGGAATGTGCCTAAGAAAATCTAAGACGTGGATACAGCGATAAGGAAATTCGTATCTATAGCGACAGCCAGGCAGCCTTGAATGCTATAGATTAAAAAGAATTCAGGTCAAAGCTAGTCTAGGATTGCTTTAAGACTCTATCACAGCTTGGTGGTCGTAATAATGTTACTCTTTGTTGGGTGGCAGGAAATGCTGGAATTAGCGGAATGAAAATGCTGACA
Source organism: Aphrophora alni (assembly GCA_963513935.1). Lineage (NCBI taxonomy): Eukaryota > Metazoa > Arthropoda > Insecta > Hemiptera > Aphrophoridae > Aphrophora > Aphrophora alni. The sequence continues at coordinate 36,787,116 of OY740766.1, forward strand.
TGCTGGTGAATAAAGCATCGGCAGCGAAGTTCATAGGATCAGAGCCGTTTTGTGGAATCTCCAAGAAAAGGGCTATGTTCGCCATCAACAATTAAGCTGAGAAAGAGCATGGTACAAGGTGGAGAAACATCTCAAATTTGAGAGCGAGTAGACTCACACTTTATGCCTCCTCTACAAAAATTGCATCGGATCTTATCAAGTACAATGTATGGAAAGAAGTAGGCTGGATCACAGGGCATGGCCACTTAAGAAAACATATGCACAGGATGGGAATCTTGACAGCGGAACCTCTGTGCAGGAGATGTGGAATGTATGAAGAGACTGGAGACCACCTGCTTCTAGTAGGAGAGGATATGTGAAAGACCTAACAATTCCCCCAAACAACCTCATAGAAAAGATCCTCAAGTTCACATCACAGAGCTTGTGGATCTATAGGATGATGCCTTGGTGGGACAGATCATCTTCCGGAAGCGCAATAAGCCTTAATGGCTGAAATCCCTTGGGTACCTATGACCGCCGGAAGTGAATTTAATGCCCTTCAACTTATTTTTCTGCTACAACAAATTCCAACGCTACTATAATTCTTTCCTTCTCAAAACTATTTTTGTCATTCTTGTATGTAAAAGAACTATTGTGATAAGGTAAAAATTTACCTCTTCAATACGGTTGATCTTCTCTACGACTGTCGACATTTATCGAAGTCTAACTGAGATGGGAATAAATCTTTGTTGATATTTCGCTTCGACTCGATCCATCCCTGTACCCCACTAAAATGTTTGTTCCGATCCGAAATGAGCGGTTCCCTCGAGCGAACTACCTTAATAATGTTGTTCAAACGTTTCAAATAATTTAAAAAAATAAAATTATTCAAACAAAATTTAAATTACAATTACAAAATCACAAAAGACAGCTCAACCCTGTACAATTATTTAGGCTCTCGTAAAGACCTACATACATTTCTAACAAAGATTGAGACAACTGGAGAAACACTTTTAATGGTTTTTCCCTCATAATGGTCTAAAACTAAAAGTTGACACATCTTAATGCTCATGGATTAACATTTATCCTCATGTAAAAGCTTTTTAAATCCCTTGCTTATTTTAAGTGCTTTTGGTTTAATTCAAATCAGCCTTTTTTTCTCAACATTTTATTTTACCTACTTCATCTTTCAAGTTTTAATCTCGCATAATATTCCACTCTCTTTTGGTCGATTTTATTCTTTCTTCGTTAAAATTTTTACAATCTGACATTCCTCAAGTCTCACATAGTCGCCTATTTCGGAAGCGTTAGGGGGGGGGATATCCTACGACAACGGATGTGGACAGACCCCTTCTGAGAGTTGCCTCATTTTTGCATTTCCTATTAAAGCAAAATAACTACTAAATATTTTCATAGGTTGTAGTATAAATAGAATATTAATTTTAATATTGTTCTCTTAATATTACAATCCTAGCTTTTCAAATACGATGGTTTATTTTCAGTGACTGTAATAAAAAACAAAATGAATTAATTAAACATAAAATAGAACAAAGTAACGTTTCAAAACTCATAACTGCAGCAATAAAAACTAATATGGCAATAAATTAGAGAGGTATATTAAATGTTCTTTCATATAAAACAAACCGTATGAAAATCAGCTAGGTAGAATTCTAGATAATAGGCATTAATAAGGTTGTCGCCGAAAATCATTTCATAACCCCCTCAAAAGTGCCTTTGAGACCGTGGGTTAGGTTACACGGTCATTTCCTATATATATACTATTGATTCTCAGACCTTAAGCTTCCCAATGAGACCATCTCCATCTCTGTAGGTTGGGTAATCCAGAGATGGTTTTTAACACACAAAGATAGGTTAGCCCTAGCATAGATCAACGTGAAACAATTGGGAGTCTTTTAAAACTGATTTTGTGATTTTACGTACAAATTTAGTTAATCAAATAGAATCGCATACTTAAAACAGCTAATTAAAACCATTATTTTTATAATTGAGTACAAAAATAGGCCTAACATAGGTCAATGTGAAACAATTTGGCAAAAGTGTTTTAACTTGATTTTGTGAAAATACAAATTAAATTGCATAGCAACTAATATAACAATGCCTACTTAAAACAGCTGATTAGGTCCAATACATAAAAACAAATGTATTAAATGACGGTGTGATTTGTAAATAGCTTTTTAAATATAAAAATGAAATAAAATTGATATTTCTTTTTTTTGCAAAAGCATGTCAAAAAATGTTCATTTAAAACAAACCGTATGAAAATCGGCTTGGTCGAACTCTAGACATACGCAATTAATAGTATAGCTGTTTTGAATGACCCACTTTGTTAATATCGACCTAGTATTGTATCAATTTTATTTTCGGTATTCAAAGATATGTATTCATGAAGATTGAACGTATCGTGCAAGAATTGTTTTTTTTTTTTTTTTAATATTTTAGGTTTCTATTTTTCCTTTTAATTTCAATTAAAAATGAGATAAAGCAACATTTAAAGAGATATATGATATTAGCGTCCAATAACAAGCTTATTGAATTGATTTTGACAGATAGGATAAAGGGTTATTTGTGATTGGTATTGTCTAATGACTACTAGTAGGGGAATGTATTCTCTCCCCCATGTCTGTTTGCTAATGATGGTTTCTTGCTTGCAGCCATTTCCTCCCTTCTTGCGGCTGTCACTACATACTTTATTCATGGGCACAACGTACGCCTACAACTTTATTGTTATAGTATTGCAAATATGAATTAGCTTGGATTTATGAGGGAAAATAAAAGCTTGCGGGCACGTTTTAAACTGGTTTAAATTGATATTTCTGTTAACAATAATTATAGAATTTTACTGAATTAAGAACATACATTTTTAAACAGCGCAGTTGTATTCTTAACAATTTTTACTTGTAGAAATGTTTTTTCCACACACTAGTTTGTTGGAAACATATTAGGATTAAAATTATTGCTGCATATTAAAAAGAAATTAAATTTGCTATACGTTTTTGTCGCTGCTAATTTAGGTTCTTTAGTAAATTTACATAGACAATTAAACTATCGAAGCTGTTTTTGTGAAAACTCTTCGAGTTGGCAATATGAAATGTGGTTCCATCCCGATATCTAGTTTATGTTTTGAAGACTTCAAAAGTTAATAAATATACTACCTGCTACATGAATAGGATAATTTTAAAAGAATTTAAGCAATAAACTCTATAGGTTTTACGTTTTTTTTTGATCATGTGAAAAAACATGTAGAATTAATTTTGTTCTGAATAATTTTAAAACGTTTCACAATATTACAGTAGTGCAGCTTTAAGATGTGGAATCAATTACGTTCAAAATAAAGTTTAAACGATATAAAAGAAGATTGCGACATTTTTAATAGTATTCACAAAATTAAGCAAACAAAAATCCGTCATAATCGCTCAGTGTCGGAAACTTTGGTAGAAATAGAGTTAAATTTACCAGGTCGTGTAAGTTTTCCTAATCCTTGAATAAAAAAAGGTAAGCATGAATTGGTGGTTGCATACACAATATCTGAAGGCACTGACAATAAAATTGTTTTGGCAGATTGGGAATCAGGATATATTAGCATAAAAATTGAGCTCAGTAACCCAACTTCATAAATACGTTAAAGCACATATGGGAGCGCGCCAATCGGCAAGCGCTTGAACTAAAAATTCAGTACTTAAACTGTCAAACACATCACAGCGTCCCAGAGAGACGAAAACTCGGTGGCGGTTTTCGGAGTCGCAGTGTGTACGAATCAGTCAACGAGTGACCAATCCTAAGCGTAGTCCATAATGTTTTATTAATTAATTAATTTTTGACTTTGAATCCCAGAATCTCACAAGTACTTAAATTTCCGCGAGTTAATAAGTTTAATTAAGCGATAGTTGTAGTCTCGTTATAGCTGGCTTGGTGCATTGCAAGTGTTATCTGATCAGTCTCAAATAAAATGGTTAATGTTGACAGGCTACGATTTGGGTGGTTCTCAAACAAGAGCAAAAATTCCCACGATGTTTCACCAATAATTCAGGGTTAGCGAACCAAACTAATGTATCGAACCTTGTTAAACTATAAACTCAGCCGAATTTACGGATTCGTTACAACGCTTTCGATAAAAGGGGCGGAGCCAGGAATAAATATATTTTTATATATAAATCATACGCCCTACCTCACCACATTAACGTCACTTGTTTAGAGTTTTATTCACTTTATTTGTGTATTTTTTACAAGGGAAATTCTGAAATGGAAGATAGATTCCACAACGCGTAATTACTGGAGTGAGTGTATGTAAACTTATCTTAAAATCAGTAACTCTAAGGTTTGATTTACATCCACTATTAGAATAGTTCCAGTTAAAATATAAAACTACACTAATTTAAATGAATACTGTGAGCATGATGAGCTTTTGCTTGATCTCCTTTGAAATGTGAAACGTGAAGTTTTCCCAACTTTAAATTAGAAATTAATCCCACCCCTCCTTCGTCTATCTGTACACACTAGGTAGTCTGTTGAAATACTTTCAATACTCGGAATTCAGTTGATAAGACGATGTTTTCCATGTTAGAATTAATATCCACCCCCTCCCCCTGTTGTTTAAAGGCGAAAAACCTCTCGGTAGTCATTGCCTCCTTGATCGGAAAAGAACAAGAGTTAGTCGAGAGACCTGATAGTAAAGATGAAAGAGATGGACCGAATCCAAGATAACAAAATGTTATTTTAAACTATTATTCATATTAATGTGTACGTTACTGGAATATGGTGGAAACTCAGGGAAGAATTAGTTTAAAACATCTACAGAAACAAAAATTTGGTTTTTACGTAAAAGTTAGGTACATTAAGTTAAAACATTAATCATTTGACGTAAGTAATACTGTAGAAAACTTTAAAACTAATCATATACAATTTTCCCAAGAGTTTTGGTTTCCGCCATATTGTAATCAAGTTGATCAGCCAACCATTCATTCGTCATTTCTTGGCAATATTTCCCTCCATTCCATGACATGATTGAGATAATATTTCTTTTACCTACATAGAAGTTGAATTTTAAAAAGTTCTCTTTTGCAATAAAAGTGTCTCAGAATCTATTACAACTGGGAATTAATAATTTATATCCTATTAGGGAAAAGTTTCTACAAGGGTGTTTTCTTTACGTCTATACTAGAATTTTAAATCAGTCAAAGTAAGTTTAATGTTATGACTAATATACTGATGTTATGTTTAATATGTGATGGGAAAATTTACGAATATTTTGACCACCGTACAATAACAAATATGGCATGGGGGGGGGGGAGAATTACTGAATTCAAACGAGAACGAGAAATTAGACACACAAAATTGTTTCGTTACCAGAATCATTCATTTATCAAGCAACGTTTTGAAAGATTTTTTAACACCATTTTGACAATATGAAAACTTAAAAGAATAATTTAACATAAAGAGGGGAAAATTTATTTAATAACACCACTTCGTTAGGTAAAAAACACCAAATACTAAATCAAAATTTCTTCCTTCTACTTTAATTCCATGATAATACTGTATTGCTATTACTTAGTTCCCCCCTTTTTTTCTTCCTTCCCCTCCTGACCATGCGAAAATAGGAGAGAAGAAATATTAACTCCTAACAAATATATAAAATAAACCAAATACTCGTATATACAAATATAGTATAATATATAATAAATATTTATAAATATTAACTTTTCTACAAATGAAATCGCTATATTTTATTCACTAACGGAATTTTTGAACTATAAGTCTTTTAAAAGTTTGCATTTTTGTGTTTTTCTTTGTACTTGTGCACACAATAAACATTAATTTCCTGAACGTTGTACATTCAAGCCAAATTTTCAAATTTATATGATAGACAAGTAGCCCCTCCTCCCAACAGACTGACTGCTACAAGTACATAAAACCTAGAGATATATCCTTAGTACACTCTTCAAATTTGGTAAAAAAAGGTTGTGTATCATGGAAAAAATCCTTAAAGACCAACATTTTCGACATGACGGAAATTTTAAACGTTTTATTGTTTATACGTTTGTCATTATTCAACATTAGATAAGTAAACAATTTAGATTTTTACTTCTGGTAAAAGCAAACACAATTCTGGAGAGGAACACAATTCTAGAGAATCACAATTCTGGAGAATTATAATTCTGGAGTCTTATAATTTTGAAAAAAAAATCATAATTCTGGATAAAAACACAATTTTGGAGAAACACAATAATTCTGGAGTTCTGGAAAATAATAATTCTGGAGAATCAGAATTCTCCACGATGAATATTCGTAATCATCACGAATATTTGGTTCCGATTTCCACACAACTTTGTGATCATGATGAAAATCATCAATAGTTTACTACTTTATAAAGTCAATTAATGAAAGCTGTATTCAGTTTAGAATTCACCATTAGTAGTAGTCAACAGTCATATTTGTTTCGAACTGGACATGCTTAGAGAAATAATCTTTGTAAAAAAGTGTTTCTCCAAATTAGTTCTTTGAGTTGTATATTATATATTTGTAGTAAATCTGCATCTATTATTGGTTTCATAGTTATCAATTTTGTGATAATTGAAATTTTAAGTCACACGTTCTAGAAGGATAAACACAAAAATTTTGATTTTGTTGAATCAAAAGCTTTAAATAATATTCTATTTGCTATGTAACGATTCGGCTTAAAGACTAAATGAAAATGAATTTTTTGTTAGTGTTTTATTTTAGCTTAACCTTTGTTAATATATATAAAAATAAATAAAACAAATTTAAAAAATAAATAAAAAAAATAATAAATTCTTCATTCAAGGCTAGATCTTAACCTAAAATAACTAGATTTGATTCAATTGCTTAGATCAGATTTTAAATTTAGTGACATTTTCAAAATAATAATAGGCCTACTATGAATGAAGAGATATTCCTGCAACAGAATGCGTCCTTACAAAGGTAACTTTTATAAAGACATTTGATGTTGCGTGGCATTGGATTCTTCCGGAGGGGAAATAAAGGGTCCAACTTGTGACACGCGATTACCAACATTTATATTATTTTTTGTTTTGAATAAATCTGTAAAACATTCTTATACAATCTATCAAGAACCGTAAAATATTAAGTATCATATATTTTTAGGTTATTCAAATAACGAAGAAAAGTTTCGTGTAAATTTGAAAATCGTGTTTTCGGTAGTTCTTGACGTTTTCATCAATTAAACATATTCATATAAATTTGAGAACAATGTCCGCCTTTTTGACAAACTCGTGTAACATTTTTGTCAGAACAGGTTGACGGAGTATCTCAAATTTTACAGTTTGTTGTGATGTAGGTGTCGGTGAAAATTGGTGTTCGCTCCAAATATAGTTTCATTTTTCGAGAGATAATTTTCGCAAAGTTTCGTACTTGGTTTCGGGAACACTTAAAAATTTAATAAAAACACATAATATAAAATTATCTACAAACCTATTTTATGAAAATTATTATATGTTATGCGCCAAAATAAACAGTACTGAAATTATAACAACTAAATTTTTCGATCAGCTGATTATATTGTTGATTGTTGTTACACGGCTTATTGTTAATTTCTAGTTTGAGGTTAATTTAAGCTAGTTCTTATAAATCAAAAACAGTTTATATTGTAGAAGATTATTTCCTTCCATACTGAACAGTTTGTTCGGGTGGTCCGAGTTTAGCATTGCTATTTATTTTCAAGAACAATTTCACAAGCAGCCTGTGTCACGCAATGCTGTAATGTGTGCACTGGCCGTCCAATCACCACGGCAGACTTCTTCAGCAAAACTTATAGTCTCTAAAAGGTAGTCTCTGCCGGACTTTTTCAAAGGTAGCTTTGAAAATGAATATCAGACGTCTTCAAGAAGAATCGTGATGGATTTGCGTATAAAATTAAAACTTGTCAACCTCTAAATGGTAGGATCAAACAAGCCAGAGTTGTTTATTAAGTCTTATGTTAGTAATGAAATAGGAAAACCCTGAGTTCCTATCCAATGTACGGTTTTTAGATGAACATTTAAACGGTTTATCAACAGCCAGACAGGACGTTTTCTTAAAATTCAACATCTCGATATGGTCGTAGATAAGCCACAATATTACGAGCGAGTAACAGTTTGGTGATGTAAACCAGCGAGGGCTGTATCAGGTCCTCATGTCGTTGGAGATGATAACGGAAATGCTGATACAACAGTAGAGAGAGAGAAAATCATTCCACCTTCTGCAAGATTTTCTCTTGCTGGTAATCTGAATTTTGGTTCCAGCAAATCACAAGACTGCTTCGCTTCAAGTAACATTTGGTAAGCACCTTGTTTCCCGAAGAACAGATATTCCATATCCACAGTATTCCCCTGATTTCTTGCCACCGTGTACTTATGTTTGAGGATTGATGAAGGTAAACATTTTCTGAGACGACCTATCAACTACACCCAACTTAGAGAAGGGATAACTAGATGTGTTGTAAGAATGCAACGATCCTTTTACACCAATGTTTCAAAATCTCCAGGGATGTTGCCTTAATGAAGGCCGTATAGAACATGTGTTTGAAAATAACACTAAAAGTCTCTATTCACTTTTACTGCTGTACCTTTGTAACAAACAAACATTTTAAAGGTATACTTTCAGTACTGATTGTTTTGCCACATACAGTTTTTATGTTTTATTAGACCCTGAGCTCAAATTCGACATACGGATTTGCTTTTTACATAGCCTCAGTAAAAGTAAAGTTGGTAAATCGTGAACTACTTTTTATCGATTCTCTATTCTTTTACTGTTTATGATTAAATAAAACCTCTAAAATCTAAAATGATTATCGTCTTGGAAGTTAAAATATCCAAAAAAGCGCTGTGGTGTTATGAAAACAAGATTCCCCAACAGGAAACAAAACTAAGGCCTATAAATCCAATTACACTCTACCCTGATGTACATTTCAATGAAATAGTCATCATCTTCAGAGGTTATTAGTTTAAACAAATTCTAGTTAATTTTTTTTATTTGTTTATTTAAGACCTATATAATTCATATCTCACTGCGGTATATTTAATAATGTTTATGTGTTGGTTTATTCATAAGCAATATATAGTTTATTTTTTAAAGTTTGATTGTTTTATTTTATTTACTTTAAATTTGTAATGTTTTTCTAGTTGCAGAGCTAGTCCATAAAGTTGGAGAGAGCCTTCCTCGGTACAGTTACGTGAAGCAAGACGTGACTCTGTGATTGGTCTATTAAGAGTAAGAGGGCACTTACTTAGCACTTGGCTTAACAATGTATGAATGATTTTTTTTTAAATTTTTATCATCAATAAATAAAATTTACAAGAATAAATAAATAGTAGATGATAAATTAGGTAAACCACAGGGTTCGCCTGCAGTACCATGTACATAAATCAATTGAAAAGGAAAAGTTTTACTAGTGTCATTACTCAACAAAAATACATTTTGATAATTACAATTTAGTATTCGATTTGGGACAATATTAAATATTTCCTATTGCATAATTTATCTTAATAATCATAGTAACAATTCAGTTGATATCTTTTGATGATAATGATCAATACATAAGGGTAATAACTGTCTTAGTTTTGTTCCCGTTTTTGTCGTTTGGGAAATCCTCGTTTTCTTTATGAAAGTTCATAATACATGGTCAAACCTTCATAGATTAAACTTTCGTGAAATGAAAAGAGAGAAAAAAAGGACAGTTCAAGTTATTTGACTTGCTAACATGTACCTGACAGACTTCGAGGTACATGTTAGCAATTTTTAATTTACTCACGACTTGTGATTTTCTAGTTGAAGTGGTTGGGTGGGGTTCTTAGCATTTAACTATTTCTAACCCATTAAACAAAATTTGAAATTTAAGAATTGAGTAAAATTCACACGAATTGAAATTTTCGGAGTTATAGTTTTGTGAATATTAGTACACACACATTATTATGTATTTTGCTAGTCACAACAACCGCATTCACTCTAAATGTTAATACATAAATATGAATGTGTTGGTCTTTGTTGTGATGAGAAGCTGTCTTAAACTTATAAACTTATCTTCCTGAAGCAATTCAGAGCAGAAGGTGATGTCTGAGCTGTACTCAATTAGAATAACTTTTAATTATAATTGCCTCGACAAAGTTTTACTTGCTTAATTTTTATTGTTTCGTAAATAAAAGCTAAAAAGCTAAAAGGCGCTTAAGTTGTTGCTTATTATAATGTAATAGTTAAATTTAAACGAATTTTAAAATTATAATTCTTAATTCAGAAGCTTTGATCATATAAAATTTAGATTTGTATATTTCAAAAATTCAGAGTGAATATTCTATAAAAATGGCAGAGGAGGTTTCTTCTTATATTATTTTTTATTTCTTGTTGATTAAAAGCAAAATCTCTCGGACATCACCATTTTACAAAAAAAAAAAACCCTCGAATACTCTAATAGTACTAGTCGGAAAAGAACAAAAGTTTGTCAAGGGAGTTGATAGAAAAGATGAACGCAAGACTACAAAAAAAGATGTAAATCCAATAGATCAATAGATTCCCTCAAGATTGCCAAGACCGTACTTACAATAGTGAGCCCCTGAGGGTGTTTAGAATACTTTGAACATTTCTTTAGAAACAACCAAAGATAAAACAAAATAAAACTAAATACTATATTTTTAAGGAACACTGATGTACGCATTAAGACACGGGACATCGTTCGGTCAAGTGTAGGCTATCGCTTGAAGGGAGAGAGTTTGGAGATTCAATTGTCGAAGTAGACCAAAAAGTTACGGTGTCGACCCACCATCGTGGAATACACCAGCTAGTGAATTCTGGTTACGAAAGCTAAAATTACGACGACGGAAACTCAATGTGCTGACCACACATTACCCGAGTGAAAAATCGCCTAGCCCTTAGTCCTTCATGGACTGTTGTACTATAAGGTTATTATTATTAAACATAACAACTGTTTTTATTTTCTCACATTAATGACAATGTGAATCTTTGGTTGATCAAGACAGCAACGCTACTGTTCGGTGTATCAGATATTTCAGATATTCAATACTCTTGGACTCTCAAAAAGTTACGGTGTTTTCCCAACCATCGTGAGCTACGACTGATAGTGAATTCTGGTTACGGAAGCTAGAATTATGACGACGGAAACTCCATGTGTTGACCACACATTATTTCACTAAAATATCGTCTAATCTTTAGTCCTTCATGGACTGTTGTAGTACTATAAGGTTATTATTATTAATCATAACAACTGTTTTTTATGTTCTCACATAACGCCAATCAAGACACCAACGCTATAGTTTGGTGTACCAGATATATAAGATTCAATACTCGTCGATTCTCAAAAAGTTGCGGTGTTCACCCTATATCGTGAGATTTGGGAATCTAAGATTGATAGTAAATTAAGGTTAGGAAGGGCTACACAGATACGTCAAAGGGAACTAGATTTGCTGAGTCATTTTTTTTTAATCGTTCTTGATTAACTGATTCTAAAATATATGATTCTAGAAAATTTAGTCACAGTTCATTCCTATGTTTATTTCTTTAAAATATGGTATATTACAAATTGAATTTTGAATAAAAGTATTATTGTTGAAATTTTGAAAATGGGAAATTTTTTTCATAAAAATTGATTTTTCTAATGAAAGTTTCCGAAATTGATATATTTTTTTAATAATATTTTATTCACAAATACTTTTTATTACATAGATGAATTCTATGCACCTTTCTGTAAAAAAAAAAAAAAAAAAAAAAAAAAAAACTGCTAATCTGGAAAATTCTATTTACCAGTTTTAGGGTTAAAACAATTGGGCCTCGTAACTGTATATATTGTGAAGAAGCCTCAGTATTCGTACATTACGAATCAAAATCTGTACATTTGATCTAATTTGATATAAGATGAATAACACACGAGATTTTAAAACAGTTTAAAATGGCCGCCATTTTGACTTTTGCGAATACCAAACATATGCTTCGTATACTGAATAAGTAAAATTGAGATGATTTGTTCAGGAAATCAAAAAATATATTGTTTGTTTTAAATTGGGGAAGAATTAAATAATTACATATTTATTCACACGAATGACCTAACACATATTATTGTTAATTGAGGGGCTGTTTTCGTGGTGAAAGTCACAACCTTGTTCACTTCACAAATAATAAAGATTGTCTACTAATCGACGACGAACCGAGTGAGGTTTTAAGATCATCGAACATCGCACCCGTAGCAACGCACGAGTAACCCATGGGTTTCCTTTCACATTTTCCTAGCTCAGAATTTGGGGAGATATAAAAGAATACTTTTTGTTTCTTTAAGCTTTGTGATTGTGCAAGAGTGTGTAAGAAAGTTAGTGCATGTTTCTTGCATTACAATAGATGGTAGCATTTTAAACATCTACTTTCGTTTCTACCAATCATCCTTGAATCGTTGTTTTCTTTTAAAAGCAGTTTAAGTAATACACATTTCACAAAAATATGGAAATCGCAAAAGTGCTTTTTGAAAGAAAAAAATCATTATGATGGTTCTTGTATCAACAATAAATTTTGCTGTGACATATTTGCTACTTGAGTAAATAGTATGTGAAGGGTTGGAGTGGGGGGGGGGGTAAATTATACAAACATTGCACAAACATCCCTACCCATCTTTCCAAAAACGAAATATATCGATTCGTCACCAAAAAAGTGTAAATAAACCTATTGAAAAAAAATACATTGATTTTTTATTTGAAAACTTATCACCACTATTATTTAAAAGTTGGAAAAATGTATGCAAAATCCGTTTTCAGGACAGTTCACCTTTAGGAAGAACCTTAAAAAACCTATTTACAAAATCCTAAAAACCCGCCATTCTCACTTAAAAATGTGTAATCCAGACGTATGGCTTTTGAAACCTAAAATAAAAGCCCTGAATTTCTGTTTAAAAAAAATCAAAATCGGCCAACTCATTCGTTCGCTACGGTCAAATATATGATTTTATACATTTTCAAAATGGCGGACGTTTAAATTTTTATGTGTGTGTGATTGACCATAAAAAATTAAAAAACTCGAGTGTACTTTTTTTTACATATCTATGCAACATAAACTGTAGACTGAAGTTTGTAGTGTGTTCCATATGTCCGGCATATAATTTCAAAAATAGCGACCTCTTTGTGGGACACCCTGTAGACACTACTACGTACTTGATAGCAAACATATTTATTTAACGATTTTAGATAACTGTTTGGCGAGATCAACCCTGGTATCCACATGTGGAGATCCCAAGCAGCAAAAATGAGGGATTACAGAATAATGTAGAATCTACTGGTATGAAAAATGTCAATTGATTTTTATTTTCTCTCTTGGTCATCATTGCCTTATAAAAGAGAAAAGAACATAAAATTAAGACTTCCAGCTATAAAATAGTGTTAATAGTGTCAGAGTCGGAAAATAAGAAGAGTCCATGTAGAGACCTGATAAGAAAGAAGAAAGAGAGGGATCTAATCCAAGACTACACGGAAAAATCTAGATCCAGTTAGGGTCTCGGATGCTAAGCCCGTACTCACTTTAGAGCACATGAGCGTTCCTTTTCAACCAATAATAAGTATAAAACAGGATATCCAACTAAAATTACTAATACAAAGATTGATTTTCCGTTTGTAATAATTTTCTTACTTTTAATTATAGAAAACGTGTTTGGACAACATAATATAGGAATTTTAAATTTCACCTTAAAGCAGGACATCGTAGATTCCAGTTGTTTGACGTAACTCAGAAGGTATAAAACAAAATATTTTCTTACAACCACACAAACTGAATATTCTCAAAATACATCCTTCTATGAGACGCGAGTCACTTCCATCATATTAGTTTAAAGATTACAAGATGTTTGCAACTCGTCCTAATTAAACTATACCATCTCTTCTAATTACTTCTCTGGGTTTCAATTTCAAAACATGAGTCCTGCATAACGAAACAGGATTATAATCTGTTAACATTTAATAAGCAGGTTTTAGGGGTAGCGAATAGAGTACAGGACCAATAGCAATTACACGCCCCTCTGCGTACACTAGATAATTCCATACTTTAATTACTGAATGACTATACACCTATATTTTTAGAATGTTCTCTATGCATACAAAGGAAGCTGATGGTTAATTTACAGGATGATTCGACAATTGCATAGCAATATTTCTGGAGCCGATTCCAGAGGTAAAAATAGGAAAAAAAATGTATTAACAAAGGTGAGGAATACTTAGTTTTCAGTCTGCCACCTATTTTGTGTTAAATATAAATTGTAAATAGTTTATTTAACGAAAAACAACTTAATTATTTTTGGATATAAATCCAAAAGGATATAAAAATCCTAGTATATTTCATCACTAGGACCAAAAGTAAAACTTTTCGGTACACACTCAAGTTTAACTCGGAAAATGAAAGTTTTAGTCAAAGTGATAAACTATATTTTCCGTTATACTGCAAATAATATAAGAAAACAATTTCACAAAAAAAACTAAAATGCTATAACCTATTTGCCCTCAAATCGATGGTAACAGCTGTTTTAACGGTTATTTACAATCGAGAGTATCGGTTGTTTTTATAGATAGCTTTACAATCGTTAATTAATCCGTATAAAGGAAGTAACAGTTGATGATCTCAACCTCAGCTGATGTTTTTAGGTCTTAGGACTAAAAAGAACAACTTTAGCATCTCAATTCATGTATTGAAAACAGCTGTTTTTGAAGCAGTATGACGAACCAAATAATAATAAATTGGAATATTAATCTAATCCGTGTGATGGAAGCGGATAAGTGATGGGTGAATACGATACAAAATTAATGTCTAAAAAAAATGTTAATAATAAAAGTTCTTTCAGTTTGTTCTTATGATTTAAAGAATTTATAGCGTTGCAATTTTCGTTGATTAACTTTGGCTGGATATAATCTGGATTAAATATGAATTTATAATGTTGAATCAATTCCATGGAGGGTTAACCCCTCCATAACAAAGTTATATGTTCCACTCACCAATATTTCTAAGCTCGAATCTTATATTTTTGCCACTTAGCTGTTTTTTTGATCACTAGAGAAACACTTAATCTTCCTGGATCTACAACAAAAAATGCTGCCTGTTTGGATGCTTTGAATAGAATGTCCCAAATTTCTTCTTCTCCCCTTTCCTCCCAAAAGTTCGTGACACATAATATGAATTCTATTACTGTTCATCTTGCACAAATTATATGGAGATACAAAATATGAATGATAATTATATCAACTATTGTACAGGTTTTGATGAAATGGGTTGTTTTTGGTCGGTGATAAAGAACACGTTTAATTAGGTTTATGTTTGTTGTCTATGATCTTATAACTTTGGAATCTCGGTGTCGCTACAGTACTCTATCACTGAACTAATTTCATTAATCGATGTAAACCAGCATGGACAGAGAAGAATTGAATTGTACTCAATTTAACAACTCGAAGGATGCATTATGTAACAATCTATCAAAATACAATTACTGTATAAAGTACACAATCAACTCAACAGATACATTAAATAGAATTAATCAAATAGCACTTTGTGGCTACTCCATTAGTCCTAATCAAGATCGAAAACTGACATATTGTATTATCTGCAGCGCACACCTCGCTGCACTCTACGAGAAAAACAAACCATGTGTCACAAAATGACAACAATATGTAATTAATTATATTCCCGCCTAATTAAACTAAACAATTGGAAGTATTTGAGCGTGTCAAAATAATTTATATTTTTACTTATCGGTAGACAGTTAATTATCAGGTGTTTAAAATAATTCATCTCTGAAAGTATTTATTGTACATTTCGGTTTTGAAAGGAAATTTTTCAACGAATTGTTTTAATGTGGAAGCCCTTCATAGCGTGATAAACATCCTGTGTAGCTTCAAGTACAGTAGCCTCAGACTAGGATTGTGTCTGGTGTAAGGGTCGTGTCCTCCCTTCTACTTGTTTCCCTAGGCAGATTTGACGGTACAACCCATTCCAAGAAAACTAGGTACACAAATTACTGCTTAGTTGCATTTAATTCCTAAAGTTACAACTTCGTGACAGACTTTTGTAAATGTTTTAATCTTATTTACAACGATAAAAGAATCGAAAGTAGGGTACGCGCTTACACAGAAGCAATGAGGTCTATATATTTTTATTGGAGTTGTACCGCTGAAAGTAAACGCAACAAAGTGTTAGAGCCCCTTTTTACCTCTCCACACCAGACACATTCCTACCTTGAGGATACTGTATATTCGATGCTATAGTAACTGCAGCATCCCTTAATCTTGGTCGAAAGATCTGTGCTTCGGCGACCTGTACATTTCTAAATATGTCAACACGAAACCGCCTATTCCAAAGTAGAAAATATCAGTGTGTCTATCATTGTACATGTACTTGCCAAATGATTTTATTACAGTTATTTCATACAGATTGCGGTACTAGGTGAATCTCTTGCTGTTTAGAGGCAAATATTCGCTCGATGATCATCGTCTTATATAGAAAAATAAAAAATTTAAAAAAAGAGCCCTAGCCTTCGATTACTCTTTTACATGTTATTAACTGGTACCGGTATTGTGATTGTCCAAAATTGACGTAATTGGGTTTTAGACGTTAGTTACATCATTTTCAGAATAATGTCGATCTGTCTACCCTTCAATCAAACAACTAGTCCGACCGATTACAATATGGTGTACCTGTCTTATAGAATTATTAGATTTTGGACCAAATCGCTTAAGGGTTCGTGGTAAAAAAAGTGGGAGGGAGATTTTGTTTCGTAATTTTCTAAAGAACGATTAGTCCTAATGACTCAAAATTTTACAGTTTGTTGTGCTGTAGATAACACACAGAATGATCATACTTTGGAATTTGCGTTAAATTTATAAACAATTTTTATTTTAAATGGGAATTTGGAGCAAGGTTTGCATTTGACATAGGATTGTAAATATACGAGCCTTGTATAATTTAAAATATTGAGAAACAAGAGCAGAGTTTGAAGAATAAAGAAGAGAAACGATTGGAAAAATCAAAACAAAATATGCGTTATTATTGGTAAATCCTCTTTTGCAAACATTTTATAAACTATTTCTATGTAAAGTTAATTTTTTCAGTGTAACGTTGTTGATTAAAATGCTTAAAAATAACTATCAAAGTAATAATAAGGCCGTGTAAATCACCGATGCGAGTTTTAAGTTTTAAAAACAGTATAACTGGTCGAGCGATCATAATACATGTGAAGAAATAGAAGTGGTCAGTGAAGTGGAAAGACGGACGAGGAGAGAGTTTAGCGAGAAATTGTCCCAGAGATATACATACAACTGAGATTCCCTGTAAATTAGCTCAAGACGGCGGAAACGGTAGGAGCTAGGCAACCGGAAATGAAGATGGCAAAAGGGAGTAGTGTTTTTTGTTGCAGCAACTTTCAACATCTTCGAAAGGGTCGACGGTAGGGTGAAACCGGAGATGGAAATAAAGACAGGAAAATTAAGAAGGAAAGCAAAGTATAAATAGTACCCTCCTTATTGTGCCGAGTAACATTGTATCTTAGGTTACAAAATGATTAATGGAGGTTATTTTAATTTATATCAGAAGATAACAATTATAAAAAAGAGATATTATTTCATTTAATTATTAATGTTTTAACTCTTTCTTCTCAACCAATAAAACCTAAAATAACCTAATACTACGAAACCCTCCAAACAATAACTTATCTGACTCCAAACAAGTTGGTATTTTTTGTACTGTTAAAAACAAAATATTGCTCCACAAATCAAAATATAGGGCTCTATACAAAACAAACGTAGGCCTATCTAAAAACAAGGTTAAACGATTTAGATTAAATGAGGTTAAAATAATTGCTGTGATTGTGAGGTGATTGGGCGCAAATTCAGTTTGTTCTATTCGTATATTAAATAAATAAACAAGCTTCTTAAATTAATGGATTGGCCAAAGTACAGTTTCAAACGTCGCCACTTAAAATTTTTAAACCATATTTTTTTAAAGCATAAAATTATCATAGGTCCTACCGGTAAAATGAGATTTACTGAAAAGTGACATTTTTGACTAATCTTGGCTACTAGCTATTGTACTTTAAAAAATTCCTAATAACCATTTCATCTGGTTAAACTGGTGAAGCATATATTTCAAATTTGAATAAAATCTGGCAAAAAGCGTAAGCGGTAACTCAGGTATTTACAAACAGATTGAGCTAGAGATTAAACCATCCAAATGTGATAACGACCCAGGTGTATTTATTATTACTATTATAATCGATATAATCTTGTCAAAATGTGAAAAAAAACCTAAACCTTTAAAATGAAAAATACAAAACTGTGGTTAGGAAATATTAAGCAACGATAAATATATTAATTTTGAATATAGTCCTACAACAAACAAAAGAACAGTAGTGGAGAAACCTGCTCTTCACTAAAGTTGATAAACAGTGCTGTAGAAAAGGACAGGTGGGAGAAGTACGATGGAGTAACGGCAGTGAATGGTGGTGGGGTTGGAGTATGGCCATGCGCTGAAACTTGTTCATTGGTTTGTTATATATCTATAGTATTATATTATTCACAAAGTTTGTGAATAATTTTAAAAAAAATTAAAAATGTGTATCCAATTTTGACGAAATTTTAGTTTTAGACTATCTTAAATGATAACAAAAAATGGTTTGTCCGTCTAAATGTCTAGAGTTTATATTTATCCGTTTACGACAAAAACAAAAACGCATTTGACCACCTGTCAATGGTTCGGTCAAGTTCTTAACCCAAAATACATTCATCAGTTACAAGATGGCAAACACTTAATTAAAGTTTATCGCCAAAAAGAATAGAAAACATACTAGTGATTGTTAGACAAAAAGGGGACAGCTTTTGAAAAGATAACAAATACATTTAATTTTTTTCAAAAATAATGAACTGTATTTATCGTCCTTTAAAAAAAAAGAGGAAAAATATCGAACAAAAAGATAGATTTTTTGTTTCACAATCGATCTTAATAAATCTTAGTTCCCAAACGTTTTAAACTAAGCTGAATTTAAATAGGCGATATTTTTTGTTAAAAGAAAAAGAAAAAAAAATCTACAAAGTCTACACTCGTAAGTTCAGTTGGCAGTCTAGGAAGAAATACATTGACTGTAATTTCAATGATTTAGTACTACTAGTCATACCGAAAAAGTAGGGTCCCCGAACAAACTGGTATACAGTTTTTAATGTCGGTTGGGTTCACTTTAGGCAACGTTTGAGATCGATGTTTTTAGTCGTGTAATAACGAAGCCATTGTCGTATTAAATACACTACCAACTAAACTTGAAACATAGAATAGCGAATTACAAGTTTAATAATTTTATTATAAAGCACTATATCCATTTTCTTGGCAGTATTTTTATTATTTAGGACAATCTGTTATTACTTAGGCTACTTTTTTAAAGAACCGCAATATATTAAATATTCATACAAGTTGGTTGAGAAGCATTAAAGCGTCAGGTATATTGGGACACAGGTGTGATTATATTGTCAATTTATATTAGATAGCAAACCCCCTATTAACAAACTTTGCCAGCCTTTATACCGGAGGTGGTTCTATATACATTTTAGATCATAGTTTCTTGTACAGAATATATGATAACTTTACATGTTTTGGTGACCGATTCTGTTCTTAGTATCATTGCGTGATCCTAGGAATGTTTTTATAAACAATACAACGTGTACATGCTTAAAAATACTTTTAAAAAAATTTACTGGCAGCCCGTGAAGAGCTTAGATCTGTTTTACAGCTTCCCGTGGATAGTGTGTGGTTAGCAGATTGAAATTTCCGTCGTTATTCTAGTTTTCTCAACCAGCGAAGAGTCCAAATTTTACCTCACGATCCTGGGTCAACAACGTAAATGTTCGAGCCCCGTGAACCTCTCACTTGAATAGTAACATCCTACAGAGCGAATCATTATTTGCATGTAATATTTAAAGGTCACTATAATAAATAATAACTTCCTATAAAAAATCATGTCCGAAAATTCTTTGTTGAAGGTCTGTCGGTCTTTGTGTTTTATTCTGAGTGTAGGAGCGAGAGCCAGCCGACCAAAACATATTTGACGAAGGTAATCCAGGTGGCTGAGAAAAGCCACCGATCCTCGTTCATAAGATGGCAAGGCCCAATGGTCACATTTCTTTGTTAAATAGAAACTAAATTGAGGGCAATATAATAATATATTATTGTTATATTGTCCGATTTTAGTATTATTATATAACCTGTTTGTGGTAATTCTCGCAACCACTAATAATCTAATTTTATTGCTTTATTTACCAGATTTTAATATATATACAGGGAGTTTCCAAAATTTCAGGACCTTATTCTTGACATCAAAAGCAATGAAAAGGTTTACATAAACTTATTTCCTAAAATAGGCCGTCATTTTGTGTTTTTAAGAAAAAACCAAATATCTTTTTAACGGTAGGCCTATATGATATGGAGTTGAAATTTTGCATGATGCTTAGTGTTATAAAGACCTAATTTAAGCAAAATAATGAACTGATTTCATTTACTCACTTCAAAATGGCGGCTATTTAAACTTTTAAACATCAAATATCCCAAAAATCGTTAATTTTACAAAATATTTACAAGAAACAATAGATAGTTGTTACAAATTATTATTAGGTGTATTGATAAGTCATTTGCCCTAAAAGCTACAGGACGATTTAGAGATACAATTTTGCATAATACAAACAATAATTTTGGTTCTAGGATAATCTTGGGTTTTGTACACAATTACAAAGAATTACGTTTTCAGTTTTTGTCGATACT
This sequence comes from Aphrophora alni, assembly GCA_963513935.1. NCBI lineage: Eukaryota > Metazoa > Arthropoda > Insecta > Hemiptera > Aphrophoridae > Aphrophora > Aphrophora alni. Next base: position 36,807,888 of record OY740766.1, read on the forward strand.
GTAACTCAATTATCGTTTAAGCTAGAGAAAGAATTAAAAAAATTGTATTTGTCGTTAAAAAACGAATATATTTTGTCTGAAGTAAATATTTATCAATTTACTCATATCTATCCAGATCATTTACTGTTAAAAAAATATTACTGTTTTTGTTTAAAACACAAAATGGCGCCTAGAAAACAAACTATTTTAAGAAGTAGATTTTCATTGGTTTTGATGTAATGACTAAGCTCTTGAAGTTTTGGAACGATTTTTTAAACCACCTGTATAACAACCTAACCTGTTTGTAGTGATTCTTGCAACCAATCACTAATCTAATCTACATTTTTGTTTACCAAAAACTCTACTTCCTCTCAAGTCTCAGTTCTGACTACTGCCTGGCCCTCGCTCCTCAAGTGGACATTTCACAAGTGTCGTTCCGTTCCCAATTTTTAAAACAAACTTATGAAATATAGAAGTTTTATCAGTATACAAAAAACAAAACAAAAAATTTAGTCTGAAAATGTTTTTCAAAAAGCGTTTTTAATTTGTACTGTTATATATCTCCACGACAATATCTTCTTTTTTTTTATTATAGAGCAAAGGATAATCCACTAATCCTTATTAGATTATTTCAGGACTGTTAACACCTTATGAATAAAGAAACACTACTTTGCATAAGGATAAAATATTGGGACGAAAAATATCTCAGTAATCAAAAATTTGTTGGTTCTAGGCTACTTGGCCTTTTAAGAAATACTTAATAAAATTACCGAGGGATTTAAGAATTCTCAAACAAAATATTCATCCTATATTCACCGAAATAGAAATTTTCGTGTATTCATAAAATGTAAAAATATAATTTATACAATTAATAATACGGGATAACTTGTATTATATACTTTTGGGTGTCGTAGTAAATTACCATCCCCCCCTTTCCCCAATAACATAGTTATTCTTTGACATACAATAAATAATAATGTAAATTTTGTAAAACCAACGGTTTTCGAGATTTTAAAAATGAAAATTTTAAACGGTCCATATTTTAAAAATATCCAAATAAAGTCTTCTTTTTTTGGCTAACCTGGTAAGATTGCATTTAAAAAAAGTAATAAATACCATATAAGGCTCAAAACCTTATCCATTTTCAAAATTAGAAATACGTTTAGAACAAAAGAAGGAAAAAGAAACGTTTACAGGATTTTTCTTCTTTGTTTTAGTGACCTGGATCAATCTCCGACTCGCTCTGTATAAACACTCTTCACTGCAAAGCGGTAAAACACAATTTATAAAAGTAAAGAATGTGGTACATTATTGTTATTATATTAAATAAGTCTGTGTATCAGAAAGGACAATGTAAGGGAAGACAGGTGCAGTAAACTCAGAAAAGAAGCTCATTAAACTCTCAGAAGGGTGGACAAAAAGGGCATTAACTGTAACTCATATATGTCTCATCCCCCCACACTACAAAACCTGTTGAAAGAAAATGGCTGACAATAAATAAAAACTGTCCACAAATAGGGTGACTGAATTCGATTGATTTTACAGCGCGGTGTTCATAATATCTTTTAGACCGAAAGATAGGAAAATGTTTCGTTCAAATTGATGGACTTTAAGAGGAAAACATTATCTTTATTTTGTATTTGTTGTTGTAAAAGGATGTAATAATTGACCGTCTTTCAAAGAAAACAACTTTCATTTACAACGAAGCTATGTGAAACCATTTTCAGGTTATCTTTTGTCCACACAAAGTTCGCGTGTGTAATGATATAATAATGTCTGTGAGGTTTTGAAAACTCATTACTTGCGGTATCGACTTGTATTGGATGGCCGGCAAATGTGCACTCCTTGACCAATTTATAAGTAAACATTTTTTTAGTTTTAGAAAATAAATTTAAAATATATTAAATTTTTTACATATACGATGAGTAAAAATATCGATTTAACAAATTTCTGTTTTGATCTCCATTAAAATAAAAACTGTTTTAGAAAGGCATTTTCCGTACGTTTTATAGCCAAAGCGAGTGAACCAATTTTTATAAAATTTAGTATTTTTTATTTTAAAGTTTCAACCTTTGGAGAACGAGACGTTGGAGCATATTTTGATTCTCTGTTCAACACTACATCTGGTGAGACAGACGCTGAAGAGGATGGCAGGGGAGAAAGGAAGGTCTTTTGAAGAGAAAGGACTTATAGGCACTCTGTACAGTCATATGTAGGAAACATCGGAACATCAGCGAACATTGAGCTAGAAATCAGACAGAAGTAGACTGTTCGGTTTTCAAGTTTTAACCTTAACCCTACCTGTCAGATTTGGAGGAAGAGGCGATCTTTTGCACACAGAGTGAATGCTCAAGTGACTAGAAAGTTGGTACAATGTTTTTAGCACAGTTTATATTTTAAATATAAAGGAAGAAAACAACAAGTTTAAATTAAAAGTAATTAGTATGTTAATTAGATCGAGGATAAACAAGTTTTGATTTAAATAATATTTCTGTGTAAATTGAAATATTGCATGACATTGTTTTTATAGTATTTCTAATGTGGACATTGTCACCATTGCAATCTCCAACATAGAAACACCGCTATTCCAGATTTTAAAATGTCCACGAAATCCTACACAATGATGTAATTTCGCCATTTTATTCCTACCCACGCCATTTTCGTTAACTGTATTTAGATTTCTTTATTATAATGGGCCACCCATTGCTGTCTTTGGAACCATTAAAGGTACAAAAATGAAGTAACAATCTATAGGAAAATTCTTTTATTATTTGTTTTAATGGTAACATATATTTTTGTTGATTAACAATAAATTCAGCTGGTATTAATAAATAAAATGTTCAAAAGGACATAAGTCCAGAAACGCTTCATTTGCCCTCTGACTACTTTATAAAAGAGCCACACCTATAGAATAGATTTAGATAAAAAGTTGAAATTATAAATAAATGTCTCCGTATTATTTTTAAACGTGTTTATACACCATTTTAATTTTATACAAAACCATTTCAAAATGTGTAGATATTTAAATAGATTTTTTTTTTTTTCACCTGTGTATTATCTTACCGACAGACCAATGTTTTTATGACGCGTAATAGCACAATGATTAATGAATACACGCTGCTAACCGAATGTGTAACACATTATACAGTTTTTAATTCTTATCTGATTCTATTCAAATTTGGAATGAACTAGGTTTATACATTTTATTTTCAAATCCTATTTTTTAAATTAATTTTTGCGAAAAACGTTTGTTTTATTATAACGTTTTAGAATAGTTCATTTTATGGAATGAAACGCCGGCAATAGCGCGGTAAATAGTCGAATTTACCATTTAAGTTAGGTTAACTATTCGTTCGAATCTCGGTATCGAAGAGCTCGCCACTCGGCAAGTATCTGAATTAAAAATTCGGTATTTTAAACGGAAGTATTACGGGCCTCAGAGACGAGATCCAGATCGCCGTTTTCGCGCAAGATGTGCACGGTACCTGACATTGAATGAATAAATCTTGGTGCAGTACGAGTTCGTTTAATAATTCGCTGTAAGTTCCAGTATCGTGGTATTTAAATGTCTAGCTAGGTGTTAAAATAGGCAAGGAGTATCGCCATAACTCGAAAGCTGGCATTGTAATTGTAGCTAGTTGGTTACTATTTGGATAGCTAGCCTTTCTGTAACATCTACAGTATTTAATTCATCGTAGTGCCTAACCTAACCTAATCTAATCCATCCTAACTCCACCAAAACAATCGCCGTAAGGAAAGTATTGATTGTAGGATTAAAAAATTATCACAAATTTAAAACGGGGATTGTTAGAAACTGTTCCCCATCTTATCTAGGAACTATTAGAGCCTATTATAACTCATTGAGTACAGTTTGCAGTTGTGCAACATTGAGATTCGATAATCGTCGGAATCACTTTGACAGAGTAGAGGGAGAAAAATTTCGAAATTCCCCCGAAATAAGAGACTCGAAGAAGGAGAAGAGTAGCCCAAGAGAGAAGTAAACGTGGGATGTTTTCGAAACCGTTAAAGACTAACCCAGAATTAAAGGGCGCGAAATTTATGTGCTAAAATGAACGGGAAATAAATTTAACTAAAATATTCATTTAGTTTTATTATTCCCCATCTTTTTTCTCGTTTAAAGGTGAAAAACTTCTCCGCCATCATTGTTAAAAAAAAATAAAATAATAATAATAAAAAATAAATAAATAAAAATAATAATTGTCAAATAGACGACTCAAAGTTCGAAAGTTCGAAAAGAACAAGATTTGGCCAACATTAGAACAAGTTGATTAATTTGTTTAAACTGTGTCTTTACAGTTAAATAAAATTACAACTGGTTAAATAGAGGCATAATTTATTTAGTAAAAAAAGAAAAAAGAAAAAATAGATGATAGTTGGTAAAAGAAGAGTTTCTGGACATATGTTTACAGGAACATTTTCCTTTATTTTGATTCATATATCCACTCCCTGCAATATCTCCGCGTATTACCGAAACACCTTGTATTTATTAACGCGCATAAATTGCAAGAAATATGTTTGATAATGCCTGAAGGAAGAGACGAAACGATCGTCGTATAAAAGAAAAACAAACTACAGGACTGTGAGGTAATTTATTTAAAAAGGTAATTTATGTTAATTTAGTTGTTCTTTTCCTATTTGCCGTAAGAAACAAATTTGGGGATCTATAGATAAGGATTTTTAGATATTCAAAATGTCCTACCGTGAATAAAATGTTTTTTTCCAAAAAATATTCCTACCGGCTGACATTTTAACATATCGATTTTTCTAACAATTTTAAATAAAATCTGTCTAAACGTGTACAGGATGAGCAGAGAGAGCTACATAAAAATTAAATACTTCTTATAAATCGACTAGACAAATTTTCTACTTTAATACAACACGGTTTAAAAGTATTTCATTTTTTAATTAGAAAAAGGGTAAAACAAATTAACAAAATGTTAAAGGTAAAAGTTTGTACACAGACTGTACAGAATAAAGAAAAGTAAACAAACCAAAATGTGATTGGTTTCTATACAAACAAAGGGTGGTGTGTAGGCGGAGCTATCAATACAAGGGAGGTGTTATATAAAGTATAACGATATATATGAAGATGATCAGCAGAAATATTACAACCAGGATCAGTAAAACTGAGGAGCTGCTAACTCCGTCCCAACCGAACAGCCGAGGGGAATCGATATTCAACCGACATACTGTTTATATTAATTTAATTATATCTATAAATAAACGGTGGAAACATTGCAGTAATTTAAGTACACTCAACAACAAAACAAAGGTATTCCTCACTTATATTTATGTGGTACAATCACTTGACGGAGTGTACGTCTTTGGTTATACGAAATGTTCAGAAAGTTTAGTAATCGCAAAATATAGACTTGTTTTTTTCTAAACGATTCATAATCTCAGAAAACCAAAAAAGTAATTTACAAAATTCCATCCATTGTCGTCTGTACGTAAGCACGTTAGCGACCACAAAAATCAAAATGATAAATGAAATTTGAAATAGGCGACTATAATGGTGTTCAGAAATCTATTATAAATTAGAAAAAAATATGACGATTATTTTAAGCAGTTTTTGTCGAAATCTCGCGCGTTATTCAAATTACAGTAGATACAATTTTGCAGATTTTAATTTTGTATGTAATGGTACAAAGCCCACATTGCTACGATGGAAAATAACGAAGTTATTGTCAAATTATAATTTCGAATCCTGACTTCTAAGTAAATTAAAATTCGTATAGTTACGATACGGCAAGGCTGAGTCACTGAGACGAGCGTAGCGAGTGGAGACGCCTTCACATATGTAGGGTACAGCTTCGAGTTCCGCTAGAGCCGAGACGTTGACACGAGCGAAGCGAGTATACTATATACCCTCAGAAGGTACCGATTTAAGAGTGAAGTCGTCTTAAGTGGTGGTGTCAAAAAGTTGGAATACAGTCAGGGAACGACACATTGTTCAAAAAGTAAAGTAAATCTAAATGAAAACTATTGAAGTAATAAAAAGACTCCTCCAATTTATCAAAATATATTATGGATAAACAAATTGATGGACGTCATCAAATTACTTACTCAGCCTCTTCATACAATTGCACATTGTACAAAAGTTGGTTTCTTGGGAATCGTATATATTTTAAAATATCCATTCGCTTCGCTCGTGTCAACATTGCAACCCTGCCGGATATTGTCTGGGGCTATGTTATCAATAACATTGCTTTTTGTCATCGTAAAAAGGTATTACATGCAGAACTAAAATCTCTAAATTTTTATATACTGTAATTTGGTGTGTTATAAGATGAATAAAATACGAGATATGAACAGAAAACTGTTTAAAATGGCCGCCATTTTGACATTTTCAACTTTGTGAATTTTAATAGGATTTTACATGATCACACCAAGTCCCCTACACCAAAATTCATGTTCCTATCTTTATTTTTGTGACCGCTATCGTGTTTAGGTGCAGACGGATGTCGAAAATTACTTCTTACTGCACCGAAAGCAGCTGTTTCTATAACAGTTTTGAGAGCAACTAAAGTGATCGTTTCCCAATCTCAAATTTAAAGCAAGGGAAAAGATCAGCTGACTTTCTATTGCTCTAATTTAAATTTGTGTTTGCCCACCAGGAGCACTAATGTTTCTTTAGAATGCATATCGAGGGAGTAGGAGATTTACTTACTCTAAAATGTCATGGTGAATGGAAATCACCAACTGTTGCTGATGGAAATATAGAGGATTCAGTTGGAAGATATCAAGAAAACTGTTGTGTAGTGTAGGCCTAATGTAAACAGTTCAGCTACTGAGAACAGCAAAAAATGTTGAAAATCTGAAAAATGTAGACAGCGAAACTAATATCGATGATATTTTTGTAAACTCAGATGATGATGTTAGTAGGCCAACAAAAGGCCAAAAATGGATAGTACAAACGTGACCACTACAAACGTGGCAACATTACAGGGACTTCAGAAAAAACTTCTAAACGAAGGAATCAATGTTACCAATAATAAAAGTTGTACCATAAACATCAATCTGAACTTTTAAATTGTAGGTTTTTTAAGTTGTTCAACTCTGTAACTCATTTATCAATGTTGAAATAATTTTGATTGTAATAAAAGTACTAGTTTTTATTTTGCTTAGGCCTATTGTGTTTTTTTTATCATGATAAAAACTATCGTTCATATCTCGTCCGAAAGAACTTTTCCGGTGGTTGATCGAATTTCCGTGCGCGAGGCGAAATCGCGGCCTGGAAAAGGTCACTTTCAGTACTAGTAATGACATATACTACATGTATTTAGATTTCCTAAAGTCATCAAAATTGGACAGGAAATTTATGACGATTACAAAACATACCCCATACTTCTTGTATAGTACTGGTTAAGTAAAATCACATCAAAAATCTACAGACCAGTTATTTGTGCTTATTGCAATGCTTTATATAATCGACATAAATATACGCGGAAAGGTAGAAAAATCTGAACAATTCAACCAACACCTTAAGATATAAAAATAACTACTAATACGTAACAAGTTATATGCATGTGAGAAACAAAGCAAATTACAATGTAATGTAAAACGTCAACTAGATTTGCTTACATAATATACAATATTTACTGCCGAACATTAACACATAACATACTAAATGAAATAAGTATTGTTTGAAATTGTTGTCGTAAAAATAATCAAAAGAAAACTGCAAGCAGGTAATAAAATAAATACAGCAAACAATGAAGTCGTGATCCTTCTTTATACAATGTGTGGAGCCTACTGTTTATTTTACAAAGAAAATGTTTAAACATTAAATTGAAACTCAATATATTTTCCTCTCAGTGATCAACACAAAAAAAAGGAAGAAAAGAGCATACAATAAAGACACAAACCATCGAAAACCCTAATAACAATTAAAGAATATCATTGACAATATTTATTAAGAACGTGTCGTGTAGGACATTAAAAGACATCCTCGCTAAATTGCTACAGTGTATAAAGTTGCGTACTCAGCTGTTGATTTTATAGAGTGACACTACTAAACCCTATTGAGGATGTAGTTTTCCTTCCAATCAACTCTCAGACTGTACGAGACATGGCCAACATACCAAATATCGCTTGACTTGCACAGACAACGGTGATAACGCCAAAAACTACTTTTTAGATCGATCACATAACGTTCTCTGTACTACTAGAAAGTAACAAGATCTCGAGATATGGTTAAAAATATGATTAAAATCGGTTGCCTCGTTTAAGCTGTTGTGCAAAATTGACAGTTGGACGTTATTAACAAAAAAATATTCCAATATTACATAACTTTTTATGTTTCCACATTCTAAATAGCGTCAAGGGTCGGAAAAGAACAAGAGTAGGTCAAGGGACACTTGATAGGAACCATGAAACAGAGGTATTTAACCCAAGACTGCACGGAAAATGTGTAGATCTAGCTAAGTTCCTTCGGGATTGCTAAGCGCGTACTCACTGAGTCTCTGATGGTTATAGGGACTAGGTACTACCGTATAATGTGCGATGGGTAGGCAAACCAATGTCGCGGAAATATCCATTCTGAGGTCCTCTGACTCTAAAAAGTGGTTTTGGGAATATCTGCTTGTTTATCTGTCGTCTGTCCAGGGCTCTTCAGCGCAAACGAGATGACTGATATTATTAAAATTTAATATATGGGAAAATTTTAATCACATCTCTTGACATTTTGTTAATTTTTTTCGATATCTTAAAATTCCCATTTTCTCATAATCGACTATAACGAATTTAATCAAATTTAGCCCCAAGAACCTAAATAAACTAATTGGTCGCTATCTCTTGTTGCGTTCATATAAAAACAAATCAAAAAAGATAAATTTTGTTACTTTCACAGTGTACACGGGTTTCAAAAACATACATTAAAAAAAAAAATAATAATAATAATAATGAAAGAATAATAAAACAAAAATAGGTAAACTCAACCGCCTAACATCATAAAAAAACTGAAAAGACCATATAATGTACAATTCAAATTATGTCAGGATTAAAACAAAGAATATTTATAAAGCATACATTTAGAAATGTATATTTGAATAATTAATTTAAAAATTAATTTAAAATGCATATTAGACAAGTGTTACACAATTTTAGACTTCCAGACTAAAATGAAATTACTTCAAAATTTTGTTTATAAATTTGTTTTAAATGGCAAAATCAAATTAATTTAATTTAAATATACAGGATGTTCAAATAATGTCGTGTTAAACTTTAAGTGGTAGTTAAATGGGTCAAGATAAAGAAAAACAGTTCCCATAATCATGTCTGGAAACGCATCGATTTCCACTTATTGTGTATTTTATGTTTTTTGAAATTATTAATATTTCGAGACGAAATTTGGTAGGTATACTCATTTTTCATGCTAGATCAGTATGTTGAAATGGTGTTTAAAATGTTTAATATTGAATATCTCTAAATCTTTACAAAAATGTAAACGACCGCCATTTTGAAAATTTATTTAATGAAGTTTTGATTTTTGATGTACTGGTAAACCCGTTGCATAAAAAATAAGTATACCAAATTTCAAATAAAAATCTTCATAGTTTCAAAAATTATAAAATTAAAAAAACACAAAATGGCCGATAGATGGACACTGAGGCGTTTCCGGACATATGATTATAGGAAAGTTTTTCTTTATTTTTACCCAAATAACCAACACTTAAAATTTGGTACGACATTTTCTAACCAGACTCTGTACAGACTATCAAAAGGTGGTTTGGCAAACCTTTCTTTAAACAGTTAGGCCTTTGTAAAACTTCTTAAAATACTAACTACATTTTTTTAAAAATCAGATTCACGTGTCTTTGTTGGGGTTAGTTAAACTCTAAAAAAATGCCAATTCGTGTGAGAAAGTTTGTGCAATATTTGTACACCGCCTGTTATACTACGTATAAGCGAGAAAGTAAAATAGAATACAAGATGGTGGCAGGAAAGGTATTTTAATCGCATAAATTATCGCTGTAATATTCAATAATTTTGTTTTGTTAAACTTCCAATATTAAACGTCTATAAAAGTGTGAATTACCAAAGGAATTTAAATTGACGCAAACTATTGTACTGTAAATTGATATGCTTACAGCTACATAATACTGTAGCAGCAACTCCCCTTTGCTTGGATTTCACACACGTGCGCACATAGTCCTTGGCTGTGTAGAAGTGGAGGTAGCAGATAGTAGCCTACCTATATCATTATATTTATTTACTGTAACTATAAATTATTGTTTATGTTTATAGATTAAACTATTGAAAAGAAAAACCTAACCTATTCAACAGTTTCATTTTTTTAAACAATAATTGTAATAATAGTTAACATGACATTATTTTCGGCGTTTGTTGTATGCTAGTTTTGATTTTAAGCGGATTTTGATCTAAAAAGTAATATAGTTTAATTATTGTAGCTCGTGCATCGCTGAAAAAGGCGACTTTGTCGTTGAAACGCGTTGAATAAATAAACGTAAGAGATATTGTTAAGCGTCTCGCAGTAAATTACATTTGCATTAAAAATCCACCACTAGAATGTTGTGTCTGTCCAAACACTGTGAACATGATTTTTCAAGTTGTCAAGATTTGTTTGGCTTTAGTCTTTGCTACTGACGAAGTGTAACTCCATTCCATCGATTGTCGTTTTGATTGAGAGCTTTCATAAACGACTCAAGTCTCATCCCAGGTCACTATCTGACTCAGTAAGTCATCACCGTCTTTGTAACGTGTCAAAAAGTCAGTGCACCCAACGAGCACAAAGTTTTAGCAAAAGCAGTTTTACAGGAAGAATTTCATGAAGAAGTGATCTTGAAAATTGGGGAAATTCGTCAGAAAGAGCAGAAATTGTAAACTTACGGTTTGCCTTAATCTTTTCTCGTAGTGTATCACTAAAGATGGACGCCCACTTCTCGTTTGTCATCGTGCACCTTCATTGAACCGTCCCATCTCTTACCATTCCAACACTCATAGCATTTTCTATGTAAAGCTGTCAGATATCGATAGTTGCACTGTCGCAGCAAAAAGTACAATCAGAACTTACTTTCTGGGACGTACCTCGCACTATGTGTGAGAATTGATGGTCAAGTTTTATTCTATCAATTATGTTTTTGTTTCAAATAAATAATCATTTGGCATTATAAGGTAAGTTCACCCAAACCACAAATTGGGAGGGGGGCTGGAAATTTTCAAACATAAAACCCCATAGAGTAATACCTCATTTTAAAAGTTTGACTAAATAGAATAACTGCGCGAGGTCGATTATTACTCCAATTCAAAATGGCGACAGTCAAATATACAAATTTGGTATACTTCAAAATGTTAAGGCAATGCAACTTCCAGATCTAACATGACAGTAGGCTATACTTTAAACTATAATTTTGTCGTATTTCCTTACATAAATTGGATATTCTTACATATTTGACGGGCCGCCATTTTCGATTGAGTGAAATAGCGATCTCTAGTTTTGGTTGGTATTTTCTATTAAACAAAACCTTTAAATTTAGTTATTACTCAATGGGGCTTTACATTTGAAAATTTTGAGTTGCCCCCCAATTTGGGGTGAGATTGAACTTACGAAATATGATGTTTTTACAGTAAAACCATTTCTAAAATTTGAGCTTTCTACCTTTAAATATTAACCTTTCCGAGACTTTTGGCATCTGATATGGTATAATAATATTAGCTAGAAATACCGCAAATTAATTTGGGTGGACTTGTTGGACACTTTATAATTCCGATTGTGGCGTTTTTAACCAACTCGTGTTCTATTCTGACACTGACGCCATTAGAGTATTCGAGGACTAGAGGTCTTTACTCTATATTCTTTTTCTTTCTTTTTTTTTTTAATAAATATATAAAGGTTTATAAAGTATTTTCTGTAAATCCTTCATGGTTAGTAAATAAAATCTAAATTAATAAAACTTATGGATTAAATTACAAACTTTAAGAACGCCTATCACGGATTGCATCCACTCCGAATACTTAACAAATAAACGTATAGGACTTGTAATGAAAAGAAAAATACTCGCAGTTAAATTAATCAAAGGATATTTGATGGAAGGTCCATTTCCCTTCCCTTGATATAATTAAGGTCCCAAATAGATTAAATGCCAAGCCTACGTCGAGTTACTTTGCTTCATCCGAATTATCTGTGATTGGCTATTACTGGTAAAAAAACAGTTTTTAAACTCGTCACACGACAAATTGACGAGAATTTCTTTTGGAATAATCAAATAAGTTTTTTTTTCATTGGTAGACTTCGAATTTCAACTTAGATTCCTTAGTTAAAAACCTGCTATGCGACTTTTCATCAAACACGTCGATTTCTCGTCGCCGAAATTCTAGATTTCCTAACGAGGATTCGTAGCAACCGTAGCTCCCAATTTTACAGCCCACTATGACGGATCAACACCGTAACATTTTGAGCCACCACAAGATAGAACCCGAAAGGGATTTCGTGTAATACGGCCGATGTAGAGTATATCCGACTCCAATACTTTGAACATCTCAACAACCCCTACTTGATTTTTATCTATTGCCGATATGTCATCCGCACCTACCGAGAAGGGAAACAGTGGCGAGCTTTCAATTGAACACAAGACTGTGTGAAAACTCTTCTCAACAGGATCGGAGTTTTGTCTTCAAGTGCCTTTATACTGTGCTAGCAACCCTTCCATGGACTCAAAGAGTAGAAATCTGAGACAGTTGTATTGGGATGCTAGAAAGCAAATTGACTGGAATCCATAAAGCTAGCAATAGGAAAAAAACATTTTAATTTCCATTTTCCCCACTACATAAACAGTAAGGCGAGCGACAACTTCTCTTAACCCTCTAGTGGTAAAAAAATTTTCTTCTTCTCATACCACGAACTTTACTTTTGGAATTCAAAAATGTTATACTTCTCTGGAAGTCCAAAACTTTCCAGAGAAAGCAATTGTCGATTCACAATATCGATATCCTGTCCACCATCTGGTGAACACTAAAGTACTAGATTCAGAGGTACCTAGCCAAATCTACACTTTTTCACGTAGTGATGGGTTAGATTCGTTTTTCCTATTGGGTCTGTCTTGTTTTCTCACGACCTTAACGCTATTAGAGTATTAGAGAATATAGGGTCTTTATTTTATCTTCTCTTTTACATATGGTAATGATGACCGAGAGGTTTTTAGACTTTAAGAAACAAGTGAAAAAACTGTTTAAAATCTACAAACAGTAAATGAAAAGTTAGGTTCGTATGGTTTAGATCCTTTCATTTCAGAATACATACGTATCTCTAGCGATGTTTAAACAAACCGTTTATCGGAGGCGATGTTTTGGCGTAATGTTTTAGCGTAATAGTGCAGGTTCACTTTAAACTGCCAACTAAAAGTTAAATAGAGTATAGAAATATTTAATACTGATTTTTCTAAATTTGATTATCTATTAAAAATTAAACGAAAGACCTTAAATTTGTTATCGTAAAGAACAACTCTGTGGATCATTCGCTGCAGATGTTAAAACTGCATATAATCTACCCCTTATCCAAGAAAACATTCTACGTACATGTTTCACAACAAGAAAATTATAATTTATAATATCAAGCGGAGAAGGTTTCACTATTATAAGCGGTTCTTTAATAGCGTAATAAATTACCCTATAAAGAGAAAAGTATGTCACAGTTTGCGCGGTTTGATACCTCTTGTTTTATTACACTTTATTAGTTAAATGTGTGATCAACCCTATTTCTTTAAAACAACTTTCGTGTAATACTTGTCTATACGATAAGATATACAGGGTGTGCACGAAAGTAGAACATATAGTTCAAAATGGGGACAATTAAGGGTGTGGAATTTTGGATGTAAATGATCCATGGAGCCATCTGAAATATTAAAAGTTTAGTATCGAGATGTAGAGATAAATAAAGCGGCATAAAACGTAAACTGTTTGTAGAAAACATAAATTTTAAATTTAACAAATGATATTTATATAAGAATGGGAGAGATTAACTTTCTCACACAATAAAAATATTCTTCGCCAATTTCACAAAAATTTAATTTTCTTTTAACCTATTTATGCTCTTTTCATGTGAGATAAGTTGTCATTTTCTTTAAGAATTTCTTAACATTAAAAAAAAAGGAGAAAAAAAAGAAGTTTATTAATAATTATGAATATATTTCAAAAGAACCAAACTTGCCTCGGTTAGGCTTTTGATTTGATTAAACTAGGTTGAAAACTATATTTTCAAACTAGGTCTTTAGATTGATGAGTACTGTACAAAATTTCAACTTAATCGCTCAAGCTGTTGTGGAGATATAATATTTAGTTAAAAAAAAAAAAAAAATCAGATAACTGGTAAATGAAGCGTTTCCGAACGTATGTTTATAGGAACTTTTTTCTTTATTTTGACCCGTATAACCACCCTCTGAATTATCTCCGCGAATTACAGAAACATCCTGTAGATGAAGGTTCAAAGAATTAGGGGCGTTATGTTACAAGAAAATCAAATGAAACTACTACTACTAGTGTTATCTTCCTATCGAGAAAAAAAAAATTAAAACATTTTAAATTCATTTTAATACCATCTACTGTATGTAGAAATTGGAAGAAAAAAGAAAAAAAGGGAAAAAAAGAAAAAATGCAGGATCTTAAAAAAATCGATAATATAAAAATCATGACATTTGCCCTTAACACTGTTTTATACTTTTCTGAAAAATTAAATAAGAAAAGATAAAATACCTTTTTCGTATATATGTGCAACTTCTCTCCAGGTTTAATTTTTTATCAATTTTGGTACATTAATTGAGTTTTATTGAAAAATTCGTTAACAAAATAAGAAAGAAATATTTCTTCGATTTTCACCAATAAATATATTAAATTTTACAAGGACATAGAAAATTAGTTACAGACCAAAAATAAAGAATAAAAATAAATACAAAATACAAAATAAATTTAAAAATCAAAGTTAGGGGTACAGCTGATTTTAATAGATTTTTATCAGATAACGACAGCAGTAGTGTGACAACTCTATTTAAATTTAATAGGAAAGATAGGTTATATAAAAAATTATTAAACTAAACGTATTGATAAATCATCTGTCAATTTTCCATTTGAAAATTCGTTTTTCTCATGTCATCCTGACGTTTAATTTAGAAATATATAGATTAAAATGTCATTGTAAGCATTTTTTAACCCAGTTAGTTGGGCTCCACCGGAATGCCAGTTTGGATTTTAATCTCACCTGGTTAAATTATTTGTTTTCTTTTTGAAACTAATAAAAAACTTTCAATAAAGATTGATTTTTTTTTAACTTTTCACTGTACCGTATTTATAAAATTTAAAAATCACAGACTGCAACATTAAAAAATAATTGCGTACTCTTCTATCTGTATTAAAACAACCGAACAAATAAGGTCAATGCTATAAAATGTTTTGAAAATGAATAAAATAATCAAACATTTTAAAAATTACACGAATTTTATTTCAAATAATTTCTTACCCTAAGATCTTGATGTATTTTTTCCATACAATGGCACCAACTTTGACCATAAATATTTGAGTTATCATCGCGAAACGTAACTTAAACCAAATAGATCCTAACCTAAAAATTAGAAACGGTCTGGTAGTTGCAAATGCGCCGATTTTATTCCAATTTAGACTGATGCTTCTAAGCAAGACAATAGATCCTTAAACACGACGCCTATTTCCATTATCAGCTGTAATTTTATCTTAAAGTAAAATTATACACCTTGGATTTCAACGTTTCTACTCCTTTTGTAAACTTCCTTAGAAACATAATTTAAAAAATAATATTAAAAAATTGAATCACTTTGTTATGAAAAATATATATATATATATATATATATATATATATATATATATTGACGATTGTGTGAAATATCGGTTTTCTCGTATCAGTTACAATAGCTCTGCATGGTAAGCATAGCATAGAAGAGGAACTGGAAAGGTTGTACGAAAGCAAGTACAGATTTACAAATCCAAAATTAAATGGAGTGCCGGAAAAAAAGCCAACGAAGAAGTTACGCCAATAAAGACCAGGGGGCAGAAGAGTCCAGAATTAGAGGTGAGTGGAAGCCTGTAAGTATACAGATGACTTCTTCGACAAACCCTCTAGAATACGGCCACTGTCCTTCATGAGGTATTAAGAAGAAGATGTATGTATTTGCATATTGAAGTACAGTATTAGCTTACTATGTTTCCGCTTTTTAAACAAATGGGGGAAACAACATAATTTTTCATTTTAGACCAATCAATACCAAATCCGTAAAATAAATCTGAGGATGTTCGGACGAACTTCAGTCCAAACAGCTGAACGGATTTTCATACAGTTTTCACTAATTTCTTATTTTAGTTCTGTACCACGCAACACAATTCTGAATTTTTGTTTTAAAATCATCAAATATTAAAAAACAAATTTCGCAGAAAGTTGATAAGAGTTGGGTTTTTGTTTACATATGAAATAGACGAAGAAACATTAAAAAAGATATTGTTTTAATTTTGTAGGTTAGATTTTCCATTCGAAAAAACTCTATTCCCAGGACAATAATTGACACGCTGCTGCACAAATATTTGCTTATCACTAAATACTGAAAAACCCACACATTTCAATCTAGATGTTTCAAACTTTGTACCAATAATTGATAACTAAAGATGAAAACGTAGTCACTGAAACATCACATTATTTCAAATAAAATAGTTTGTGTGGCAATCTGTACGTTTTCTTTCATTTTCACAAGTGTTACTCATTTCAAGTGAAACTTTCATACTTTTAAAATTTGTACAGCACAAGTAATTCTTGCATTAAATGTTTGCTTAACTCACGCATAAACCATAAAATTATGAATTTCAAATTTATTTCACTTAAACAATTAAAAAGAAATTTTCTTGATAAAATCCCACCTTGTCATAGAAAGCTGCTACTATTTTAGAAGTTGTTGTGGGAAGGTATAACTCTGGTGATCAAAATCCGTTTTGGCCCCCTCAACACAGAAGGGTTTCTGGGTCCCGCAGGGATTTGCCCTTGTAATCCCTAGCCCTCTCACAAGGCGTTGGTTAGGATTTACGTCTACCGACCATCTCTCTTCTCTCCCTCCCTCCCCCACATCACTCTCTCTCACCTGCTGAGTCCCACCCCTCGTTTTACGACATTCTACGGGACTCACGGTGAGCACCAAAATTAATTTTCATCTTCTAAACATTAAACTTCCGAGCCTCTTCTCGTTTATTTTACTTCCTTATATTGCATAATATAGACAGCAGTTATGTACGCCTAACAATCTTATTAAACATTCAATCTCTACAAAATGTACTCGTAATTGGACAATAGTCTTCTACGCTAATTCAAATGTAGAGTCTAAATAAAGCTGATTTAATTTAATGCAGATGTAAAAAGAATGATGAGATTATATTTGTGACCAATGCTTCCAGTTGACACGACATTGGTAACGAGATAGCTAGATGTAAAAAAATACAAATTACTTCAAGTACATTTTGAAATTTAGCGACCATTTTTTTTAAACATATCGACGAATTACATGATACATTTGTCCAATTCAACTAATATTCTCATTGGTAGAGCCATTATTACAAATTTATCTAAATTTGGAAGTTAAGTAACTTTGTGTTTTAGTAATTTAATGTAGAAAACACGTTTGGACATCATTAGATGCGATTTCTAAGCTACAGGAAATAAAACATTTAGGTAAACAATTCTTTTAAAAAAGGATTGGAACATTTTAACCCTGAAACTTCATACACAATTTGATTGAGTAGTTCGGACTAAAATCTTAATTTTAAAGCGTTTACTAACATATATTTTCTTTATTACAAATTCATTGAATGGTATCAACAATTTCTCAAATGCTTAACTTTTTTTGTCATACCCAACTGAAGGTATATAAAGAAAAGATGAAATTTTTTTTATAATTATACAGATTTTGTAATTATTAAATAAATAAATTTTGAAAAAAAACGCATTTAATTTCGAGTTTCCGTTCATTCCAAATCATTTTTTCTTTGAAAACCAGTTTCATTTTAACATTGCACCAATCGGTATCAGTAGAACTAAATTTTAGAATAAATGAGTTTTAAATGAAAGGAAATACAGTTTGACATAAATTCATTTACATTTTGATTTTAGAACAGAGTTATTTAATTTCAAATAAATGAATCCCAGCTATTACTTCAATCCCAAAGTTTCTAGAAATTAATCAACTTGTAAAAACATTTTTTTAAGTCGAGGTATAAAGCAGATCAATCTACAATAAAGAATACTTTTTCTGAACATTTAGTACAGCAAATACAAACATGAACTGACTGGGATTTATTAACAAATTCGCAACGTGATGTTCAGGAGATGAGGGAGAGAGAGAGAGAGAGAGAGAGAGGACCCAATCCATCATTCAATGACAGTATATGACACTGTGATGATTGCAATGAATGAGAGGGGGGAGACTTTCACTTTATTTTGACATTTTATTTGCGTTTTAGACTCCATACACCTGATCATGCATCCTCAATATATGTTATTATACAAATTAAAATTCAAACAACAAATTAATCCTTTACAAAATATATTTTCATTTATTAAACTGTAAATATTCTAGACATTATAATCATGGACAGTCAAGATGCCGCAATTTGTAGTGATAATCCCGAAAGATCCTATCTGGATCTACACCTTCTTTTCATGTAGTCTTGGTTAAGTTCCCTCTTTTTCATCTTTCCTATCCTTATAGGAACACACTCAAAATACGGATGTTCCTGACGCTAGCTGGATCTATGTTTATAGGAACTTTTTTCTTTATTTTAACTCATATTATCACCTCCTGAATTATCTCCACGCATTCGAGTAAATATTATATTTCCAACCTTTCATAGGATATTTATAAAATTTATATACTATGGTTAGAGTTATAAATTTTCAAGTGTAATCAATTACGCTACATCTTCGTAAATCAATATTGTTAAAAGCGTTTTTGTAACAAACGGAATTTTGATGCAAGTACTTCTAAAATTTGATTTTTAACGTAGTTCTTGCATACATTAGGAATAAAAAACCAACTAAAGTACAAATTTTTTAATATTTTCTTCGGGTATTGAGAAAAGTATAACGGCTGACATTCATTAGAATGAATTTAGTAAAAAACATACTTTTTCAATTTTGATTATATTGTTATGTAAAGGTGAAGAGCCTCTCGGTCATTATCGTCCTATAAAAAGAAGAGTATAAAATAAAGACCTCTGACTCTCTCTAATATCGTCTGGGTCAGAAGAGAACAAGAGATGGTTAAGAGAGACTTTATAGGAAAGATGAAAGAGAGGAATCTAACCCAAGACTACGTGAATAAAGGTGAGGTGTAGATCCAGTCATGTACTTCGTACAATGTACAGTATCCTCTAGGTAGGAATGTGTCTGAGGTGGAGAGGAAAATAGGGCCCCCCACACAATTTGTTTGTTGCGTTTACTTTTAGCAGTACAACCCCAATAAAAAAATATAAAGACCTCTAATGCTTCTGTGTAAACGCGTACTTTACTTTCGTTTCTATTATCGATGTCAATAAGAATAAAACGTTTACAAAAGTCTGTCACGAAGTTGTAACTTTAGGAATGAAATGTAGCTAAACAGTAATTTGTGTACCTAGTTTTCTTGGAATGGATTGTACCATAGAAGAAGGAATTATAATAAGAAAGTCACAGATATAGGCTCTAGCGTGATACAAAATATACTTAGTTTGGCTACTGGAAAACAGAAAGCGCTAGTAGCCAACAGGGCTTGTGATACAGTAGCCAAGCCTTTTTGTCCCGATGCTACTAGCGCTCTCTGTTGTCCAGTAGCCAAACTAAGGATATTTTATATCACGCTGTTTAACATGGGCTGTGACTTTCTTATTCTAATTCCTTCTTCTATGGTTGTATTGTCAAGTCAGGTTAGGTAAGCAAGTAGAAGGAGGGTTACGCCCCTTACACCAGACACAATCCTAGTCTGAGGCTACAGTACAGTACTAGGTAAATCGGGATTGCCAAGTCCGTACTCACTAAAATGAGTCTCTGAGGGTCATATATCCACAAAACGACCATAAACAAAACAAAATCTCAACCTCAATTTCTCGCACAAAAAAATCTCTCTTTATCAGATGAAAATGTAAAAAAAAAAAAAAAATCTAAGCTAACAAAATAATTGTATAATTATAAAACACATTATCATTAACAAACCAATCAAAACCAATGATCTTTCATCCAAAAATGACTGCAATACAGCAAAAACGAGATTCCCTTTGCTGTTCCAACACATACAATTTATACATGCGATATTAAATCAAATAAAAAAATAATAAGCGTGATTTAATATCATAACTCGCAGCTTCACAAATCGAGAACCCTCCACTCTACGTCACAGTAAGTGGAGGGGTGCGCACGATAGCGAAATGTTACCCTCCATAAACCATTCAACCTTTATAATGGCTACAAGAGAAGCTCCAAAAATATTAACTATCTCAAAGTTGGACTGGAATAGATTTTTGTTTGGAACTGACTGTACTACTTTCTTCAATAAATACTGTAGTGAAATTTTATTATTCATTATTGCGATTTGAAACGAATAATATGTATACAAGGAATTACGGTAGTTTATGCAACGAAATTTAATTGGCTTTATAAAAAACAGCTTCTTGCAATTCAGTTCAAAGATTTTATACTGTATTGAGATTATAACTATACCATACATATTATTATATTTAATTTATTACCATATAATGATTTGTTTTATTATTTTAAGATTTTGGTGATTTATTTTTATACTATTGTGCGACTAATTATGGAAGCTGCATATGGGAAATTACCAATTTTTTTGAATTACGATTCGTGAAGGCTACATACGAAGGAAATAATTACTTCTACAGTATGCAAATAACAGTAGTTGGTAATTGTACGGAATAGTGGCCCTTTTGTTTTGAGCAATAGTGTAAAGATAACCTATAACAAATTTTTAAACGGATACATAAAGTTTACTTGTTCACACCCATAAAACCTTTAGATATGTATCATTTTGGCAGTAATTGGTTATTTTGACTGTCACAGTTTAGTTTTATTAATCGGTTACTTACACAAGTTAATAGTTTTAGCTTTCAACAAAGTCCTGGGAAAAACTTTTTGTGTTTGTAAAGTTCTAGTTTTTTCGTTTGATAAAGTAGGTTGATTCATTTTTTCGAAACGTCGTATTAATTACAACACACACATTGATGACAAATATCCAAATAAAGTTTATCATTAGGTTATAATTTGAAAACCTAACCTACACAGCAAATAACATATATTCGGATTTTATTTCAGAACTGTGTGCGAGAGAGCATGAGCCGTGACACAAGTAAGTGATCCAAGGAGGTAGTAAGACTTTGGTGGAGGCTTTGCTTCATACGCCTGGTTGAATCCCCTCCTTCCTTTACAATCAATCTAAAGAAAGAAAGAAAAGAAGAAGAAATCCATTCCCTTAGACCATTTAATGTGCGGCCTATCGACTGCCCGGTGATTTACAGAATCCACATTCAAACTGAGATTAGATCGTGCGCACACCATCCAGACATCGTTTAACAAATTGTAGGTGCATCATCTTTGCTCTATCTTATGTTGTGCGTCGATCATTCTTACTGTTGTAAAATGCAATTTTCATAACGCTGCCAAGTTTTCTACCAGACACAAGGTCTAGATAAATTTCGTAAGGGGTAACTTTAAATTTTGCCTCATGTACAATTACAACTTTTTTGTTATTATAAAAAAAAATTTTAAAAACATTTTGGAAGCGACGGTGTAAGGGGATCTAAAACAAAATATAAAAATAAACGATTTTGTATTAAACATAACTCAACTAAGAGAATGAATACAAAAACTAAATTTAATATTGTTTTTGCCGGTCATAGATTAAATAAGCACGTTCTAAAATTGTTTGAAATTAGGGTAATGAGGACAATTTTGGATGAAATCAAAAACTTGTTAAATTCTTGGTATCTGCTAAAATTTGGGAAGTTATTCTGTAGATCAAAATAAAGGAAACGAACTGATGGCCGCCATCATGGTATTTACCCAGCCCAATCATAAGTTAATATAAAATGTTAAAATGTATTTGTAGGGTCGCTACGCTCGTGTCAGTGTCTCGTCTCTAACTGGCGTCAAAGCTATACATATGTGAAGAAATCCTGGATTTCGTAACTAAACAAATATCACATTTTCTTGAAAGGTAAGGGTTAGAAATTACATATTTCACAATAACTTTGCTATTTGTCATTAGATGGAGAATTGAAATCTCCTAATTTAGTGTGTTAGTTGAAGAACAAACGAGAGATGAACAAAACTTGTTTAAAAATCGCAGTTTTGACATTTTCAATTGAATTATTCTGAATTTCCCCCAAATTCCATGCTCCTATTTAATTTGTGAAACCGTTATCGTACGTACGACAGCAACGACGGACGGACGCATGTCGAAAATAACTTTTTTCACTTTCCTGAGGCTATAAAATGTGAAGATCAGTCAAAAAACGGAAGTAAACATTTTTGTCGATTATCAAACTTACCGCTTCATACACTGAATAAATGAAAGAAAGTCCTATAACGATGAAAAACGTTTTGTTTCAGTTTGTATGTTTTCTTTAACAAGACACTCCAGAAAGAATTGAAATACCGATTCCAAATTTTATACCATTCGTTTGCGGCGACCAAAAAATATGAAGATTTTGCATTTAAACTTTTCTAAACGACTCTAATTAAGAAATATTGACGATAAATATCTCGAAAACTGTTGATTTTATAAACAATCTATCAGATGAATATGTTTAGCGCTTTTAATGCTAAAAGAGATGATAGATTTATTTCAATTTTACATGAAAGGAAACTACTTAGAACACACAAGAACCCAGCACTTGGTAGTCAACTTTTAACATAGTAAAGGTTGACTGATGAGTATTAGATTTCCATGAAAAGTTCTTGTGTGTAGTAAATGCCTAACGATTAGTTCCTTAAATATTAAAAGGAATAAATATTTTTCACCTTACGATTCGGAACTGCACGACAATCTGTCGGAAAAACTGTCTAAAATAAGTAAAAAGTTCATATAGGTCCAAAAACACTTCGTTGGCGAGTTAGGGCTAACGAAAGATTTCTGATCACTGGTAATATGCGGTCATATTGAATTCAAATGGCATTAATTACGACGTAAATTTGGTAGCCCTATACGTTTTGTGACCTGACAAATTGTAAAACCCTCCAAAATGTAGATGAAACACACAATTTGTATGTATAACGTACAATAACTTGGTACCTGAGCAACATTTTTTACTAAATTTATATATTTTTTAAATCTAAGTGAATTGATGTGAATAAAATCAATAAAAACGAATACGACTGCAAGAAATGTTTTTGAAATATTTTTTTTTTCAATTCCGAGAATTTGTATGAACAAATCTTTTTATTTTAGGCCTTAAGAATCAAATAATGCTATTTAAAGTTCCTATTTGTATGGTATTTGTTTTGTATTGGCTTTATTCACATCAATTAACCCAGAATTAAATATTTTTAATTGTGGCTACAATTTTTGAATTGTTTCCCTGAGAAATTGCCGTCGAATTACCCTGTAGGATGGAGTAGTTTGTAAATTCAATGGTTTTTCTAGATATTCGGTACTAACATTGTTTTAAAAGTTTTTGTTTAAAGGCGAAAAAACCCTCGGTGATCATAGCTTTATATAAAAAAAGAAGAAAATGTCATAAACTAAAGACCACTAGCCGTCGAATAGCGTCAGGATCGGAAAAGAACAAGAATTTGTCAAGAAAACACGATAGAAAATATAAAAGAGAAATCTAATCCAAGAATGCATGGAAAAAGGTGTATATCCAGCTAGGTACTTCGGGATTGCCAAGCCCCGTACTCACTAAAATGAGCCCACGATGGAATAACTGTAAATTTAATTTATTTAAGATTTTGTCTTGTAAAACTGAAAACTGATATATAAAACAATTAGTAGTCCAAAATTTAGTAACCAACTATTGTGAAGTTTATAATTAGTTAAATAAAAAGACAAAGTGAAAGATTGACTAAAAACTAAGCACTTTTGGAGATATGTTAATGGTAAATTTTTAAAACCTGGTTGGTTGTGAAACACTTTTACTTTCATACATTTTCCCCAAACATAAAAATTAACCTAATTTTTCTGTTCTATACTAAATGATAAAATAAACATCTCTTTTGCAATTGAATTTGCTTTGGAACTGGTAAAGAAAAGATACAGTGAACCACAAATATATCGAATTGCTTATTGACTAAATACGGAGCGAGTAGGGAATGAAAAGGGGAGATTTCTAATCCATTTTAATCTTCCATTCAATAGAGGGTGGAAGGTTATCTAATTAAACAAGTCAAAAGTGTAATTCAAGAATTACTGATGCGGGTGTATTTTCCAATTAGGTTTTATCAAAATAAGGAAAAAGTTTTTTTTGTAATTAATATGTTTCAAATTTGTTTATAGAGGAAAAGTCTATCAATATAAACTTTTTATGAAAAATGTTGAGGATTTTTACTTTCGTAGGTATAGAGTAGGTGATGCGCCAAAATATTGAAGTCCAGTTTTACGGAGATAGCCTACATCCGTTCCCCTGAACCTAAATGGTTTTTGGGCTGATGTTTGATAATTTTGGTGTATGGGCATATTTTACGTATATCTCTAAATCCCCAACCCACTGGTTTCAGAAGCCAGAATTTGGAGGAAACAGGCATAAAACTAAAAAAACAGAATTTTGTTTTTCTTAAAAGATTTAAATTATATTATCCTAAAATGTAACCTTTAAAAGTCCAAACAAAACGTATTGTGTGACTACGTATCTTCTTAAAAATTCCAGTTCGTGATAAGTCGGTAAATAAAAACTAAAAATCGGCGTAGAAGCTGTTGTAAAAGATTTTATTTCTTTTAGTGATATACGCACTAATCAAGAAGGCCGATTTTTAACAAATTTAGTAGTACTATGGATGTACCTCATTATTTTGATAACATATTTTAGTTTTACGATAAAAAAAAATTATTGACCATAAATTTACTTAAAAATTAAAATTTTATTAAAATCAGCTCTGACGATATTGATTAAATCTGCTAAAATATATAAGGGCACAAACAAAATATATTGATCGAAATGTTTTCAAAAATGGAAATTCAGATTTTATTTTAAAAAAACACACTATCGAGCTGTTTAACTTCTCAAAATGAGCTAAAATCAAAATTTAGGTTAAATAACATTAGTTACCCAAACTATTGTGTCACATCTCAAGTAAATGGACATATAAAACATAGTAACAATTGGGAAATAACTAAAATGAACCTTAACAGTTGTCATTAACATTTCTCAATAAAAAACTATTTACATTTAGGTTGTATTTAAAGCACAAGTGTGGCAAGCTTAGTTTTTATAAATATCTTTCCTATTTTTTTTTTTTTTTTTTTTTTTAATTTGCAAACGTTCATAGTTTGAAGAAACCCAAAAATCGATTTTCGAAATGCCATCCGTTTGCTGTAGTTGTTTCAACGTAAGCACGATAGGATCCTAAATAAATGAAGATAGGAACATGAAATTTGTTGTAGGGGACTATAATGTGCATTATATATAGAACACAATTGAAATTCAGGAAATAAATTGTAATCTCAAAATGGCGACCATTTTGAACAGTTCATATCTTTTGTGTTGGTCAATTTAACACCACTAAATTACACAAAAATCTGCAAAATTCAATTCTGTACGTATGGTAACCATTTATACGATAACGAATAGCCAGGTTATTATACAAAATGTAATTTTAAACATTTCTTAGAAAATATGATATTCTTAGTTACAGAGGTACCAGCGTAGCGAGTGTAGGCAATACGTATAGCTCCAATGACCTTCAGACTGACACGAGCGAAGCGAGTGGAGATAATTATAAAATATATATCTGACCGACGTCAAGAAAGTAGTAGTACACACAATTACAAAGTTCAAAAACCTATGCAACCATTTCCTACAAACAGTAAGAAACCAACTTATTGGACATTACATTTAGAGGATCTGCTTGTATTATGATGGGGCTGGATAAATACAATGACGACCTTCATCGATATTATTGGAGCGCTAAAACAACGCGTTATGTTTGTTTTGTGAATGGTTTTATGAGAAAGTTAGTGCATTATTTTTATACTTTTTATTATATTCATTTCGGCGCCTACAAAAGTATGAAGTTTCTCTTATGTAAATGACTAACAATAGTTAAAAATTATGCTCCCACATAAAGAACATAAAAGGGGTTGAACGTCATATGTAAATGGTTTGATATCAGGTCACCTCCACAGCTACATATGATGGATGTCTCCCCAGAGTTTTCCGACAAATTTCCACAAACTTTTCTTCGACTTCCCCTCCTGATAGATCATCACAATTAATCGAATCTCCCGCCACTCCGCCCCCCCTCCTCATCCTAACCTCTAATTCAATTAATTCTTGACGGCTCTGTTATGACGCTCATCTTTGTTTCGCCACAAAATTAAATCATTCATTTTAAACCAAAAAATAACAACTTTATTAATAACTCTTTTATGATTTGTTTATCTTTTTCCTTGTATTGTTGTATAGTTTGTCTGAATTGAGTGTAGATAATTTGATTTTCACACTCGTATTATAGTTTCGTATCTAATTTTCCAATAATAATTTACCTTTCGGTCATCATAGCCTTATCAAAAAAGAAGAAAAGAGCATAAAGTAAAAACCCTTACTCTATAATAACGCTAGGTAAGAAGAGAATAAAAGTTGGTTCAAAGAGACCTGATTATAAACTTACAATATATTAAACCAATAACGTACAGGGACATTGTACATTACAGGTACTGATTTAGGCCATATTTTGGAAGATATGGATATCTATCTTGAGGAGAGGATCTCCGTCTAGTTAGGCCACCAATATACTTTAATGAAAACTCAAACTCTAGTTTTGGCGAACCATATCGTACAAATTATACTATCAACTAGTATATCTGTGAACAATAGATTATTAGAAGAAAAGACAGCATATAATAGCCTACTACAGGTACTGCACACTTGAACAAAACACCAGGTGAAAATAATAAAAGGAAAAAATTGTCGGATAATGTGTAGTTAGCATCAAAATCTCCGCCGCTGTTGTTCCCCAGACTGGTTTGACTGAAAATCGATTCTTTATCCCATCCATCCGTTGGGACTATTCATTGAAAGCGTACACAATCGGACTACTGATTAAATTTTTATGCTATGCATTTTGATTGATGGTAATAAACAAATGGGAATTGTAAAGTTTTAAAGGAAATCTTAAGGAACCAAACAATTTATGTAAATAATAAATTATTTGGTATCTTAATACTTTATAAGAGCCGAGAAAGTTATACTTTATACGTATAAAATTTCTATAAATAAAAACATTAAGTAATGAGTAAGAAACTTATTTTTCATTTTTAATGAGCGACTCTCATTTTAAAGGTTTGTTTTGACCCTTGGGAAAATTTTCGTAAACAATTTCATTAGATCCCCCTCTTTCATTTTTCTTATCAGATCTCTCTTGACCAACTCTTGTTATTTTCCGACCCTGAGTTTACATTAAATTTACTTACTGTTATACATCGTCCAATATATGCTGACGATTGGAGAAAAGGTTGTTAGTTTGGAACGTGTGCAGCTAGGAAGAAAAAACCCAAAAAGGACAAAAGGCGAGAACTCTGTGCGAGTTTTGCCCACTACTAACAACAGAAATTTTGGTAGAAAGCTTCAATAGATGTCGACCTCGTTATACCTCCTACCAATAAGAGGTGGCGCTTTTAAAGCACTGTTTGAAGAATTAGGATTTAAATAAAACCTACCATTTTATTGATGAAAATCAACAAGAAAGCCATTACTTTAACCTCCCCTTTCCCAATTTATCGGATTTAAATAAAGTCGCTACTTGAAAGAGGACAAAAATCATGGAACTAAAATTTTCTGAATCTTTTCCACTTTATTCACAGTAACTGTTGCATAATTTTGATTTTCAAAAAATAAATCATTTAACACCACACAATACAGAGTCACTCTATTACTATGCAGAGGTCGTCGATGGATTTCCCTGGGATTTTCTCTTGACAAGCAACGACAAATTTGAGTGTTTACATTACCAGATAGCTCAAAATAAGTTTCTTTAGACAATATTAAACGGTGCAAAATGTATTCGGCATCAATGTAGGACAAAAATAAGACGTAATTCAGGATCTGCAGGATTGAATTTTTGTATAACTGCTGACTTATAGGGATGAAAATTCAAATCAAGAAGTAAAATTCCTTGTCTTTAAACTGTTAAAGCGACAGATGTTTCCTGGTTGATCAGTTTAAGCTTTGGAGTACGTTTAGAGTACGTACAGATCCAAGCCTGCCAGTTTATTTCATTTTTAATGCAGATGCATTATTTCTCACCTTTTAATAGTATTTCAACAAGGAACAGCGCCGTGACGAGGAACATGGAAATTATTACGAAATAACATTTACAGACTCGTTATTTTAAAAACAACTTCGATAACAAAAGTACGATTTGAACTGCCCACTGCTCCATATTTACTAAAATAAGCTGTGTTCTTAATTGTTGCAACAATCAACAGTCTAAACAAAACCAGCTGAGGAACAGCTGTTTAAAAAACTGTCAGGTTATACTGGATCACACAATGTAGATACGTATCCAATGAAAATAAATGGAATCGCCACTTGATCCAACTTATATAGAAAGTTATTAGATTACTTAGTAGATTTAGAAATAAATAAATAAAACGTGAGTAGCTAACTTCACACAGATTATTATTATTATTATTTTAATACTAATAGTTTATTGTTTCAATTTACTGAAAATATTGAGAGATTGAAACAAAAAAATATTTTTGTTAAATAACGTTTTTTTTAAGTAAATCTCAAAATGATTTCCAGTAAAATTACGAAATTAATTTTATCCAATTGCCCCAGTTCTATATATTGCCCACTTAACACGATCAGGTTGGCAAAGACTACATAGAGGTCAAAAGCCGTGACGGTAGGCAAAACGCAGTGAAATAGGGTCAGAATGTGACCCCACCTTTGCTCCTCCAATCCTATTTGTTTCCCTGTCGTTTTCACAGTAGTGCGTGCTTTGAATTTTCCTTGAGCCGAGGAAGGGGAAGGGTAAGAAACACACGAGTAAAACCCTTTCCACCAAATTACAAGATTTTATTTCCTCGGAGGATTAACGTTCAGACGGAACCAATGAAACACTTAAGTGTCTTTTTTTAAGGTAGAGGGGGTAAAAGGAGCTATTTAAGCCTAAGCAATTACTTTTCCTGATGCATTATTAAATCAAACCGAATGGAGAGCATTTATGTCGACTATAAATTTAATGATTAATGAAAAACCTACCATTTTTGATGTGTCCAATTCGTACTGGATTATATAGTAAACAAATCTAATAGAGCAGTTTATACTATTTCCAATGTCTTTATTTTTTTCCCCGAAACAAGATTAAAGAAATTACAAAATTAAGTTTTTGTAATGAGTAAATAGAATTTACAATAATTAAAACGTGTGATAATTGTTCAGTAAACATTATAAATTTTAAAAAAATAAAAAAAAAACTATATTTTTTTGTTCTTAAACAACTTTTAAGCACGAATAAACCAAATTCGGCTCGAATAAAACAAATTCCATTTTTTGTTTAAAAAATCTCGGTCATCAAAAGGAAGAAAAAACATAAAATAAAGACCTTTAGCTCTCGATTACTAATAGCGTTAGGATCGGAAAAGAACAATAGTTGGTCAAGAACCTGACAGTAAAGATGAAAAAGATGTACATCTAACTCAAGACTACATAAAAAAAGGTATATAACCAGCTAGGGTATGCCAACTTCGTAGTCACCAGAAATGAGCCCCTAAGGATTAGAATCTGTCCAACTTAATGATGCCAAACCTGAGTTGCAACCAACGAAAATGTTCTTAACCAATTTCACTACACGTCTTCCCATTTACTAAAAATATATTATATCCAATCGCCGTTTAGACAACAATGATCACAATGTCTACTCACAATTTGTAAATTTCAAAAAAATTAATCAAATCCGATTCATGAAAAATTCAACAACTATTTTTAAAGGTATACAGTAGAAGAACGAAATTAACTCGTCTGCAATCGCATTAATGTCTTGTGGAAATGTAAAAATAAACTGCTGTAATAAGAGAGAATTTATCATAAATAATATTCAAACTATAAATTGTAAATCACAAATTATAAATTGCTTATGTAATTCTTGCTATTCATTTTCGGATTTTATACATCAAAACGAAATAAAAATATTAAATAATATATAGTGGAATTCCGCTTAATTATCCGACTATACGCCATTATGTTCATTTACAAAAAAACAATTATAACTAAAGAAGTACATAATATTGAGTTCAGATTTGGCATAAGCTATTTGCATGTTACTTTTTACAGGTGTACCAAAATACAGAGACTTAATTTTTATAATTTTCAAAATGGCGGCCGTTAAAAACTTTTAACGTCGAATATCTCCAAAACCATTAACATTTATAAAAAAATTGATGGGATCATGCTGGGTTCTGTTCAGTCCTGCTGAGTTATTACGTTTTAAAATATTAACAACTTTTTGAATGGTTGTGTGGACCTTAATTTTTTAGTAATACACAGATAAATAAATACTCTATTTTAATATGGCCTACATTTTAACGTATTATTCGTATAATCCGAACCATAACCTTATTGAACTGTTTAAACTGATTTTATTACTTTAATGGCAATATTGAGTACAATTCAACCGTTCTAGATATGCGGTCTAGAACTGTCAGTTCGTGTTTTTTTATACTTGTATTGAATAAAAGAAATTATTTATTACCAGTTCCTCCCGGTGGGAACCGGGTTGTCTATAGAGTGAGATTTCGACGGTTGAGACGAGCATGTCTGAGAGAGTAAGAGGGATGTGTCTACTAAGTCCTACAGAGGTCAACTCCAGGCAGTAAAATATTTTGGAAGAATTATTTCTCATGACCAAATTTGAGACGTAAAGTGGCATTTTAAAGTATTGCTAGCTCGAGTTAATTTCAAGGGAAACTATGTTTCTTTGGATCTTATATTACTCTGAGAGGCTCACATAAAGAGAGTACAAGATTGACAATCCCGAGGGACCTAGCTGAGTTTACAACTTTTTTCATGGAGTCTTGGGGTAGATCCCTCTCTTTCACCTTTCCTACCCCTTCAGGAGCTCACTCACAGTGAGTATGGGTATGGTTGACCTGAGGAACCTAGCTGGGTCTACAGCTTTCTCATGTAGTGTTGGGTTAGATCCCTCTCTTTCACCTTTCCTACCCCTTCAGGAGCTCACTCACAGTGAGTATGGGTATGGTTGACCTGAGGAACCTAGCTGGGTCTACAGCTTTCTCATGTAGTGTTGGGTTAGATCCCTCTCTTTCACCTTTCCTACCCCTTCAGGAGCTCACTCACAGTGAGTATGGGTATGGTTGACCTGAGGAACCTAGCTGGGTCTACAGCTTTCTCATGTAGTGTTGGGTTAGATCCCTCTCTTTCACCTTTCCTACCCCTTCAGGAGCTCACTCACAGTGAGTATGGGTATGGTTGACCTGAGGAACCTAGCTGGGTCTACAGCTTTCTCATGTAGTGTTGGGTTAGATCCCTCTCTTTCATCTTTCCTACCCCTTCAGGAGCTCACTCACAGTGAGTATGGGTATGGTTGACCTGAGGAACCTAGCTGGGTCTACAGCTTTCTCATGTAGTGTTGGGTTAGATCCCTCTCTTTCACCTTTCCTACCCCTTCAGGAGCTCACTCACAGTGAGTATGGGTATGGTTGACCTGAGGAACCTATCTGGATCTACAGCTTTCTCATGTAGTGTTGGGTTAGATCCCTCTCTTTCACCTTTCCTACCCCTTCAGGAGCTCACTCACAGTGAGTATGGGTATGGTTGACCTGAGGAACCTAGCTGGGTCTACAGCTTTCTCATGTAGTGTTGGGTTAGATACCTCTCTTTCACCTTTCCTACCCCTTCAGGAGCTCACTCACAGTGAGTATGGGTATGGTTGACCTGAGGAACCTAGCTGGGTCTACAGCTTTCTCATGTAGTGTTGGGTTAGATACCTCTCTTTCATCTTTCCTACCCCTTCAGGAGCTCACTCACAGTGAGTATGGGTATGGTTGACCTGAGGAACCTAGCTGGGTCTACAGCTTTCTCATGTAGTGTTGGGTTAGATACCTCTCTTTCAGGTT
Organism: Aphrophora alni; assembly: GCA_963513935.1. Taxonomy (NCBI): domain Eukaryota; kingdom Metazoa; phylum Arthropoda; class Insecta; order Hemiptera; family Aphrophoridae; genus Aphrophora; species Aphrophora alni. The sequence goes on from OY740766.1 coordinate 36,840,191, forward strand.
CCTATCAGGTTTTTGGATCAACTCTTGTTCTCTACCAACTCTGACTCTATTAGAGTTGTAAAAAGCTTGTGGTCTATATTTTAGGTTATGGCGATGATGACAGAAAAGTTTTTCATTATATATTTTCTGCCGTAATCGTATTTGACTAGTCTAGATAACACGAGGTATAAACGTTACAAAATAAACCAATTAAAAACCCTCTCAGACAGACAAAAATACAAATATATTAAAATCAAACTCCTCGGTGTCTCAAAACAGGTATACCTAAGAATTTCTTACTTTCTTGCCGAAAGTGAAAGACGAAGAATCATTAATCATCTTTGTATATTGAAGAGAACCTAACAAAGCAACAATCCAACTGTATGAAACTGTAAATGAAATGATAAAGCAAGAGTGAAGAGCAACTTTTAGAAGAGTTAACACAGCTGACTCCACTTGCTATTGTTACAATAAAAGGGTTGTGGGGGCGTTGTTATACCCCAATAAATGGGTTGTGGATTCATTTGTTACAAACCTACTATGGGAAATCTACTTCGTGCCTTGAGGCCATCTGATATTTTGTATTATAACTAACATGCTTCATTTAAAAGTAATTGGTCTGATACGAAGAAAAACTCTAAAAAAAATAGGAAATATAATTTATAAAACATTGTCCGAGTACCATCAAAGTAATTCTTTTAACATACTTTAATCCTTTACATAAATGTTTTTGAAATTAAACTAGTTTAAGAGCTTAAGAAACTGGTGAAACATGAATTACATGTATTACAATTTGTTTCACCAGTTTCTTAGGTTCTTAAACTATATTAATTTTCAAAAAAATTATGTAAAGGATTAAAGTATGTTATAAGAATTAATTTGATGGTACTCGGACAATGTTTTATAAATTATATTTCCAATTTTTTTTAGAGTTTTCAGACATTTTAACAATCACTAGGAAATTTTAGTAAGGAGTCGATAAAAAAAGAGAAGTCAACTTAGTTAATAAATACAATTTCATTTAATCTTCACAATGATGCAACATTTTTTAAAAGGAAACTTGATTTCTACAATTTGAACACCAACCAATCTAAATTCTCTACGGAAAAGTTTTCAACAGATTTTTGTATCTTCATAATTTTGATTTTTGGTTTCCTTAAAGAGGATAAAAACGTAGTTTTGAATTAAAAAATCCGAATACAGGAAGTAGGGTTTTGACAAAAAAATGTCAACTTTTCTCAGATCACCAAAATAAAATGTTCGATACAATATTTCTTGAAATAATCCGTGACAATCAATTTTCACAGTCATTCCAATCATTCCATAGAATACACACTCCACGCTGAAGCGATTTGATCCCAAATATAATCATTCCATAGAATACACACTCCACCCTGAAGCGATTTGACCCCAAATATAATCATTCCATAGAATACACACTCCACCCTGAAGCGATTTGATCCCAAATATAATCATTCCATAGAATACACACTCCACCCTGAAGCGATTTGATCCCAAATATAATCATTCCATAGAATACACACTCCACCCTGAAGCGGTTTGATCCCAAATATAATCATTCCATAGAATACACACTCCACCCTGAAGCGATTTGATCCCAAATATAATCATTCCATAGAATACACACTCCACCCTGAAGCGATTTGATCCCAAATATAATCATTCCATAGAATACACACTCCATATCAAACTTGAAAATTATAAATTAATCTGATCACTCGTTTATCAGAGAATGCATGACATGTGGTAGACAGACATCTTTACAAAAATGTAGTGAATGGTAAACTGAGGGGTTTAAAACGTCGTGGTACAAAAAAGGTGAGATTTTCACACAATCACAATTCCAGGAATTTGAAAGTAAAAAAGAGGTAAATGACATTAAATTTAAAATAATAGACATTGTTTGGCCAAAAGATTTCTATTAATAAAATTCGAAATCATATAATTTATTAAAAAACACCAGGGTACCCGTTGCTCGAAATCGAACAATACTTTTGTTACATATATTATAAATTTAAAACTATTGTAAATTGATTTGAAGTGTTCATAAATTGGTCCAATTTTAATTTGTCTGCCATCCTTAGTGCTCGTTTATAAGAATTAATGTTCGTTTCCTCATTGTTAAGTACACGTATAATTCTCATGTAGTTGCAGTGATAAACACGTTCTATCTAATTGGAGGCATTGTTACTCATAAAAGTACAATGAGAAATAGTTCAATAAATTTATAAAACGTCATGGAAAAAACCATTGCAAACTCTATTTACAAAATAATGATTCGAATTTTCCCCTAACCACAATCACTAGAAACTTTAAAATAAACACAATTATCTGATTAATTGTTCTTTATTTATTATTTCCACTAAATGCCCTGATGTACATTTCGATGGTTATCATCATCGGAGGGTCTTGCTTATAAACTAAATCTAAACTTACATATCTACTAATGAAATAAAATTAAACCTAAAACTATAATAACCTGAGTGCAAGCTAAAATCCCTCCCACTCCACAGATCAGTAGGCCAGTAAAGATAGAGGCTTGGGCTGGCCCTTTGTCTTGTGGTTAGGGGCAAATTCGAATTATTATTGTGAATTTCACCAAAGTGCTCAACAAGATTGTATCTATTTACAAACTTAAAAAAAAACTGATTTTAAAACATTGTAAACCAGTCAATAGAAACTGATAAATCAATATTTTGTCAAAAACAAAATCACACTTTTATTTCAGTTTGTTTAAAATTATATTTGTTTATATCAATAATACCTGATGTCATTTGAACACGTATGATGTGTAGTTTAAAATGTATGATTTTTTCTTTTTTATAAGAACAAATGTTATATATATATATATATATATATATATATATAACACAACCTCATGTGCGACTCATTCATCTATAAAATACAATCTACTTCCAAATGAGAGAGAAATTTAAAATTTGGCAAACTTAAAGCTTTCAGCCTGTAAACGACGGGAAAATTACAAAACATTTTAACACAAGAAAAAATAATTCAGTGTGACAGGCACAACTTTAAGTTGGTGTAGTCATTTTTTGCTGGTCCATTGTCACTAAACTGTAAAAACTACCAAAAAAAAAAAAAAAAAAAAAAACGGATTGCACCAACAGCTATGGATTTTGCGATATCTACAAGTTTGTTTCTATGCCTTTTTCGTATCTCCATCTCTAATACCTTATATAAAGCTAAATTTTTGATTTTAAGTAGATTTTTCACAAATTATTACGTTTTTGACACCGTTATAGGACAGCTAGAATCATTAAATTTGGCACGCTTATGGCAGTTGGGTGTGTCAGTATGTCTGACAAATTTGATGATTTTAAATGTCCTTCAACTGTGTTAAAAAATTTAATAATGTGTGGATATTATTAATTTTTGTCTACAACTTTGATCCAATGACTTTGTCAAAACTCACTGGGGGTTTGGGGGCGTAAGCATAGCAAGTTTTTAATATGTACTCAGATGTTTTCATTACAGATGTTATAAATTTATCAATAAAAATTACCATGGAATGAATGGGGAAAAATTCATCCCTTCTACTTCCTTTGAAATAATCCGAAATTTGGGCGGAAACAACTTCAGGCAGAGCCCTTCAAACGTCAGAATCGGTTATAAACTCCAGGATTTCTACTCACAAAAAACATTTAGGATATCCTAAATCTATTAAATAAGTATAGACTTAGATTCTAAACAATAAGGTAATCTACACTTAAATTGTCAGTAGTATTTAAAAAGGATTATGTTTGTATATTTGCCACAAGCAAATCGATTTTACTCCACCCTTTACAGAAATAATCATAAAATAGTCTAAGAGCGCAAGTGGAAGCCATCATTACAGTCGTCTAATATTACTTTGTTGTAGGACATAAAATAAAACAGAAGAAAGTCTTTTCCTTTAGATGGGTACTTTGAAGGATAGTATTTCCCAATTACAGGTATTCAATCCCACTTTAAGGAAGGATATCAACTTAGCTTTGTTTCTGCTGACAGATACAACTTGAGACTATTGTCAATAGGATTTTATGCATTAGGGTTATTAATAGATCTGGAAAACCCAAAGTCGTTTCACAAAGTACTTTCAATGTAAATAATATGATAATCAAGCTCATTCAGTACTGGGTTTTATTTCCATTCTTCATAGATTCAACATTAAGAATAATTTGTTTCGAGATAAAATGTTTAGCTCGGCTATGAGAGATATTAACGTTAACTACTACGAGTGTAACCCTGCACAAAGATGGGTGTGTTCAATGTTACAGTAGATAGAAACTCACTTGCAACACTTGTATGTAAAAACAAATTTTGAAGAAAACACCAATCGATCGTAGAAACCAGAAAATCATCCCAATTGGCTGTTTTCAGCTGAATACTTCAGCTTACCATAGATGTTCTCTTCATCAACTGAAATGAGCTACACTTGTGGAAACTTCAAATACTTAAACAAATGAAAACATAATCCTCCTCAAAAATCAATTTACTAATACAGTACAAATACAAGATGTGATTACAATGATTAAATCATCAACCTCAGTTTGTTACAAGCATTATACGACAGTCACAATCCAGTGTAAATAGGTTTGTATGCATGCAACAACTAAAATGATAATGATTTCGTCACTGTAACATCGCCTTGTGGTTTTATTGCACAAATAAAAAGGGTTTTAACCTTCATTGGATGAAAGACAATTTTAAAGGGAATCATGAGTAGAGAAAAAATTGTCCAAACCAAGGGTCAACCAATAGACATTTAAAATTTATGCACCCAATTTTTTATTTTAACAGTTTAATTTCAAAACAGGCAGCTAAATTTGAAACTAATAATGTAGATTTTGGCAGCAAAATCAACTTGTGCTCTTAGCTCACAATGAAATAATGATTTTTGTTAATCTGGAGGCTTCCATTTAAATTGTAAGATAAATACATCGTCACCATATCATTGGAAACTTCTTTGATCATATAAAACAGAAAAATTCGTTAATTGGTAAAAATAGGAGTTTTAATTATGATCCAATGTTGATAGAACGCTTTGTACTTTATATATCAAAAATCTAAAATATTGTAAAATTGTTTATCGATTAATTATGATGAAACTTAAATTTTTAACATTTTAACAACAGTTTAAGTCATATGCTGACTATGTCAACTATTGAATTGAATTTGTTATAATCATGACGTCATGTAAATGACCCTCAGGGACTCATTTATAGTGGGTAGGGGGTTAACAATGCTGATCTGGATACCTTTTTTCATGACTTGGGTTAGATACTTTAATTGAATTCCTATCAGGTCTGTCCTGACCAACTCTGGTTCTTTTCCAATCCTGACACTATTGTAGTATTCGACGACTAACAATGTTCATTTTATGATCTTTTCTTCCTTTTTTTATAAGGTGATGATAACCGAGAGCTTTTTAATCTCTAAAGAAGAAAAAATTCCTAATGCATACAGACTTTAATACTTTCGTTTTGATTTAATCACTATAAAACACAGAATGTTGTATTTTATTAAACACATTTCACATTTTACTCATTCTAACTGTTACACATCATAAATAAACAAAGAACCATAAAACGTACTAATTTATATTATGGATTTAATGCAAGTCGTTACAGTGTACACAGGTATAATGATGCTGTAAATAATTAATAAATGCCATCACTACACATCTGCAATAAAACTGAATAATGTATGAAACAATAGACTAGGACTACTCAAAATTTAAGGTGATAATAAAAACTTAATTGCTCTGTTCTGTCTACCAAATTGTATAATAACCAATGACAAAACAAAATAGAATCAATAAAAACTAGCCTATTACAATCGGTTGTAAAGATAAAAATTTGTATTGATTTCAAAAGGTTCTCCTGAATAAACTCATCCAGACAATAACTTAGTTATGAACGGATATAACGACGCGATGATTATCTAGGATTGAAATTTAATTTAAGTGAAAAAGATATTCTGTCCCCACATTGTTAATTATTCACAAAACTTTTCAGTATCTTCAGAATAGTTATTTTTCTAGCTTAGAAAACTGTTCAAAATCAATAACAAACTAAATTGAAAATATACAACATGATTCTAAAAGAACACAAATTTATTTTAGTATATCTGTTTGTTTGCTTATATTGTTCTTAATTTTAACATCGGCAAGTTATGAAAAACATAAATGAAGATTTTTTTTAAACCAGCAAACCGATTCAAACGTAACTCTAAGCCGGTATACAAATTTTCCGACAATTTTATTTCTAAAACAATAATATTTAATGAATATTAAACTTAGCTTTCGTACAAAAGTTAGATTACTAAAGCTTTGAAGATTTATTTCTATAAATTTTAGTTTATGACAAAACTAATATTACTATTTTAGCAATAATCCATTAATTTTTTATCGTAAAAAAAAAACTCGTTTTTCTATCATTGGGTGTAGATTTAGAGGGAAGAAGATATTCTTGAAAAATTGACCAATATTTCAAAATTAAAAAAAAAATTATCTTGTTAATAAACGTGTTTTCACAACGGAACCTCTGAGCAGAAGTTGTGGAATGTACGATGAGACATCAGACCACTACAGCAGTCTTGAGCTGGAGAGAATAGGCATCTTTGGACATGTGGATAAAGACTTAACAATTCCCCAAGGCAACCTCATAGGAAAGATTCTCAAGTTTGCAGAGTTTGTGGAATGTATGATGAGACTACAGCAGTCTTGAGCAGGAGAGAATAGGCGTCTTTGGACATGTGGAGAAAGACTTAACAATTCCCCAAGGCAACCTCATAGGAAAGATTCTCAAGTTTGCAGAGTTTGTGGAATGTATGATGAGACTACAGCAGTCTTGAGCAGGAGAGAATAGGCATCTTTGGACATGTGGAGAAAGGCCTAACAATTATTCCCCAAGGCAACCTCATAGGAAAGATTCTCAAGTTTGCAGAGTTTGTGGATCTACAGGACGATGAGTTGGGGGTGCACATCATCTTCCAGGAGCTCAATTGGCTGAAGTGCCTTGGGTAACAAGGACCGCCCAAATTGAATTAGGAATTGAATTGAACGACTTGAATTTTGTAAAATTGATACCACATAAGAAATATAAGGAAAACTGTGATTTCCAGGGCAATACATTCACCCATATATTAGTGCCGATTTAATTCTACGAGTAAGAAGGGTGTAAATTTCACTCGACTTTTCGGTATTTTATTGACAAATATCGGAATAGCTAGAATTTCAAAATTAGATACTCGATCATTCTTTTTTGTCAAAATAATCAAGTTGTTTTGGTAAAACCTTACCAACGGGATATTTTCAAGATTCGTTTTGAATTTATCCAGTTGTTTTGATTTTAAAATGATAAAAAGCAATATATTATGTTTGAAACTTAAAACTTTAAAAACAAAATGTTGTAAAATACAATTCTTGGGCTCAGTAACTCGGTGTTACAAAATTTTACAATTGTGCAAATGTCATGGTAAATCCTTATTTTTTCCCAAACTATCATAGTTCTTTTTTAAGTCACCATATATATTGCTAGTTCAAAAAGTAGATTAGATTAAATTATTGGGGTATGAGGACTCAAGATCCTTGTATGTCAACCTAAGCTTATTGTATGTAACAAGGACCTTCTAACAAAGCAAGCCAATGCCTTCAGTAAGATTTAGAAGTTTTTACTCGATGAACATCGGAATCATCACCAGGTTGTGAAGCCCCAAATTCAGAAAATAAGTAACGTTTCTAAATATACCGATAGAGTGCCTTCATGTCATTACGAGAGGAAAAGGTTGATGTTTATAGTTTGATTTATACAATTACAGTAATATGGACTATAAACTGTTTTTCGAATGCAAGAAATGGTAAACCATTAGTGATGTTTCACGATTTTGTGATTTCCCACAGCTATCAAGAATACAACATATAGATAGTGGTTTCACAAAATCTGATTATTATTATTACAAATATTTGTACATTTATGAGATCAATCTCTACTCTCTCCACCCAATAAGCGATTCAATCAAAATATTCTGCGAAGAAACTACTCCAAACCAAACTAAATTTCTTATAAGAGTTATTTGTACTTGAGATGTTATGATATCATTTTTCATACTCGCTCTATTTTCAATCTAAATTTCAAATACTTCGATGTAATCTTATTGAATGTTTAATTAAAGTTAAATAAAGTCAAATCAACTTCTTCCTTTAGAAAAGACATGACCAAATGTTTCGGAAAAATAGAAGACAGATAAATATTCTTGAGGAATTCCAAGATATTGGGGAAACAGACATAGCATTGTAAATGAAATATATAATTTTTTGTAACATTTCAAGAGGATTCTTACTACTCAATTAGAATGAAAAGACACTTATAAATCGTTACAAAGATAATTAAGTAGGATTATATATTTCTAAAAACAACTCTTGGATACATGTCATTAAGGAATGTGATCGCATGTTTGATTGTTGTATAAACCAAACACCCTTAAGGTTAGGCCACACCATATCATTCTCATTGAATTACTCTCAAGTTTCCCCACCCCATCATCCAAACTGCTGCACAACTAAATCCAATTTCCTTTCTCACCATTTCGCTCCAATCTCTTCCTTCTCTGTTCGTGTAATCGTTTCATAGTCTTATTTTCAACTTTTATTTACCTTACTCACCCTAAGCGATCACTTGTTGCTCCCCTTAGATGATTTTACACGATTCTCTAAAATGTCCAAATTATTACAAGGAAACAAGATAAATAATTTCTTTCCCGAAATATCAAACGTAGAACTGTGTAATGTTAAAATAACACAAACATGATACTGTATGTTTAACTTTTTCATCTAGTTAAATAATCAAATATGTAAACATGATTTTATTTTTATTAATATAAAATTTAAAACTGAAAAACTAAGTTTGGAATGAAATATCTATTAAAATTGGATTTCTGAATCTAGGCTGCGTCATTTTTTTGACGTTAATTGCTGACGTTTCAACCCTATTGCAATCTTTTTCAAGGCTTTCATAAGACTGATACATTCACAATGAAAACTGAAAAAAATATACAAGAAATCCTTGAAAAATACCAGTGAAACATTGCCGTACAACGTAGAATACAATGACTCGACGTCGGTTTCAGGGTCTTAATACAATTTAAATATTGATGATCATTGCTGGGAAAGTTTGAAAATCTTGCAACAAACTTTCTATTACAAGAAACTGGTACATTCGTTTGGATAATAATCTTAATATTTTTTATCACAATGAAACCGAGACCAAATAATTAAGTTACTTATTATTTTCTAAGTCCTACTCAGAATACTTAATTAAAAAAAAAAAAAAATTAACTAGTTAATAATTTGGATAAGTTAGAGGTTAAATTGTGAAAATCATGGCGAAGAGACATAAAGACAGAACACAGGAACCACTAGGCTGTTGAATAGACAAATTAGAGAATTGATAAAGTAGAGAATCGACAAAGTAGAAAGCGTCCTTGAGTATTGATAATCGGATCATTGTACCGCATGAAGCAATTGAATAAAGTGGCTCGATTGAGTGGTTGAAGCAACTTTGTAAAGGTGTTGTATGAGTGGGATTCCAAAATGCATCATAGGAGTTAAGGGCGAAACAATGGAGGAGTTACAATGAATGAAGTCTAAATTTAGCTCTGATTTAGCACGAGTTTTCCTTGTTTACTTATTTTCAAATTTGATCAGAATACATATTATAATTTCCTAATCAGCACAGAGGTCTTTTTTTATTTTGCTTGAGATATCCTTGGTTCAATAAATACTGCAGTGGTCACAAAAAATATTTAATTTCAGAGAGTTACCAAAATAATTACACTTTAAAATATTTTTATCTTTACTAAAAGAAGCAACTAACAAGCTAAGCTAATATAAAGCTTAAAATGGGATATTAAAAAAAACACCATTAATTAAACATGTTTTATTCATTGCTTTTTAATTGATTCAATTAAACGACTTGAATTATTTGGCATTGCCTTTTTGTTTGTTCTTTTTAACATAAGTTTAAAACCTGATCCACTTGAGTGATCCCTTTTAGAAAAATAATGCTACGCACAATTATCTTGTTGGATTACTGTGAAAGGATCGTTTTATAAATTCATTATCGGGAGAAACTCTTAGATTTCATTTTAAAACACATTCATTGACCAAAGGTTTTTTGCTTTTAACATTTCACTTTATTAGGGATAAACAACTTTTTTATCATACCAGTTAAATTACAAATTTATAAAGTATTAATTTATTAAAAGTTCTACCTAATTTCACTTCTTCATTTTAAATGTCACATGTGGTAAAATTATTATAATAGAATAATGGTATCAATATAATGGTTTTAGGTTTGTGGAAATTGAGATATTCTTTCAAAAAATATTTGTTTGTTCATGGACAACTGAAACTTATAAATTTAATAACAAAATTTAAAAAGGTAAATAATAACTCACATGTAAAATTTCACAAATCAACATATATTGTGACAGCTGTTTTGCAACTAAGCATCTTCAGACAACTATGAACTAAAATTTACAAAATCCAACTATAGTACCATCATCTATACTAAGTAAGTGGGTGATGGAATGCAAGGCAGGGGGGCTGAGATAGGACCACCTGAGAAGGTAAATGACCTGAAAGGATGTGTGACAATGGGTTGTAACAAAGGAGATGGGATTAAACACTTGTTTATTGAGGTTAGAAGCTTCTAAGATAGTCATGACTCAGTCCCTCTTCCTTGCATTTCATCCCCCACTTTCTTGGTATAGATGTTGGCACTTATGTTGGATTTTGCAAATTTTAGTTGATAGTTGTCTGAAGATGCTTAATTGCAAAACAGCTGTCACAATATATGTTGATTTGTGAAATTTTACAAGCGAGTTATTATTTATCTACATATGGAATTTCACCCAGTACCGACTGTGTTTACACTTAATAAAATTTACAAACTACAAGGTGATTATTATTTAGAGCTAAGAAATTGAAGACTATAATTTTTTTTAAAATTGTTCCCAGTCATACACATAAAGACAAAAAAGTTGAAATTTTCCAATTTTTTTGATTTTCTTTAAACTCTTAGGATTATGGAAATTAAAGGATGAAAACTTCTTTTTGTTTGCAGGCAAAAACCACTCAGTCATCATCGCCTTATAAAAAGGAAGAACAAAGCATAAAATTAAAACCCCTTGATACTCTAATAACGATAGGGGTCAGAAAAGAACAAGAGTTGGTCAAGAGTGAATTGATAGTGAAGATGAAAGAGGGAGACACCCTAACCTAAGACTACTATATCAGCGAGGGATTACCAAGCCTGTACTCACTAAAATGAGCCCTTAAGGGGAATGAGGAGGGATTGTGAAAGAAGCCCAAAAGGCTGAAGAGATATAGAAGAATAGAATATAAGATTTTGGTCGAAATGGTGAAAGGGTTGCGTGAATAGTCATTTTCATGTATTACCTCAAAGACAAGTGGACCACAAGACTGAAAATGATACAGTTTAGTGTAGGTACAGTAGGTGTAAAATGTTTTGAAATTGCTAGATATTGTTTAAATGGAAGGAGGGGGGTGATGATAACAATAATAGGTGCTGAACTCACAATTGCGTATTTTAAACTACTGTACTTGGTTCAAATTAGACATGGGTTTAAACAAAAGTGGTCTTCAGATCTCACAAATATACAAAACCAATTCAACATTTTCATAAAAATTGTTTTATTGATCTATTATGATGCATTTAATATTTATGTTTAATTTGAGACCTATGGGTTTCAACTTATGTAATTGGAAAGCTACGAGGTGGCTACATCACATATTAAAAAAAATTAACAACTTAGTAATGATTTGATAGTGTGAAAATATATAATTTGTTAAAATTCTCTTAAATGTTCAAAATTCACTGTATATTGAATTTGATTTCATGTACTAAAATAATAAGGCACCGAATAAAAATGATTTTGAAAATGTGTTTAAATGAAAACTACATAAAGAAAGAGACGTAATAATGTTATGTCAAATGGACACAGTGGTAGAGCTACTAGAAGTTAACAAGACTGTTGTTACAGAAGGGTATTAACATCCTCAGTCCCTCGGCACAAGTCTACTTAAACTAAACCACAAGAGATGTTTTTGAACTTAAGCCAAGGTAGTCCCTGGCTCTTTGTGAACCAATAAATACTTCACAAGTCAACAAAAACATGCTATTTGTATTGTGGTCTGATCCCTTAACTAAATATGCACAGTATCATCAATACACCATCGAGCTCATTTCTTACATTATATTATTGTAAAAGCATTAAACTCACAAATTAAAATTAGGTTTTTTAAATTTTAGTTTCTAATGTAAATGAAGTATATAAAAATATTGTGACAACTGAAAAGATTATTTTTTTTAGTCTCCAACTGACGAAACTGGTTTTTACAATGACATTTAAATCTGTGGGTTAATTTCTTGTAATTGGCTATATTTCTTCACATCTCCTCTTAATTAAGATATCAAGATATCTATTACTAACTCAAAACTTCAAAATCTACTTCATTATTTTCGTTCCAAATTTGCTGAAAATGTAACCTTAAGAACCCCAAAAAACACTGATCTACAACTTCTCATAAATGATACTTCGCCAGATGTACGAGCCAATCTTAGAAAAAAGAATGTCTCAGAATCGACCACAGAGTAGTTCCTATTAAATTTTGGGGAAGAGTAATAGCTTATTATTGAAATTTATACCACAATGTAATATCAGAGTTAACTGGAAAATAACAAAATAAAATTTGACGGCTGTCACATTAACTTAAATTTTATCAAACTAAACTAAAGTCGTTATTTTTTTTTAGAAGCACTCTGTCACAGTAATTTATAGTGATATCTTCACATTAAAATGTTTTACCCCGTTACCATTTAGACAAATATATTTTAAGATCCTACAAAGACAATTTTCTTTATTTTTTTAACTTGTAATTTCAAATCCAACAATTTTCAAGACAAAGTAGTTTTCATTAATTAGCCAGCGATTTCGGGCAACAGTAACTGAAAAATTCAGGACATGGTTCCATAAATAACTTAAATTGGATCTACAATTATATGTAGATAGATAAATAGTCAATACTTAAAAATATTCCAACTGTTCTACCTAACACATAAATAAATTGAAGGATTTGAAATCATCGAATTCTCATACCGGGGCAGTGTGAAAGATAGAGCAGATCACACAATTAAAAATGTTGAATTTGCAATCCAGAAAATCATATGTTTAAAGGAGTCTGAAACTCTAGAGCCTATTTAAGCAACAATAAAAAGCAAAACAAACGTGGAGTTCGTACTTTCTATTAGTACAACTGAAAACTATGCAAGTATTCTTAAATGAATATTTATGATGAATTCTACAAATTTTTTGAACAGTACAAATTATAAACTAGGAACTAAGGAGAAAACCGAAACTACATGTGATATATAATAGAAATTGATTAGCATAAATGAGTACGACTTGAGAACATACTCTAAGACGATCTGCTAAGGATATAACTACAATGGCTCTGGAATAGAACTTGCTGGGGATCCATACCAGAGGGTGTCCCAGAACCACACGGAGATAGATGTACAATTAATTTTAAAAAAAGAAAAAAGGCACATCGATAAATTTTGAAAAGAAATGAAGAAGGTTGCATAAAATGGTATCATATTGAGACATTTTCGAACCCTATGTTTTGAAATGGAATGACGGGATTGATTTTTTTGACTGAGATCTAGCATTTATTTAAATGGGACGACATTTATACTGTAAACAAACTTTTATAAAGAAATACTTAAAGGAAGAGGGGGATTTTATTTCTTCATAATATTGAAATAAAAATATACAAACTTTTGTGTTCATCATCGTTAAATTATGTTTAATGTAAGCTCCAAAAAGTTCAAAACTAAATTTCGTTAGTGACAATCTCTCCAAAAAATAAAATAAAATGTTTTCTATCAATAAAAAAATAGTATCTCTAAAATACTAACCTGAATGACTGAGAGAATCTCGATTGAATTAACCATTTTATTTTATTATCCCCCCCCCCCAATATTGGTAAAAGAGGCTAAATTACTAAGATTCATTTGAGAAATGCGAGTTGTGCAACAAATAATCAAACCGATCTTGTTTCGCTTTGCAGTGACGTATGAAGAGAAAATCTGGTTACATAAAGAGTTGATCTACACAGTTCTTTCACGTGTGGACACTTATCTTGTCACAGTTCGGCCGTTAAGGGTTATGGTATTGATTTTTCCGTGAGTTATTTACACCCACGGTTTTATCTTCATTAGTCCAACAGGCGTAATGAAGTAAAGACCTCAAGAAGAAGAGAAAGAAACCACATAAAGAAATAAACATCACATCACGATTCATTAATACTGTCTTATTAGAGATAGTTAATTATTAAGAGTAACATAATTGATTTTGTCAGTTTCTTACCTGATTCTTGCCTTTGAGAACGAGCACATTAGTGACCCTGCCAAAAGGAATACCAAGATGAATAATTTCCGCTTCGGTCACTTCATTTGGGATATTTCTAATGTGTATCACTTTGGAGGGCTTCCCACCATTTGTTTTATCCAACTTTGCCTGAAACAAAAGAAATTGTTACTTTCTAGAAATAGAACAAAACATAAAACTGTCAAATATATGTTTGAGGGGGGGAATATAGTTATTATAATATTACATTAATATACAACAATGGGAAGTAAATAGTGTAAAACAACACAAGTGTATACATGAGCAGAAATATAAAATTGTTTTTAGTTTATCACGTGTACATATGGCAGAAAAAGTTGAGTGATGGGTAAAAAAGATAATATTATTTATTAAAATGAAATGTTCTACTAAACGAGAAGAGTGATTTTTATAGAATTTTATATGTAAATTTTGGCCATATCTTGAGGATTATTTTTCATCGTTTTGAAAACAAAAAATTTGAGATTTTCTGCCATAAAGTAAAAAAATTCGGGTTGATCATATTTTATTTAAAATGCAGCCTACAAGAACACACGAACTCCATTGATCGTCAAGTAACAAAAAATGCCGGTGTGGGGGTTATTGATAAAATTTAAAGTATGACTCTAAAGGTGTTTAAAAAGCTTAATTTTTCAAAATCAGCTATACAACTTGCATTAAAATATTAGCGAAATATCAAAACTATTGGCCTAATATAGTGAGCCAAATAACAAGTAAAATGAAATTATGTTTCGTGATTAATTAGAAAAAAACTAAATTAGCCTTCACCGTCATAATTAAAACTTAAATTCCAATCAAATACTATTAATGATTAGAAGGAGTTTATAACACAAATAAAACAAACCTAGGCTGTACTAAGTCAACTATAGATATGGCTCTGTACCGAATATAATCTCAGATGTCATGGGTGCAGAGTACGTCTTTACGAGGACTTTTTCGATAAGTTTCTGTTATTCGTGAAGAGTGGAAATAAAAGGACAAATCAGATTAAAATCTGAGGCAGCTTTGTCTGTTACATGGACGGCTCTGTCATCAAGGGATAGTCTGGGTGTGGAGTGTACAGTGAATCTTAGATGTATCAGTCTAGGAAAGTACAGCACAATTATCCAAGCCGAAGTTTCTGCAATTCTAGCTGTCATAACTTACGAATAGTTAAGTGTTATACCAACAATCATATAGTGATTTTATCCGATTCAAGCTCCCCTTAAGGCGCATGACACAAATTAAATCTCTTCTAAGCTGGTATGGGTGTGTTATCAGACTTTTAATACACTAGCTTGCCACAACTTCTGGGTACCTGGTCATGCTGGTATCCATGATATTGAGCATGCAGACGAATTGGCTAAAAAAGGCTCTGAATTGCTCTTTCTCGATTTGGAACCAGCCTGCAGCATAACAAAATCTACTGCCTAAGAGATGTTGCAAGGCATTGTCAACGCTGGCAAGATTACTCTAGCCAAACGTTCAATAGAAACTTTGTCACAGGCAATAGGTTGGTGAAGTTGAGTAGAGGTTGTCTGAAACAAGTTTATATCACTGCTCATTGGGGACGACCACTTCAGGAAACATCTGCTAACATTCCAGATCCACCAATAGTGATCCCGTTTGTAGGCTATGTAAACAGTTTGAAGAGACTGCTGAACATATCGGAGCTTCACAACTAGGTGATGATTCTGATACTAGCATAAAGCGTAAAGTAAAGCTTGCCATGCTAGTAGGTCTTTGGGATGTACAATAAGCTTAGGTTGACGTACAAAGATTTTGAGTCTTCATATCCCATTAATCTAATCTAGTGTGTAATTAAATATCTTTTAAAATGTTTTATATAAATTTTACTAAATAATAATAAGTGAAATCATTTAAAAAATCAAAGAATGTGGTTTTGTGGATAAGAGTTGTTGCAATGTTTTTGTACAGTTTATTAGTTTTCAGTGAAAGGAAATCCAACTTTAATTTTTTATTTTCCTTTCAAATTACGTTGCAAGGAAAGAATTGTGATGGTGCCAAAATTTTGATATAATAGTCTGTGTAATGGTTTGTGACGTTATGAATCTCTAGGAATGTATTTCGACATCTTGAGAATCCGTCTGACTGGTATTTTTGTCACATATTATCTTAACAACAGATGGTAAAATTGTTTCAAAATTATAGAGTTTGATGTGGAATAAGGTGAAATTAAAGAAAGGCTGAAAAGTAATACACATAATTTTTAGAATGTGTAGTCCGAATTCCAAATGAACACAACTTTGATATGGAAGAAGTATAAAATTAGGATAGTTCCAAATTTTACGAAACTATGTTTCCGCATCATAATTGTACATTTTTGATGGTATAGATAGAATGAAAATTTTGTATTTGTATAATATGTACCAACTGAAACCAAATATATATATATATATATATATATATATATATATATATACACGGTATTTATTGACTTTTTTTAGATATTCATTTATTATTTTTGTTCTGTACAACATTGAGTTTATACTTTAATTTCAGAGTAATTGTATAGTTGCTAGCTACATCAACGTTTTAGTATAGTTTTCTTTTAGGTTATGAAATAATTAATAAGCTTGAAATAACTTTTTATCCAGATTGATTTTGAAAATATTAAACAAAATACAAAGTGAAATTTTAATATGTAAAACAAAATCAAAATTTTCCAAATTTTATAAACAAAACTTTTATGAAAGCCAATGTAGCTTGATAATACAAGTTTTACATAAGGAATTGGGGGGGGGGGGGAGCAACCATCTTAATTATCTAAAGTCGTGATTTCTCTAAAGGCGCCACTGTATGATGCAAGAGGTTTCGAGTTCGATTCCCGTGAAGGCTTAAAAATGTAAGGTGATGACAACTATTGTGAGGTCGAGTTGGGAACCCTGAACACGAAAACTAGCACTACAACGACTTTACTGGCACTAACAGTGTTGCAGACTTTATATCCACAACGAACTGTTTTGCTAGGATTTAATTTATTTCATAGAAATTGTTAGAGCTGATTCTGAAAAGAAACATTAACTTCTTGATTTAAACTGTTTGGATATTTTTCATTTTACTTACCAACAACAGCTTTCAGAAAAATAGGATGTCAACTCAGAATCTATGTGTCTAGTAATTTTACTTCAAATTTTGATTTAAATCGAAATTTGAAAAAATTGAAATTACGTTTTTACATAACCAATATATGGAGCAAAATTGCAACGGTTGTGTATACACAAACAGATAATTTGTTAAAACTAATTTCACGGCTTGTTTATAAAGTTTCAAAAGGAATATTTCGTTAATTCTTTTTATTTTACTCACATAATCATAATTCTTGCTAAAAAACTACATTTCAAAAGATGAAATTTTCTTTGAAAAGATTGGTTAGAAGGAAAGACGAGTCTGTGGACCGGTGTAGGAGCAATGTACAGCCAATGTCGATAACGCAACGCCTAAGGCCTAACCAGAGTTGTTCTTGTTCCCTAGTTAATTGGCTTAGTTGCTTTGTACCTTTATTTTAAGCATTGTCTTCATTAGTGATTTTACGAAAGAACAATATTTTATAACAAAAGATTTAATGAAATAAATATTTCAAAAGAGTGGAGGGGAAAAAAGAATGGTTTGTTTCACAAGAAATATTACAGAATGAATTGAAAAGAAAACATTCCTCGAATTCTAACCTAATTGTGTTTGTTAAACCGCCTTACATAGTATAAAGTCTGTTTTAATTACGTAATCGGAAAATTACAAAAAAAATTTTGTGTGTTATATTAATTAATATATACAGTAAACGTTCGATAATCCGGCAGTCAACAGTTTGAAAAGCCTAATAATCCGGTACTTTTTGAAATACAGTTGTTATGAGAAATTGTTGCCATTTTGTGTCAATCATTGTGCGATTTAAACGGAACGTGCGGTGTCTGTGTATAAGGTACTTTAAAATAGACCTAATGAAATTCATAAAGTAAATATTTATGCCTACCAAAGTTGCAAAGATTTATATGTAATTAAATATGCCACTCTACAATCCATAAAAACAATTATGTCATTTGGAAAAATGGAGAAAAAAAGAATACTTTTAATATAGATTACCAGTTGACATAAAAAAACAAGCCAAATTGCAAAAATATCTAGTTGAAATATATTTAATAATTTGTGTTAATTTTGTTTTAATCACAAGGTTAAGTATGCTTAACTTTTTATACTAATCATTTAGAGAAATTTGTATAGACTACTAATAATATATCTGATAATCCGGCATTGCCAGATTTTCGACACGTATAGGACTTACTGTACTTTCGACACATATCGGTTTATCGAACTTACTGTATTTTGTACTACACTTAAATATTTTTCAAAAGGTTTAATAAATATAACAAAATATAAAGCAGAGTATCTTGTAAACAAATAATAAATTTAATATAAAACATTTTTCGATAAAATAAAACTTTTACATAAATTCTCACAAGTAAGTTTACTTATTTAAACGCGTTTCAACGACAAACTCGCCATCTTCAGTGATGCACGAGCTACAATAACTAAACTATAACTATAAAACCATTCACGAGTCAAGTCCGTTGAGGGAAGAGTCAGTACGACTCAGTTCATTATACTGAAAAAACCAATAGGGACCGTGCGTGTTTGCCAACTTGTTCTCAGCTATGACAGCGCTTAACATAGTTACATATATAACTTACGTTTCATGCAATTACGTTTCATATAAGGCTATAGGAAAAATCATAGATTCTTCATTTAATTTTGAATCACAGTTGTAACTCACAGAACAATTACAAATAATAAAAAAATTCTCAAATAAATGTAAGAGAAAATCTTTCTCCTTAAATTGCAAGAAACTTCAATTAAAAACTAATATAACAAATAACTATCGTTTAACTCATAAAAAAACTAAACAACATAATAAATAAACTTGTCTAACCAACATTATTAACATTAGAAGACATCGTTAGCCTCACTCGGGGGTTAGCCTCGTACAGGGAGCTATTCGAATTGACAACCACGCGCTATTCTTGCACTCCTATTGACTAGAACCCAACGGATTTGATTCGTGGCGCACAGATAACGCACTACTGTGCCAAACTTCATATTTATACAGAAATAAAAGGGGGCGTGTCCTTTTATAAAAAGGGACTACACCCCTTTTGTTTCTGTATAAATGTAGGGTTTGGCATAGTATTAGATTAGTTATTGTAACTCGTGTATCACTGAAGTTGGTAACTTTGAGGATGAAATGCGTTTGAATAAATAAGTACTATTTGTGAGAATTTGTGTTCAAAATTTATTATATCAAGTATACCATCTCACAAGTCAAGCTCAATATTTATTGATAAAACATTTTTGTTTATTTCCTACGTAATTGTAAATGGTGCTAGTTGTTTGGGTTTTAGGTTATCATATTATTGAACTTGTTTTCGTTAAGAGCTGAACATCGCGTTTTTATATTCTTAAATATATTTTTTTGAATTGTAAGCTATTCAAAATCAGCACGTCAGACAATTATGCGATATAACTCTAATGACTATTAATTTAGAGTCAAGGAAATTTTCCATCTACTCCAACAGCTAAAGAACAAAACCTTTCAGTGGATCGTTGGTCATTGTGGTATTTCTGGAATGAAACAGCTGACCAGATAGTACCATCCAAACCTTGAGTGACACAATAAAAGTACTGAATGAGCTCAAGATGTAGAAAAACATCAAACTATCAAATCAGACGTTTGAAGCAAGAATGGACATTTAGTCACAGAGAGCTAAGTTGTGTTCCAATGAAGAGGAAAAACGCAGCAAGTTTACTCTCTTAGATTGTAGTGGTCAGTGTATAGAAAGACATCGCTCTAAAAACTTTTAAGGAAGCGTAGAGAAGGATCATTATCACTTGATGTGATTACAGAGTCCTTTAACTTTGGGATTTAGAACGTAGATTCTACTAGAGACATCGGAAAATGCTGGAAGACGTTTAAGAAGAAATAAATTGAAATGTTTTAGATGATGTAAAGTCCAATGAGATGCAAATTGTACACTAAGACACTTTCACTATAAACCTGATTTTGACGCCAGAATCAATTGGAACCAATTTAATTATAAAATAAAAACTAGAATTAAAAGTTTAAAACAAAATTTTACAAACTGTACGTCCTTATTTGTGAGAAATCCACCTCACGCATAATATGTTAATCTGAAGTGTAAAATCCAAGATGGCGGTTGGATCTGAAGAGCCATCGCACAAACATACATTAAGAAAATCAAAGAATCCACTTCATTAAAACGACGTCAGTTTATATTAAAATCTTCATAATTACTGTAGAATAAAAGTCCTCAGAGTGTTTTATCTAAGGCTTTTCTAATATTTACATACAGAAGACAAACTTGACTAAAACAAGGTTATAAAAATATGAAAGTCAGCCCAGTCTCGCTTCATCCCTACAGAAATCTGTCTTATTTCATATTTAAAATTCTCGTCTGCTCAGTACAAGAGAATCCAATTAGCATCCTCTGTCGCTCATTCCTCTCCCTTCTCACTCTCCTTCTCTCAACATTTATTGTTTCCTTCGCCAGCTGAATTGTCAATAATTATACTGAACATAGTCTCTATGTAGCCTAGTCTAAAGTCTACTGTATTGCAGTAAAATAATTTAAACTTTTTAAGACTTAACTTTCATTTCATACATATCGACCGAAGAGGAAGAGATAGTATTTTATTAATGACATTTCTAAATAATAAGAAATCTGAAGTGATTTTCAATAATTCCTGATGGGGTTGTATTTAAAAAAATAAAAATTGAAAAAGTCAGAATCAAATATTTATCCAATATGAATTTTTAAAATGTTTAGCGGTGAAAAAATTCGTCGATATATATTTAAACAACTCTATGGGTTTCTGTTACAGTGAGTACGGGTTTAGCAATCCCAAAGTCCCTAGCTGTAAATACACGTTTTTTCATCTAGTGTTGGCCTAAAAATTGATTTCATCTTTATATTCAATTCATTTCACTTCGGGCGGTACTTTAGCCATTAAGGCTTATTGCGCTCCCGGAAGATGATCCGTGTCTCCAAGTCATCATTCTATAGATCAACACGCCAACTTGAAGATCTTTTAAGTAAAATAGGCATTTGGTATGTAGTGGCGCTTGACCTTCATCGGGCAAACAGGTCCCCGTCACTTTTTAGTGGTGGGGGAAGCGAGTGAGTTAGTGTTCCGCCGTCCTTTCGTCGGTGCGTTTCTAGACAGCGTATTACGAACAATCTCCCAATTCCAAGCCAGACCGCCCTCCCTTCAAGCGCCACCACATAACAAAAGAGCTTTACACATTTGATAATTTCGCGAGATTGACTATGGAGAACTTTACTCCCGCCAACTTTCTGCCAGACGTTTTCACTTCCACAACACAACAAATCAATGTTTTTGAAATGCACGTATAACTATGAAACGCACAATACAAAACTTACTGCAAGACTAAGCTCAGTGTTTCCCTCACTACACCAACCTACCTAGAGACTGCGCATCTCAAGGACAGAGATCAAGCTAAAGCTTACGAACTATATGCTTCGTTACAATACTACAAAAATGAACATAACTCACAGAAATATGGAACATATGGTGGTAAAGATTATTAACCACATCTTTAAAGAATACAATTCAAAATAAAAAAGAACAGTATTCATAAATGTTTTTATAATACTAACACTAAAAAAAAGTTTATATTCATTTTTATGTTTAATAACAAGATGGATTGTAAATATAACCGTAGAAATACGATTAAAAGAAATGAAATGAAGAAAGCGCAACTACATCATTAACTTATTGGAACCTGGGTGTAAACAAAGTTTTAATTTGATTATTGACGTCGTTATATAAAGGAATCGAATAAACAAACAAGCTATAGAACTTTGGTAATTATAACTGATTAAACTTGTCAGAGAGAAGAGTGTGATCAATAAATAAGACGCATTTCTCTTCTACTCTTTTACAGTCAGACAACTTTATTATCTATAACCAGAAATGACAATTTCACACGTTTAGTTGGAAAAAAAACCATAAAAAGCCACAAAGGTATCACGTTTCACAAAATTACAAGACATTTTTACCCCGAACAATGTACTCAACCGGGATAGACGGCGGATGAATTAATAAAACGGTTTGTCCTACAAAGCTGTAAAAACAAACGTAAAAATGTATGAGAACAATAAACAATAATAAAACAAATAAAGCTATTCACTTGGGTTAGAATAAAGGAGGGGAAATTTTTTATATATTTAGACAAGCCTGGATGTGAATGAGGCTTGAGTTGTGTTTTCATTGAATATGTAACATTTATTTATTTATAAATACAATATCTCAAAGAATTAACTTTTGATGATTTTAAATATAAAACAACCCTAACTTTCCTACTTACGTTTTTAGTCTATTAAATATATACGTAAAATAAACCTTGGGGGGGGGGGTTTATTTAAATTGAGTACGGATTTGGAAAAAAACCTATCTGGTTCTACTCTCTTTTCTATGTAGTCTTGGGTTAGATCCCTCTCTTTCATATTTTTATCTTGATAAACTCTTGTTTTTATCTTAGAGAGTTGTGGTCTTTTTTTTTTTTTTTTTTTTTTTTTTTTAATAACGCGATGATGACGGAGAGGTTTTCGCCTTTTAACAATAAGGAAAAAAATATAAGCAAGACACAAATTGAGGCGGCAGGAGTCAGTTTGAAAATCGTCTTTCGGTGTTGCCTTCAATGTAGTGGTTAACCACCCGCACTAAGAATTTGCCATACCGACCGCCAGTGACTCACGCCAATCTTAGCTCCCTCCAACTTTCACATTTCACACCCCATCCACTCAATTGTTCACTGCCGATTCCTTCCCGCTATGAGCTGTTTTCACAGTTCCAAGCGCTCGGCGAGTTAGAGCAAAATAGGGTTTTACAAAATATTGTAACATATGGGGCTCATTTATAGTATAACGCCCGAATCCAAGTTGATGGATAAAGAGACTTGAAGATCGTTAGTAACCGATTGCGAATCAAAATAATTTTGCTATTAGAAAGAATCCAAAAATGTATCGATTAAAAAAATAAACTGAGAGCTTTTTCACAATATTACAGCTGTATTAATCTCAGAAGAAACTGTTTTCCTACTTTCTCCGTATAGTTTGGAAATCAAAAATAGCGCTCTCTGTTTAGACTGATTTCCCCTTTCATCACCTTGGGACACCGAGAAAAATAAATCCGACAACCCGTCCGTCCGTCGTCATTATCGTCTGTACGTACGCGCGATAGCGACATCAAAAATTAAGATAGGAACATGAAATTTGGTATATTGAAATTCAGAACAATCGATTTGGCGGCCATTTAGTTCAGTTTTTTGTTCATTATTTAATTAATTTATAACTCGTTTGTTATTTAATTTATAACACACTAAATTAGATACAAATAATGAATAACCTCCACATACTACAATGACAAATTTCGAAACATGATCGTCCCAGAAAATCGTATTTTTAAGATCCAGCAGGATCATCAACGGTAGCTTGAGTGGAGGTTTCAGGATACTGACACATTTAACATCCTAGACGATGCCAAGAAAGAAATTACACAATTACGAGACCTCTGTAATGACCTGGATAAGACACCTTTCTTTGTCAATACAATTTAACATATCCAAACTTAATAAAAAACTTTTAGGAATTACACTCTAGAAGATCTGATTGTGGTATATTCTATGGTGAGGCTGGGTAAGTACAATGATGGCCCATCAACTAGTAAGGCATATTTAATTATGAACTACGAAATGAACATTTCACAACAACACGTACACGTAAGCTGTGTGTAACGGTTTTATTCAAAAAGAAATATACAAGTGTAAAACGTTTTACAGAATTCATTTCACTCGCAGTGAAATATAGGTTTGAACGATTCATATTCTTTCAAATAGCAAATCAATATGTTCATTATTGGAACCGACTAAACAGTGCTGAAGAGGGGGGAGTCAATTTAATGTTTTGCGGTTTTAAAATAAATACTACCAATGGAAACAAAACAATGCAGTGGTCAATGTGAGTACAGTCTGAACCACAAGTGGTTTAACCCAACACAATGATGTTGTGTAGGCTACCTTTTCGTTAAAATCCCATGTTAGTACTTTATAATTAGTAAATAGAATATGTACGATGTGACGGAAAAGCAGGCATAAAAAAGACGACAACTTCCTTGGATTTTTTGTATATTACGTTTGACCTTGGTTTTAATATATGCAGGTAGCCAAGCAGTACAGAATGGTCTTTCCTTTCAAATTGTTTCTTGATTTGGTGGTTTTAAATTTTTTTTATTGTACTAGTAGGCCAAACGATAACAGAAATAAACAAAATTAATTTTTAGTATTAATCAATTGTTTCCTTGTTTAAAGGCAAAAAACCTCTAGCCGTATAACAAAATAAAGAAAAACACAAAATAAAGAAACCCTATCAGAAGAATACTCTATTAGCGTCAGAGTCGGGAAAGAACAAGAGTTGGTCAAGAGATACTTGTTAGGAATGATGAGAGATGAATCTAACCCAAGACTACGTGAAAACACATTATTGTGAGGTCCTAAGGTGATATCAATCAATTCTTTAAATATTAAAATGTTACAAAAAAAAAAAGAATAACAAACCAGACCGATAGAGTGAAATCGAAGCATTATGGGTTATATATTGATGAGAATTTTCCGTTTTTTTTAAACTCCTGATCACGTATTACTCTTTTCCTCCAGGACAACCCTCTATATTTAATTTGAACCATTTCAAAATATTCCCTTAGATGAATGCTCGTAAACATAGGATCATATAAAATGACACGCTACCGTCAAATTTTTAATGTTTAATGATTTATGTAACGAAAATTTGTATCAAAAGTAAATGTAGGCCTAAAAACGATACGTTGTCATAATTCTAAGTTTGTAAATTGACATAATTTTAACGTTGTAAAAAAGTTTTGAAAATTGTTACTTTTGAAAATTCCTCAAAACAATGTTGTCTCGATCATTTTATACTGGTGTGATCTGCTTTCTGCAATGGTTTAGCCTATGTTTTTTAAGTTATCATATTTTATCTCTATAATTATTTGATTTCTTGTGTGTTATGTTTTTATTTTATGAATGATATGCAGGTTTATTTATCTTATGTTGAAGCCAATGAATGTGGAATCAAATAAATAAATAGTTTGTTTTTACATGTCCAATAGAGAATTGTTGAAATTTATGTATTTTGTTTTGTTAGATTGTATATTTGACATGATAATTATTTGTAGTTTAATTGTTGCTGTTTATGACATCGTAATAATTATGTCCGAGGCAATCAATATATTCTAATTATAATGCTACTCTATAGATATTTATCAAACACAACTACTTTATTTTTCTAATTTTCATAATAGCGGCTTTTAAAAATTTGTCTAAAGTTAACGGTTTTGGAGATATTCGACGTTAAACGTATTAAACGGCCGCCATTTTGAAATTATAAAAATAAAGTCTTTGTGTTTGGTACACCTGTAAAACGAAACATACAAAATGGTTATACCAAATCTGAAGTCAATATCATATAAATTTCTCGAGTTACTTTTTTCTTCTCTTTTTTTTGTAAAAAACAAAATGGCGGATAGATGTATAAAACGGAATTCGATTATATGTTATTTGACATTTTTCTTCGTTTAGATGGATACAGGGTGTTTCCTTAATGCACGGAGATAATTCAGAGTTGTTATATGGGTAAAAATAAAGAAAAAGTTCCTATAAACATATGTCCGGAAACAGCCTCTTTAACCATATATCCGTCATTTTTTGTACTAAATAATTGATATCTTTAGAACGGCTTAACCGATTGAGTTAAATTTAAGAACCTAGTTTGAAAAAAATAATCAACTTGTTTCAAAATGATGACCATTTAAATATTTCAAACTAACTCATTTCAAGTTAGTTTCATTACAAAATCTTAAATGGCTACCATTTTGAAACAGATTATTGGAACAAAGTTGAGTATTTATTATCGAACTAGCTCTTGACATTGATGAATACCGTGGAAAATTTCAACTGAATCGGTTAAGTCTACTAGAGATATAAACTATTTAGTAAACAAAAATAAAATGGCGGGTAGCTGGTAAAAGAAGCGTTTTCGAACATATGTTTATAGGAAATTTTTTCTTTATTTTTATTCATATAACCAACCCCTTAATTATATCCGCGCACTACAAAAACACCCTGTATAATCCGAAAATGAATTAGTCCACCTTTTTCGGGACACCCTGTATATTCAGGGAAACTTTTATTTTATTCTATAACTTTTGAGTAGAGAGGCTTGAATATGAGGTTAAACTTATTTCTCGAGTCGGCAATAATTTGTCTTTTTATCAGTCAAACTCTTTATCAGAGTAGGCTTATAGGTTAATTTGGTGATTGTAATCAGCCGTTATACAAGATGACAGTTGCTAAGACGATAGAGCCAGAAATAAGAAAATCCTTACCAGGAAACATAATTTGATTAAAACGATTCGAAAAGTGAATTAGAATTAAGAGATATAGGCCTGGGTAAATTTGTCAATCATTAGACGTTTCTGAATTAGACGGGCTTAAATAATTTGGTTGAGTTTAAACGTCTGATACAAGTTATCACACTTATCTCACTTAGTATAGTGACAGTAAACGGAGATTTTAAAATTGTGTCCAGAAATATATTTAGATTATTCTTAATTTTAAAAATACGAGTATTTAAAAGAAATATATATTAGTTGTATTATAAGTAGGGGATATGACCGGCTCCAAACAGAAAGAGTAGTGAGACAAGGAACTCTATTATCACTTTCCGTCTTCAACATAATAACAGATAAAATCCTGAAAGATGTAAAAGGCTATTGAAAATCCTAGGAAATGAAGGTAATAGCAATACGTGCAGGATGAAGTCATGAGGACCTGAAGGTAATAGCAATACGTGCAGGATGAAGTCATGAGGACCTGAAGGTAATAGCAATACGTGCAGGATGAAGTCATGAGGACCTGAAGGTAATAGCAATACGTGCAGGATGAAGTCATGAGGACCTGAAGGTAATAGCAATACGTGCAGAATGAACTCATGAGGAACTGAAGGTAATAGCAATACGTGCAGGATGAAGTCATGAGGACCTGAAGGTAATAGCAATACGTGCAGGATGAAGTCATGAGGACCTGAAGGTAATAGCAATACGTGCAGGATGAAGTCATGAGGACCTGAAGGTAATAGCAATACGTGCAGGATGAAGTCATGAGGACCTGAAGGTAATAGCAATACGTGCAGAATGAACTCATGAGGAACTGAAGGTAATAGCAATAAGTGCAGGGTGAAGTCATGAGGACCTGAAGGTAATAAATAGCAATACGTGCAGGATGAAGTAAGTCATGAGGTCCTGAAGGTAATAGCAATACGTGCAGGATGAAGTCACGAGGAACTGAAAGTAATAGCAATACGTGCAGGATGAAGTCATGAGGACCTGAAGGTAATACCAATACGTGCAGGATGAAGTCATGAGGACCTGAAGGTAATAGCAATACGTGCAGGATGAAGTCATGAGGACCTGAAGGTAATAGCAATACGTACAGAATGAACTCATGAGGAACTGAAGGTAATAGCAATACGTGCAGGATGAAGTCATGAGGACCTGAAGGTAATAGCAATACGTGCAGGATGAAGTCATGAGGACCTGAAGGTAATAGCAATACGTGCAGGATGAAGTCATGAGGACCTGAAGGTAATAGCAATACGTGCAGGATGAAGTCATGAGGACCTGAAGGTAATAGCAATACGTGCAGAATGAACTCATGAGGAACTGAAGGTAATAGCAATAAGTGCAGGGTGAAGTCATGAGGACCTGAAGGTAATAAATAGCAATACGTGCAGGATGAAGTAAGTCATGAGGTCCTGAAGGTAATAGCAATACGTGCAGGATGAAGTCACGAGGAACTGAAAGTAATAGCAATACGTGCAGGATGAAGTCATGAGGACCTGAAGGTAATACCAATACGTGCAGGATGAAGTCATGAGGAACTGAAAGTAATAGCAATACGTGCAGGATGAAGTCATGAGGACCTGAAGGTAATACCAATAAGTGCAGGATGAAGTCATGAGGACCTGAAAGTAATAGCAATACGTGCAGGAAGAAGTCAAGAGGACCTAAAGATAATAACAATAAATGCAGGATGAAGTCATGCAAGAACTAGTCAAATACAATTGGATCATTGGATCAACAATGACAATTTATTGGAAAACGAAGGTTAAAGCCCCAAATCTGTTCAAACTTCTTAAAAAAGAAATTTGTGACATTTCGACAAACATATCATGTGAAGATTAAACTCTTTATACAGATGATATTACACTAGATCGTCATCCCACTAGATCGACATTACACTAGTTCGACATTACACTAGATCGACATTACACTAGATCGACAGTACACTAGATCGAAATCCCACTAGATCGACATTACACTAGTTCGACATTACACTAGATCGAAATCCCACTAGATCGACATCACGCTAGATCGACATTACACTAGATCGAAATCCCACTAGATCGACATTACACTAGTTCGACATTACACTAGATCGAAATCCCACTAGATCGACATCACGCTAGATCGACATTACACTAGATCGACAGTACACTAGATCGACAGTACACTAGATCGACATTACACTAGTTCAACATTATACTAGATCGACATAATGCTAATTCGTCATTACACTAGATCGACATTACACTAGTTCAACATTACACTAGATCGAAATCCCACTAGATCGACATTACACTAGATCGAAATCCCACTAGATCGACATCACGCTAGATCGACATTACGCTAGATCGACATTACACTAGATCGACATTACACTAGTTCAACATTATACTAGATCGACATCCCACTAGATCGACATAATGCTAATTCGTCATTACACTAGATCGACATTACACTAGTTCAACATTACACTAGATCGAAATCCCACTAGATCGACATTACACTAGTTCAACATTACACTAGATCGAAATCCCACTAGATCGACATTACACTAGTTCAACATTACACTAGATCGAAATCCCACTAGATCGAAATCCCACTAGATCGACATAACGCTAGATCGACATAACGCTAGATCGACATTACACTAGATCGACATCACACTAGGTACAATCGTACAGGGGTATCGATCTAGTGTACGATAGAAAACATGCCTGGGCATCACGGGATGTAGTTTTAAAAGCTATATAAAATTGGCTATTCGGAGGAACTTCAAATTAAAATTTCTTGGAGGAACTTCAAATTAAAATTTCTTGATTTTTGACTTTTGTAAATCTTCCGTTATTTTAAAATTTAACAATTTCGTCCTTCGATTCGTAGAACCTAACTACTGTACTTAACAAATTTGAATAAATTCGTACAAAAATTAACACTTTCTACGCCCAAAAATGTTTGATGAACAATTCATAAGTCGAATTTTGCCTTTTTACGAGAGCAAAAAATTGGAATTTTTATATTAGAAAAATCGACAAAAATCACTAACTGTTAAAAAATTAAATGTTCACAAAATGAAAATTAAAAAGACATTGCATTTCCTTTAAATAAAATAGAGAGATTTAAGCGTGCAATTATACCAGATTGAATATGTTATGAATCTGTATATCCGTTGTAACGGAAGTGAAGGAGAGGCTTACACCACTACCTCAGCCCTCAGTTCCGCCGAGCGTAGAGCCTCGTTCACTACTACATATTTGATAAGTCGTCTTAACCCCATGGTTTATATATGATTTCCTCCCCTAGTGTACTCTATGTTCTGGTCGAACGAATTCAATTCATACCTGTTCGTGGAAGTTCCAAAATGTTGAAAATGACGGAATTCTTGTCCAAGGGAAATCTGACTGTTAATAGTTTATGTTATTTTCTAATATTCAGATTGTTAATGTTATTGTAGATCTTCTCTTGACGAGAAATGAGCTCGCGTTTAAGAAATGTGCACAGATAGGGTCTGTAGAACTGGGATTTAATGTATTTCTAATTTGAGAGGAAGGTTTTACCAAATCTGTCCACTTTTACTGGTTTTTGATGGTTTCTGCATGTAAAATGTGTAGAAAAAAAACTCGAACAAACAGTTATCATTTGTTATTGTAGTTCATGTATCACTGAGGATGGCGACTTTGTCGTTGAAACGCGTTTGATTGAATAAACGTAGTTTTTGTGAGATCTTGTGTTCGAGTTTTTGTTCTACATAAAATTATCTCACAAGTCAAGCTCAAATTTATTTATTTATGTAAAATTTGCACTGATCGTAGTGCTTAAAACATATTTTGTGGATGTACGCGTGTAACAGAATAAAGTGGATATTACAAATAAAAAAAAAATGTGTTTTATTATCTTAGAACAATAAAGCTTTATTGACAATCTTAGACGACCAAAAACCTTTCCCTTCGGAGGATTAGAGTTGCTAAACAAACTTCATGACGAAATTTCACTACATACAAATACACAATCTCTGCAATTACATATTTTAAGATATCAAAATCATAATAGTATTTTTAAAGTTTGTACAATCTTCTCAAAACACCCAACCAAAATACTCTTTTTCTTGCCTACGAAAACCATTGCTCACCCACTTGCATCCCTCCTCCTGAGAGCCGGTGTTCCTTTTTTTTCTTCTGCTAGCCACTGGAAATCTATGTTCCCCAGCGCCGGTTCTTTATTCTAGTCAATCCGTTTCCATTTTAAAAGATGTGCTTCTCTCGCCATGTACATCATCGATATCTTCTCATTCCTCACTAGGCCTGATGCATAATAGCTGCATATACACACCTCAGTACCACGTTTGCTTTCAGTATTGTTTGAGAAACTACCCTTCAAAATTCTCCCGAGAAACCAATACTTCCTCCAGAATTAATTCTAGCAATCACCTTGTTACCTTTCTGGTGAAAGCACACGAACTCAATCATCTACATATTTAATAATAACCACTAAACAATTATAGATTTTTTTTTTGTGACCCTCCTTTTTTTGGCAAATCCTTCAACAAACTTAGAAGATTCATACACGTATTTGGCATCAACATGATATCAGTATATTTCAAATCTGACTAACAGAATCGCGTGTGTAATTGAAAAAATTGTCACGCTGGAATTTTCTACAATTTTATCTAGTTATGGAACCAGCTTATACAGACGACGAATTTAAAGTGTTTCATTGAACAAACAATTAAATATTTATAGACATTAAGGTCATGTCACAGTAACTAGTATATCTGAGTAACAACAATTCTCGAGTTCGTATCTTATTTCAGTTGATGGTTTGAAACATGTTCACGCTGTATCGAATATGTCATGTGCAATGGCGCATATAGTATTGTCCGTTCGCACGATGTTGCCAACAGAATCGAAACCAATTATACTACAGCCGCTGTTTCTTTGCACTTGGATTTTTGGTGACGCACCGGATAGACAGTGGAAATAGCAACGTCGTCGTCTCGCACTGCCCTTCTACAGCCCTTAGTATCACACCTCGCGTATTATTGCATCTAAAAACAAAACTGTTACGTATTATTCAGTTTGTGTTATGCTTCAGTCCATTAGGTGACAGAGTGAACCTATTAAACTGTAACTGTTTAATTGGCAATTTCATTTAATCAAACCAATTAAAAAATCTCTAGTTTTTGCTAAATAAATAAATACTTCATTTAACTGTTAACATATTATGTAATACAAATGAACGCTTGAAACAATCTTTAGCACACTCTATGGTGTATTTCAGGATATATAAAATTATATTATTTGATATACAAAAATAATTTTGCTCAAATGATAACTCGAAAACAAATACTTTATTGTTAGACTACTTCTTGGAACGGAGCCAACGAAGCAACGTTGCCAGATTGTGATATTTACAAGTGTATAGAACGAACGGCTGAAGTATAACTTCTGGATATTCGGTTTTGCCAACGAGAAAAACCTAATCAGTCGCCAGTGGTACATAAGATTCATTTTTTATAATAAGACTCGGATTGACGCTGTTCCTACTTGTTAATCACGTGTGTAATGGATACAAGTTTTTATCAGTTTAGTTGAATACCGACTGGGAATACATTGGATTCATCTGAATATAAGAATGGATCGGTAAGGAGAGAATATATGTATCCAATATCATTTATTATTTCAAAAACGTTCGAAGAAGACTATATCAGAACATGATTACAGACGTTTTTACATCCTTGTTGCGAGGAAAAAGTGGAAGTAAGGTAAATATACCGGACTGTGTAAACTCTGGCGTCAGTTGATACCAGTCATGAGGCGTTCACTTCCTGACCATGTTGGTCGCCATGGTCTTCGTCACATCTTCGTCATTCCTAGTCTTCCAGGCCTATTTGTACGTTGTAGATTCCAGTCCAGAACTTTCCTCACCGCGGTTACTGGGGTTTTCTGTAGTTTTTTTATTGACTTTAAATTTGCCAGTCCCGGTAGTTTCTAATCGAGCCAGTTTACATTGAAAGTTCTTTTAAATGATTGTTAACTCCATTTAACGTTAGTTGGGGGTGTACTAAATGAATTGACTATGCAAATCAAATAGGAAGTTTCAGCACTACTATTCATAATGAAATTATACCTTTTTTTGACAGCTCTATTGAATAATATACTTTTTTAACTTATACCTCCTGAACTGGTAATTTAGCACAATTTGTTTGGGTTCTTACATTTTAACATGATTGTAGACAATTTTGAGAAAAATATAATATTTAGTTTTTGTAATATAGCAGCTATATCCGAACTTTTAAACAACAACTTGAGTTATTTTCAAGCATACCAAAATTTGAAAAAGAAAAAAAATCACCTCGTTTGTGCGGTACACGACACACCAAGATTTTCTTTAAAAATAAATAAATAAGTTTAAAATATGAAGGGGAAAAATCCTTATTTTAATGTCAACTGATTATTCTGAGGTTAAACAATTTAAATTCAGATCAACGAGTGAAGACCTACAAGGTTAGATAAACCGTCTCATATTTGTACAGTATATAAACAACATTTGAAGAAGTAGGAGATGCCATTAAGTGAATCAAGTGCATGAAAGAACACTTTAAATAATGGCGGAATCTGTCAAGCACAGCAATATAAATGACAAGCCGAAATTACATTGAATAACTGAGAGGGAAAAAGGGAAAAAACTGTAGAAACGATTGTTGGGAACGAGGAAGCCACTTGCAAGCGATTAGTATAATGCATTAAGGAGAGAGAGAGCGAGAGCGAGAGAGAGGGGGGGAAGGGGTGGGAGCGAGACACCTGTCGTGTGGTCGTAGTAGCATTGATTCAGCCAACCTGTCAAAGCGCCATTTTACCTTAGCGGGGAAATGGAAAACATTTATTCTACAACACCCTCACAAAACCAAATTTGACGACGCTACAAAATACGGTAGGCCCTACAGAGCCCGTGGATTTGAACAGGCGACCATATTTACCGAATTGTAACAAAAACGAAATATAATCCATAATGTAATAAATTATATTTAATTTACAACTCTTAACCCGCCAGGGGGACTTTCAAGATTAAGGACTTGTGGCAATCCATAGCTGGATCTATATTCTATTCATGTTGTCCTGGGTTAGATCCATTAGGTCTCATTTGACTAATTCTTGTTCCATTCCGACCCTGACGCTATTAAAGTAATCGAAGAGTAAAGGATCTTTATTTAATGTACTTTTTCCTTGACGTTTAAAGGGCGAAACACCTCTCAACGATCCATAAAGTAACCCATGAATACTTTAATAATAATTTTTCTGTCTATTTACAAAAAAAAATCTCAGGAAGCGTAAAGATCGGAAAAGAACAAGAGTTGGTCAAGAGACATCTCATAGGAAACACGTATGAGAGGGATTTAACCCAAGACTACATGAAAAAAGGTGTAGTTCCAGCTAAGGTCTAATAATATATTTGATGTAAAAAAAACGAGAATTTTTTTTTTTTAGAAATTTAGTGAACTCATGCCCTATATCATTTTGATTTTAGTCTGTATTTCATCACAAGTACAAACTTTTTTCCCAAAGCCCATTTTTTCAATATTAATAGCTGTAAAGTCGTTAATGAAACACCCTATATAATTTTTTTTCCTCCCCCTCTTCAGAAAACGGAGTCCATTGTTTATTTTTACTTTTTGACTAATATCTACAGAAATGACATTTTCAGAAACAGATTTCGTTGATTTTTATTTGATTTTGGAGTCGAGTGGGCTGAGAAAGTTTGTACATATGTATTGTACATGTATGATTCGAAGAGAAACAACATAAGTACAAATTTTAAAAAATGTTAAACGGATTCTAAAGATCTCTGCTAACAAGGTTTGCAGACATATTGTTAAACACATTTGACAGAATTCGAATCTTAAAACGGATAAAATACTCAAAAAACATCAATTGGTAATATGTGTAAAAGTGTTGTGTCCGCAAATGTTTATGTTTAATAAATAATATGACTTGTTCAACTTGAGGATGCCACTATTAAGTGTCGAAACAGCTGTCTTCAATAGCTTTACCATCGACGTAAAGCTATTTAATTAGTATCAAAAGATCTTAGACAAACAAAAATAGACAGGGTGTTTGTATACGTGAAACTACATTATATTAGTTGTCTGTAAATGTACAATTTGAGTTTTACATCAAATAATACAAAGTTAGTATACATGTTGGACAGCGCAAAAGAAATTTGCTGTTAAAAGAAATGACAAAATAAGGAAAAAAACAATTTTTTTTTAGTACACACATTATAGGGGAAAATATAATTTTTAAAACAACTAAATAAATTAAATATAAACACTTACACGATGAAATACCTCCAGAAACACCCCCCCCCCCTCAGTGTCGAACGCCTAGAGCTCAAGACAAATTGAATTTTGAAATTAATAAGATTTCCTGAAGGATCTCTCTCTCCCGGTTAAAATTGTGTTCCCCCCTCATGTATAAAGAGATCGTCCCATTAAAACAAACGGTTTCCCACAGGTAAATATTCTCTTAAATATACAAAAATAATTGTGAAATTTAATCATTAAAAAAAATACAGTGGTTTATTTATATTTGAAAAAAATTAAATTGGAGAACAATTTTAGTTTCGTTGTTTGACAATTTGTATATATTCGTAATTTGTTTTATCCACTGTTTTGTACTATAGGTTTGAAATTATTATTACTTAACAAAAAATGGATCAGCAAATTAAAATAAATACAATTTTAAGGGTGTTCAATGTTCATGATAAATCATTCCGGATTAGAAGAAATATTATGTAAGAAACCCAGATATACCAGGTCTTTCGACAGTAAGTTAAAACTTTATACAGTTGTGGTTTGGTTATTTGTTGCCCAATCCCCGAGGAAAACTCTTTATTGTATGCAGATATAATTGAGATAACATCAGCTGTTATGTCCATTGCTGTTTATTTGTTGCCATAGCAACGTGATTTGTCATTGTTGATTAGTACACAGGAATCTAGCAAGTGGTAAAGTTCTAGTTAATTATTGATATATATTTTATTCCTTCATGACAAACACGCATCGCATTGATTCAGTGTTATGAATGTGAACAGATTTTACCAGTCGGGGTATGATACTCGCAACGGTTTGAGGGACCGTGCACTGT
Organism: Aphrophora alni; assembly: GCA_963513935.1. Taxonomy (NCBI): domain Eukaryota; kingdom Metazoa; phylum Arthropoda; class Insecta; order Hemiptera; family Aphrophoridae; genus Aphrophora; species Aphrophora alni. The sequence continues at coordinate 36,876,331 of OY740766.1, forward strand.
AGTCGCTTATAAAATGTTTGTTAGTAAGTTTGAAAACAGCGGGTCAGTTGGAGACTTCAAGAGGCAGGGAAGGCCTTCAATCGTAAGAATTGAAAAAGCCATTATTCAAAAGAAACGCCACGCCATAGCATAGAGGAAAAACTACTGCTTCTCCAAAGTAATTTATCTACTTTATTTTGTTCCATATTTAAAAAAAAAAAAACATTTAAAGCATAGTTATTAAAAATTTTAACTTACTTTTGAAAGTCCCGGTATTTTAAAAATCTTTCTACGAGAAATTTAAACGCTTTTAACTCCAGATATTCTAAATTCAACAAGAGTGTATATTTATATCAACTGTTCATAAACACTATGAGGTATAAGGTTTATCATGCGTCCCCTTTAGTGGGACTGGAAAGAATAGTAACACAAGATGTACAGAACAAAATAAAGAAGGTTAGGACGCGGGATGTATATTCTCCAATTCTGAGAAAGATGAAAAATGAAGTCCCGGCGGTTATGGGATGCCAGAACATGGAAAGCATCTCTTGTAAACACCAATCTTTCGCATGGTTGTCTGGAGTAATATCCAATGAAAATCTCTGGGAGATCACGAGAACAAACCACTAATTACAAGCATTGTGGAACTTTTAGAAGATCAGAAGAAGAACAAGACCAAACAAGTTATAGTAAAGTCGAAATTTACCTAAGCAGATCTCTGTATCTTAGTTCGTTCTTTTAAAAACCGATTTAAAAAGTGGCTATTGATTCATAAACATCTCAACTGTGTCCTGTAGAAAACACAAATTAGAATTGGCAACATTACTTAAGAAGAATGATATTAATATAACAACAGAAGGGGGGACGCTATTTAAGCAGAATTATTTAGTAATGATTTTCTGTTTTATTAGAACTATAATTATAAATAAATATTGAGCTTAACTTTGGAGATGTTGGCAATCCCGAGACATCTAGCTGGATCTACACCTTTCACATGTTAGATCCCTCTCATTCCTATCAGGTATCTTGTTCTCTTCCGATCTTGACGCTATTACAGAATTCGTATATTTGTGGACATTATTTTACGTCATTTTCTTTTAAGGAAGATGACGACCAATAGGCTTTTTGTCTTTAAAAAAAACCTATGTTTGCATTTTACTCACTTAGTATACGAAGTAGGCTACAGGGCAAGTTTGGTCAAAAATCTCCAAACATTTCGACCTCCGTTTTTTGACTCATCATCTATGTTCTTTTCTTCCTTTTTTTCTGTAAGGAGTTGATGAATGAAAAGATTTTCACAAGAAGAGGGGGCGGACACCGACAATGTCACCATCTTCCACATTGTTAACAGCCCTTAAAATTTAAATCCGAGTTATGGAATCATACTACCGGGCGATTCAATAATTCGGATGGAGGAAAGGCTTTTTTATTTTACAAAAACGAGCAGTTCGACCAATGGCAAAAATAAATAGAAGAGAAACATGCAAAATGCTTTCCGGGAGCTGGGGTTACTGACACTTACAAGTATGTACGTTCTGGAAGTAATACTGTACATTAAATTTAAAATGTCACTCCATTCTGAATAAGTATGTACACAAGTATGGTTCCCTATTTAGTAGTCACTTAAGTTTAGGCCAACACAGGATAAAGTTAGTTTAAAAAATTACCATCAGAAGCTGGAGTGGCTTTGTTCAATAAACTCCCAGAAAGACAAAAAAATATTCAAAATTATAATGAGTTTAAGAACAACTTTTGTTGTCTGGATCATTTTACTATGTGGAGGAGTTTCTCTGCCAAGAGATGTGTGTAATTGAAGACATTTTCAACAATTATTGGGGGTTTTGTTATTGTGGCTATGTTATTTGTTGTATGTTATGTGTAATTTGTGCTGTTTATTGTTATTTTATTGAAATTTGTTATGTTTATATGTGTTTCCTGTATAATATGTGTTTTGGTGATATTTTAGTACCTAGTAATATGTGTTTGGACACTTGTTACACACGATGATTTTTTCAACAATAAAAGAAAGAAATGAAACGAAATCTTCAATGATGTTATACTGAAGATGACGACATTGTCTTGGAATCCCGTTTTATTTAACAACCGTATCTGTAAGATTGTGTTTAATTTTAATTTCATTATAATTATATTTAAAATTTGTCGTTGGATATATTTTAACTACAATTAAAAATGAGATCGCACATTAAAGAAACGAAGACAATTAAATAAGATGTAAGAAGACGAACCTTGCATAATTTAATGTTTTTACAAAATTTGTTTCAAACAACATAAAATGTGTTATATATATATATATATATATATATATATATATATATATATATATATATATATATATAAGAGTATATAGAAACTAACGTAAAACATAATAAAAATAAGATAGTAGAGTTATTTTTACAATAAAATTAAACTAAGAAAGAATATTTAGTTTTGTTTTTTATGTTTGTATGTTATGGCTTGCAACCGACACGCAACACAGACCATGAAAGTCAGAGAATAATTCTCGTTTTATGAGCTTGAGAGTAACTGCCGGTAAAGAATACTAAAACTGCATTTATTTGGTTCTGTTTTCCCGACATAAATACAAGACCATATCATCTGTTATCACTTATTACATGCGGGTTGAACTGATCTTGGGAACAACGTACGGATGTGTAGATTGCTATTAAAAATCAGAACATTGTAGTTTAAAGATTGAAGATTAGTTTGGTGTCATGAAGATAATTGTAGAGAATGATAACAGATTCCAACCTCTCCCACCCTCTCTTCACGTATATTTATACTGTGGTCATACAAAGGAAAATTATTATAACTTTGGAAAAATATAAAAAAAAGGTAAATATTTTTCAGCTATCAGGAGAGTCTATAATTAAAAGCTTTATATCCTGCTTTGACAGGAAGCCATATTAATTTCAATTAATTGTTTTTAATAAACTAGGAGACAGTTTTGTATTGTTTCCAATTCCCTTTGTTTTGTTTTTGGTTTTTTTTTAACTCTGATCGGGACAAAATATTTCAGATTTTTCAGGAAATGTTCTGCCAAACTTTAAATGGTTATTAATTATATGCGTCAAAATGTAGAAGGAAATTGGTCCAAAAAATTGATGAGAAGTTGAATTTTGTTTTGATTTTTTTCTGTTTATACATGCAACTAAGTGGGAAACCAAAAAAATTAGTATAATCGGACTGAAGCTTCGTCAGAAAAGTGTATTTTCGATTATTTTGAGTGCATCGCTACACTATTTTTCAAATATCTCCGTTAAGAGTGTTTTCTAACCTCAAAAATTCGAATTACTGGATTTATGATTTTGTCACTTATAATGGAGTAAATGGAGTAAACATCATAAGATCTTCACGAAAATTGGACACAATACTATGTGTTTTTACCGTAGAAATCGGTGGTAAAATTTCCTTTTTTACAGCCAGTGTTGGCCATTTTCGAAAAAAAAATTAACGATTGTATTTTAATAAGAAGTGGTCGTAGAGTTAACTTTTTTTTAAATTGCAATTTTTTTTACCTACTTTCTAGAGAACATATGCAAGAATTTGTTTATCAAGATAAAGTTCCCTTTTTTTTTTTATAACAAAATTTAATGATTTTACTCTTGTTCTTTTTTTTCTCCATATATACCGTATCATTAACCAGATTTCTATAAAAATTTTATTTAAATGTCATTCTAAATCAAATAAACAAACTTTCAAAACAAATTTAATTAAATGTTTAAATTTCATAAAAGAAAAACATTTTTATAAACATATTTCCGGAAACGCTTCGTTATCCATTTGTCGGCCATTTTGTGTTTTGAAAAATAATTGAATCTTTTGAAATTATTAAGATATCGAGTTTGAACTTGCTATACGCAAATTTGGTTTACATCATTGATTTATATTAAATCTTATAATAGTCGAAATGAAATTTTTAATATTAAATCTCTAAAACAGTTAACTTTAAAAAATGTTAACGACCGCCATCTTGGTAAACCGTTTCATAAAAAAAAAATCTGTACACCAAATTTTGACTCGAAATCTTAATAATTTCAAAAAAATCACAAAATGGCCGACAGATGGAAAACGAAGTGTTTCGGACAATATACTGATAGAAACTTTTCTTCTTTATTTTTACCCAATTAACCAGCACTTAAAGTTTGGCACGACATTTACTGAACACTCTGTATGAGCGCCATTGATCTTTCTTCTTTTTCTTACTAATTTTCGTTAATATTTAAGATTTTAGGAATTTGGTACAATACACATTGAGTTGTTTACGTGTACCAATTTTAGTTTTGAAATATTATAAAGTACCGGTACGGCCAAAATATTCCTTTTCATAGATTTTAATTTCACTATCATTTATGGACCCTATTGTGTTTCAACGAAAAAGAAATCTATAAAGGAGAAAAAGAAATCTATAAAGGTGAAAAAGGAACATATGAATGACAGAGCACTGTGGTGAATATACAATAAAGGGAAATTCTCGAAAACCACAATAAAACACTAACAACACAAAGACAAAATTAGTTTTTCATTGTGGATTTGGGGAATTTTCTTTCATTGAGAAAAAGGAAGTTTTTACTGTTTCTTAAATTACTTTTTTTCCCTTTTTTTTTTTTTAATATTTTAATAATTTACAAAGGATATTGAAAAAAACGGCACCAATATTAAATTCTAGAGTATTTATACTTAATTTAAAGAAAATACAAAAACCTACAAATTAGAAACAAAATTGTTGATCTACGTTCACCAAAAAAATTCTACGATCGGAAATCAAAAATGGAGAGAGGAGCTTTACTACACCAATCTATGATTAGTGAAAACAGCATGCAAAATTAGTGGTTTGGGATGTACGAAACAAAAGGAGATTCGTATATAATATTTGTAAACTAAAGTCCGGAAATCGATTTTAAAAAAAATTAATAAAAAATAGCGCATGTAGTTTTTCAGTTGGTTAAAACGAAAAATAACAGCTTTTCTTAAGAACTAACATGTGAACACCCAAACCGTTATACAATGCCCATTCCTAAAAATGGTATTTATCTCAAATCCAACATCTGCCGTACTGATCCAAAAAATTCAATTTTTCAAAATCAAAACGTGGCTCAAATGCAGTCCTCACATAAAATTCCTGGTCATGATGCTTCCAAGAACTCTGTCATATGATATTGTATAATACCCTACGAATACTCTCGCACACAATCAATTTATATCGATAACACATGAAGCTTGGTCAGATTGATAATCGCCCTTACTGTATCGATTATTAGGGTCCCACCCCATGTTATCTCGCTGGTGTCTGTTCGTCTATTGTCAGTAACATGGCTGTAACTTTCTACACTTTTAGTCACAGTTAGACAAAATGTTTTGTAAAGCTCAAAGTTACGGGAAAATATAAAAATGTGTTTAGTATATTACGTGGAGTGAGACAGCAAATTGAAAATTCTAAACACGAAAAAATATGTTTATTGGGAGGTCTACACTAATACATTTATACTTTTACATTACTTTGTAGAGTTTTTATTCCTAAAATTTAGAATTATGAAAATTGAAACTAACTTCGCCATGCAAATAAAAAAAAGAGCTTGTTCTTGAACTGTTCGAAAGAAATGCATCTAAATTTATTTGATCTGATTCTAGCCCTGGTTTGGGCATAGGAGACCGTAATGAACTAAACTTTAAACGTGTCAAATAAAAACTGTTGGAAGAATTCAACCTTGTTTTGTGAAGCTGTTGGATCTTAAGATTAAACACAGCTGAATACTAGGAACGAGATGTTATTTAGTTTTAATCTACTTGTACAACACTGAAGAAAATGTTTCGTTCAAGGACAGGTTAGTTTCCCAACCACGTGTGTGCCTGTTTACTACTTATAACCTAGAAATAAAAGTTTCACTTAATACAGGTTAGGTTCTGTTGGTTTTAAGATTCCCAACCACACGTATCTCTTATTTACTATTTCGTAAAAAAGAAGAAAATGTTGCAACTAGGACAGGTTAGGTTCTATTGATTTTAGGTTTCCCAACCACGTGTGTGCCTGTTTACTACTTATAACCTAGAAATAAAAGTTTCACTTAATACAGGTTAGGTTCTGTTGGTTTTAAGATTCCCAACCACACGTATCTCTTATTTACTATTTCGTAAAAAAGAAGAAAATGTTGCAACTAGGACAGGTTAGGTTCTATTGATTTTAGGTTTCCCAACCACGTGTGTGCCTGTTTACTACTTATAACCTAGAAATAAAAGTTTCACTTAATACAGGTTAGGTTCTGTTGGTTTTAAGATTCCCAACCACACGTATCTCTTATTTACTATTTCGTAAAAAAGAAGAAAATGTTGCAACTAGGACAGGTTAGGTTCTATTGATTTTAGGTTTCCCAACCACGCGTGTCTGTTTACTATTTATCACCTAGAAATAAAAGTATCACTTATGACAGGTTAGGTTCTGTTGGTGTTAAGATTCCTAACCACACGTGTCTCAAACTTACTATTTCTTAACCTAATTTTATAACCTAAAAAAAAATGTACTTAGGACAGGTTAGACTCTATTGGTTTTAAAATTCCCAACCACAAGTGTCCCTTATATACTATTTCTTAACCTACTTTTATAACTCAAAAGAAAATGTTTCACCTAGGACAGGTTAGGTTCTATTTCGTTACTCGATCAGATATTGTTTGACCATCGTTTCCAAGTGTCGATCAAAGCACCAACGCCGTCAGTTGACGCTATCAGTCAGGCATCGCATACAAGACTTTACTTATTTTTGAAAGTAATATTCTGAAAATAATGGCAATACAGATGATGATGAAACAGCCTCTAACATCGTCTCATCTCAGTCGGACAAAATCAACATGAAAAGGTTGGCACTCTGCCAAAACTATTAACTTGTAAAATTAGCTCATTGCATAGGCTACTTGAAATAATAATGTTAGAAGTTGAGAGTGGCTATATTTATAATTCAACGGCTAACTACAGTATCGGCGAGTGACTACAACTCGAGCGACACTATGGAATCAGTTATTTATTTATTAATGAAACAATGGCGTTGCGCTTGATTTAGACCCTACCACAATATTGAAAACTGTTTAATACATATACAATTTTAGAACAGTTTAAAGATTTATGAGGTATTGTTCATATCGTAATTGCAAGATGTAAACACATCGCCATGAAATGTATTCCAAAACATGGCTTCTACAAAACTTATATTGCGTAACTAATTTTCAGCTTAAATAAATTTTGTATGTTGGCATTTATAGAAATGAACGCGCAATTACCAGAATAAGTAGTTAAAAAATAACCCTGGAATTTACAATAAATTTGTCACATACGTATTATACGATCAACACGTTGGTCAAGATAAGACAAACAATTAAATTTATAAAAACAATCCACAATCTCCTAACACGCCTGTTAACAAAATAAACAAGACAGCTGCTAAACTGCCATAAATTCAAAATTCAATTTTTTATAGTAGAATATTTAACTTAAGATTTGGCCGATAACGTAGGAACTGGGGAAATGGTTTTGTTCGGGTTCTTAGACGCCTTATATACAGTGTGATTAAAAAGCACGGCAATATTTCGGGAGCTGCTTCTAGAGCTAAATATAAAAATAGGTCTGAAAAAACTTCGTTTACCGTCTGTCCGCCATTGTATCTATGAAAGTAGATAAGATATTGATGATTTGGTGTACGCATTATGCATATGCTCCTTGAAATCAAAATATAAAGCACTCGCAATGTTACATGACAGAAACAATTAGGTTTAGAGGAATATTCGATCCCAATACTTCCACATAATTTTTCCCTCTCAAAATTAAACAGCAACGACGTACCAAAGTGCAGTTAAATGCGCAACGGGATTTATTCAGATTAACTCGCATGTGCTCCCGGAACGCAAATCATTGGACCTATAAAAGTTTACTTATCAGATAACATTTTAAGCCACCACAAATTAAAACACCGAATTAAAATTTGTTTTAATAATACTAAAAACTGACGCGATGTATAGTTCTGATTTTCAAATCCCGAGAGATAATTAAATTAAATTACAGCCATAATGTTGGTAAAATATTACTGTATGGAGATTTTGAAGATTTTATTTATTTTTATTTTTTTGCCATAATGAAAATAATTGACACAAAACACGCATCTTGGAACTTGTCGCGGAAAATGTCTCTAATTTTCATAAATTATAAATAAAATAATAAAAGTAAAACAAGTTTATGAGCACAATCATTTAACTTTCACAGTTCATACAATGTAATAACAACCAGATCCTCTAAATACAACGTTCAAAAGTTAGTCTCTGGAACCTTGCAGGAAATGATAGATTGTATTGGTAGATCAAGGTCTGAAGAAGAAATGGAAAGCAAATTGAAAAACCGTAACTGGTCACAGAGCCCAATGTATAAAAGTAAGATTTTATATCTTTTTGTTGAATGACAAAAACCTCTCGGTAGTAATCGCCTAAAAGAGAGAATAAAATAAAGACTCCTAATCATCGAACTCTAACAGTGTCAGAGTCGGAAAAGAACAAGAGTTGGTCAAAAGAGGCCGAATATGAAAGATAAAAGAGAGGAGCTCTGCTATATTGGTAACTCCAAGACATATTTTCCTGATTTCCGAATCAAATTTTGTGTGGGTTCAATATGTTTTATTTTTCATTATTTAAACTTGTTTAAAGTTCCTTTTAAATTTTTTTTTCATCTGCCAAATTCATACCAAACTTTTATTAATTTTCAAATTTTAAATTTATTATAATTAATTACAATTTTTAGAAGAGAGTGAAATTTATCCCTTTAAACACAAAAACCTCTCGGTTATCAAAGCCTTATATAAAAAAAAGAAGACCAAAAAATAAAGACCTCCAGTACTCGAATACTCTAATAGCGGCAGGTTCGGAAAAGAACAAGACTTGGTCAAGAGAGACCTTATACGAAAGAGAATCTAACTCAAGGCTACATGAAAAAGTTTTAATTTGTATTTAGAATGTTCAGAAAACAACTTTCTAAGGACAGAATTTAGACCTGAGCTGTATTTTGAATAAATAAAACAGTTTCTCACAAATAAGTTTATTAATCAAATGCGTTTCAACAACAAAGTCGCCATCTTTGATGCTCGTGGATTTACTGAAGATGGTAATAGTGTAGTTGAAATTTAATAAACTCGTGAATAATTGTTTTAAAGTTAAAAATATTTTACAAATCAAGCTAGATATGTATTTTGAATAATTCATAGAATATAATAATAAAACACACTAACCAGAATGAAGTTACACACACACACCAGATGTGTTTACACACCTTTCTAAAAGCTGTAAGTGGACACTTTAGTTTCCCTGGTAAAGTTTAAAACTTTAGGATTACATAAAGTGGCGATATTTCCCAGGTTATCCCGCCCTAAGTCCTGCTACTTATCATCTGTTGCGAAGCTATTGATTTTGTATTTTATCTACCCAACAGAAACATCTTTCTAGTTCAGATAGAAGACTGTATTATATACTTATTTAGCTTATGATTATTGTACAGTCTATTGTAGGATTTGATGTCGGGTTCTTTGTAATGAAATTATAAATAATGTAAATACCAATCGTGTGTGTGTGTGTCAGAGAGCGAAAGAGAGAATGAGAGAGGAGAGAGAGAGAGAGAGAGAGAGAGAGAGAGAGAGAGAGAGAGAGAGAGAGAGAGAGAGAATGTGTATGTGTGGGAGGGAGGGAGAATATCGTTTGAATCGTAAAGAAATGTGTCCTAACAATTTTAAAATGTTTATATTAATAAATGTTCAAGATAAATGGTACATTATGTTACTCACACACCAGGAGGAGGACAGGGCTAGAATGGATGCGACTACGGCACTCTGTCATCACGGATATTATATTAATGGATCTTCTGGTTCTGGAAAGGACGAAGATAGCAGTGAAGATAAAGGGTAGCCAAGAGGACAGCCAGAACAACAATGATGGCGAAGTGGGACGAGAGATGGCTGGGAGAGACAACAGGAAGATGAACTGCCAGGCTTATCCCCACGGAGGAATAATGGGGAAAGCGGGAGCACTGCGATGTCAACAACTTCGTGACACAATTTCTGTCCGGACATGGACTATTTCGACAATATCTCTTCAGGATAGCCAAGAGCGATAACCCCACCTGCTCTACTCACAATCAACTGGTTCTACACTTTTTTCTCATATAGTTTTGGATTAAATCTCTCTCTCATCTTTGATATCGAGTTTTAGGGGTCTTTATTTTGTGCTCTTTTCTTCTCTTTTTTTTTTTTTTTTTTTTTATATAAAGCAATGACGACTGAACGTTTTATGTTTTTAAAAGACAATTTTTAAAAATGCTGATACCTCCGATGATGACGCGCAACTAACCTTCTTCAACTGCGATAGGAGTGAAGAAAGTAGGTCGTTGACGGAAGTGGAGGGAAGAGATTGTCGACAACATGTTAGGGAAGGAGCACTAGGAAAAGGTGGTAAGATCGTCAAGACAGTGTTATAAGGACATTGCAGAGAATAGACGAGGGATAGCCAAGTTGACTGGAGTTATTTATGACAGACAGAGAGCTCCGGAGGCTTTGGAAGACGGCACGAGCATGAAGTGATGTGAAAATTATTCCGTTCTGGATCCTGTCTGGGGAAAGGACGGTTATTGGTATCAGTAGGTAGCCCAGGTAAACACTTGAAGTACCGTACAATGCTTCCTAGTGCATAAAGCATTCTCTCCTCCGTAATCGGAAACCCCTAAACTTTCCCCACACCATTCACAGAATCAAAAATTATACAAGTCCACATCTCCATAAAAATATATCTATTCTACGTATTTATGTGACAAAAATCAAGCATTTTCGTTTTTATGTCAGATTTTTGCCAGTGGATTTCTTATAAAAGATACGTCTGTATATAAGAGTACCTTATCAACACATTAAATGAAATTTAAACAGGATGATTGGTGAACAATGTGCTAAAAAATTCAGGCTGATAGAAAGTACACTTCATTTACAACAATATTTACCATAGTAAGTCCCATCCTATATAACTTCATTTCCGAGATATACATTTTCCCCATTTAATAAGAAAAACGTGACTTTTCAGGTAAATGGCTATTTTCTCATTTCATCTTTCACATAACAATTAAAGTGACCACATTTTCAAAAACAACATTAAATTTCCAATTTGATTCAGATGATTCATCCTTGTCGGATCTCGTGATTACGCGAATATCACATTTCCTTGGAAGGTCAGGATTCGAAACTCCATTGTCATCGTTGGTACCATTACATGCAGAATTGAAATCTGCAAATTTGTATCTAATAGTGTTATGAATTGAACTCACTAGATATGAACTAAAAAGTTTTAAATGGCCGCCTATTAGGCTTCTACATGAGCATGTTCCTATGTTATTATGTGAGGCCGCTATCGTGCACGTACAGACGACAACCACAAAGTACGGACGGGATGTCGGAAATCAGTTTTTCGGTTTTCTGAGACTATGAAACGCGAAGATCTGTCAAAAATAAAAATCGTAATTTTAAACGATTGCAAAACATACCCTATAATATACGTAATATTAACTTTATATACGATTACGTAAATATATCTAATTCCTTAAAACATCAAGTACAAGAAAGGAAATAATAGTTGCAACAATTTACAGCAGAGCGCGTGTATAGCCTACTCTTACAATATTTAGAATGTTTTACAATAATCCATGAATGTTTACTACTAATCATCAAGCTACTGGTTTCTTTTCCCCCTGAGGCGAAGCGAGGATACATAAATACATGTTTTATTTATTCGAAAACGCTGTAAACACGTGTATATGGGTTCAGCTAAGCTACAAGCTGGGAATATTATTCAAACGTCGCGGAGGATGGAATAGAAATGTCTTATTTAGTATCGAGGTCTGCTTGTTGATTTCTTTTTCATGGTTTATGGATAGGTAGAGTCGTTGCTTCCAGAACATACATTAGTTGGCCCACTTTTAATCAATAACGTGTGTTCTTATCATTGTTTAAACACGCCTTCTGAAAAGAAAATGTCTAGGGTAATATATATAAAGAGTGTCTCAAGAAACAGAAACAATTTAAGGTCGTGTTATATGGTTAAAAATAAAGAAAAACATCATATAACCTTAAAATGGTTATGTTGTTTTCAACAATTCAAATCTTTCATATGAAACAAAACAATTTGAACGATACACACTTGAAATTTTGAACGCTACTTACCGTTATGAAAACTTTAATTTTAGACAATTATGAACCGATTTCTTTTACTCATTTCAAAATGGCGGTATTTAAAAATATTAACATTGAATACGTTTCCTCTTTTAACGACAAATTGAATATTTTCTCCACGTGATAGGGTAATAGTTATCGACAAAAAACTGAAAACAATCTTTTGGTTGTTGTGTAGAATAACCGAGATTAGACTACATAGAAAAAGTTCTGCTAATTTTTATTTAATTCTGAACAGATATTCAACATTTATTAAAAACAAAATAGACAGATATGTTGTAGAAAAAAAAGTTGTAAAATTTGACTCCAAAACCAAGATTCAATTCAGAAACGTAACAAGAAACTCAATTCACATTAAAAACAAACCAACAAAAACATTACAAACATACTGTTACAACTTAAAATGCTGAAAGTGTCCGCCTTCACTGTTTATCCAATATTCTCCGTTCAAAATTTTATTATTCAAAACACAAAATGACGGCTAGATAGAAAACTAAACCATTTTTGTTCATATGAACTTCTTTATTTTCATCCATAGAACACCACCCAAAAATTTTATATTTAAAAACCATTAGTTAGTAAAATATTTTCAAATCATCCGACTATAATCATTTTTTGAAATAATGTCCGTCAGTCTGTATAGCTCAAATATTTGGATCCGTTGTTGACTCAATGCTGACGTAGAAAAACAAATAGTTTACTTAAAAAAATTAATATTCGAGTTTCTTTTACATGCAAAAAAATATATATGTAATAGAAACAATTTCTAGTATAATATATAGCGAATTCATAAATAGGATGTGGCCTTCCAGTTTGTGGCGGGGAGTATTATTCAATACTAAAAGCCATATAATATTCCAAAAGAATTGTTCAAACAAAAGGAAAACCATATTAATGTTAATAAAATTTGGAATGTAATATATTCTTAACTAGTCATGTACAGGTAGCTACAGTGTAAATTTCGAAATTAAAAATATCAACTATCAACTTTACTATATTACTGTGGTATTGTTTGTTAGAGCTTATCTAAATTGAATTGTAACAAATGCTGCATCTCAAAACGAATATGACCGATCGGTACAATTTGCAAACAAAATTTGAACTCGTCAATGTGTCGATAGTGACGGAGTTGAATTGATCAGTTTAAATACACTAATTCTATAGAAACATTCAACTGTACAAAGATTTTATGGAGTTTTTATTCTTTAATTGAAATCAATATTTTTACAAAATGGTCCAATTAAAGTTTTTCTATTAATATTGAGAAAACCGATGATATAATAAGTGAGTTCAATAAATTAACTGCGAACAATGTAAAAAAGAAAAGCAGTACACAAGGTACCGGAAAGTAATTTCATTTTAAATAAACTTTAATAAAATTCAACCGTGCGATTAAGGATATGCCAATACGACAGATTGCTGGATATTTTTTGCAACCTCGAAATGATAAATACGTATGAATTAAAACTATAATTGAATTTACCGATAATCCTACAACCAATAATTCCACGTGTAACAAATTGGATTAATGGATTGAACTGTAGATTTTGAAATTTACTTCAAGGAGACATCGATACCCATTTCACAGACCCTATTTACGAGACAATTGGTACCGTATTTATCTATTTAATTATTAGTATTATTTGCGGGATCAGGTTTTTCCACTGGACATTCAACCAGAAGAACATTTTGCGTTTTCATAGTTTCCATGATATAAACCAGCCAAATTAATTATATTTCCCTCTAGAATAGCAGGCAGACAAAAAACTAGGGGTATTATTTGCTCTAGTACTTTAAACTTCAAATGTATGTTTTCTACAGTCTGTGTACTAACTACCAACCAAGCTCCCATGGGTTAGAAATAGTGTACTCAGGTTATTCTTGAATGGTCAATGTCTGTTACAAAACTTAAAACCTATTTCTGGTTCTGCCTGATCAGTGTGACTATAAACCTATAGAGATTTGAATTGATTTAATAAGATGATTCATATTTTCCTCACCATGGGTTAGACATAGTGTACTCAGGTAATAATTCTTGAATGCTAAATGTCTGTTACAAAACTCAAGACCTTTTACCGGTTATGCCTAATCAGCGTGACTACAAACCTAATTTTAATGGGAATTTTCCCCTTGAAGATTCTTCCCAGGATGGGTTAGACATAGAATAGAGTACATGTACTCCAAGGTTATTCTTGAATCGTCAATGTCTGCTACAAAAGCTTAAGACCTTTTTCTGGCTATTGGCGTTTTCCTACTATAAACCTAGATTTGAATTGATTTAATAAAAAAACTGAATAAATCTGGTTATGCCAAATCATCGTGACTATAAAGCATTATAATCTCTTTGGTGAACGGCGACAAACGGTTCGTTCGCCATCGCCTTAACAAAAAAGAGTCTGCCCAAGAAGAGTACCGCCACTCGTAATCAATTTTCTAATGAGATAAATAGAACAGACAGAACCTGACCTGACAGAACAGCTGAAACGTTGTTGGCGTATATTAAGGACAGTATACCAAGAACAGAAATAATGTGGAACTAGTTAGATTTTTACTTATGTGAATTCATGTTGCGCCGTAGGATGTATAAAGTTGGATAGGTTAGATAAGATTAGGTTAGGCTAGGAAACCTGGGTGGCTCTGGTCCTCTTCTCTTGAACAGACTCGAACATAACTATTGAGAATTACCAAACTTAGCCTACCCTACACTGAGTAAGTAAAAAATGAGAATCATTACTCAGTTCATGTGCATAGTATAATCACAATTTACTCTAACCAATCACAAAAAAAAACATAATTGGCCTTTTTGATTCGCTGTGAGAAAATCACAGTTCAGTGAACAATGACCATCACTGCTAATCATTATTATGTGCATAGAGGTTAGGTTTACTAAGATGAACAGACACGTGGAAAATAATACGTTAGAGGTCACATTATGTTGTTTTCTTTATTTTAAAGCCTATAATCAATTCCGGAAGGTTGGCAAGAAATACTACTGTCAGAGCACACTACAAGTAGCCAACACGTACTCTTATCTATAAAGTTGGTTAGGTTTGGAAACCTTCTGGGTGTGACTGTTTGAGTGGCGGTCCTCTTCTTGAACAGACCCCAAAAAACTCCTAGTCTTCAAATATTCTAATAGCGTCAGGTTAGTCAAAGAGAAGATTCTAAAACAAAAGTTTAGATTCAGCTAGAGCCGTCGTACATACCACACCCATACTCACTATACAGAATTTGTTTTCCATGATAAAAAATACGAGAGACCAATTAAAAAAAAAAAAATCAACCTGATAATATATTAATGAAATAACCTCAAAACTACAATAATAAGCTTTAGCAGCTAGAAATTCTGTTTTATTTTAGTAAAATTTAGCATCCACGCTAGAAAATTAAAAAAATTGCGACATTTTGAAATATCAAAAATAATAAGCTCACATTTAATGTCTTTTAATATTAAGGTTAAGATCGACAGAAGAAATATTTAGGTCATAAATCACTCGGAAACAACATTTACAAGATACGACGAGGGCGCTTCGCTTCCACTATTCGCTACAATCATGTAAAATCTAACGATACAGCTAAAACAATAACAATGCCACCAAACGAACGGTAATATTACAATCTTCGATATATTTAAACTAATTAACTAAAATTTCCAAACAGAGTTGTATAATAAAGGAAGGAATGGACCCGTATTGTTCCACAAATGCCATGAATAAAGTGGTCAATACAATATGCTAAATTACTGCTCTATTTATATTAATTCCGGCTTTGTCTTGCTCTGACATTGATGAATGTTCTTTCTTTTGTTCCTCTCTTTGTTTCCCACCATTTGTTGATCCTTCTCTCCCCCCCCCCAACCACTGTTTCACAAAGAATATTGTTTGATTTGAAATATAATTAAAGAGTACAATAAAATACCGATTGATTCCCCATACCACCGTGTGATTGTGTTCACAAAGCTCGGTTGTGCTTTTTAACACGTTTTCCCTTCTGATTAGAATGAATACTGGTATAAAATTAAACACTACCATTCTGCAAAGTAGGAAAAAGTGTTACCTTAATGATGAGAATTTAGAAATAATTGTTCACAAATCAATATTATAAAACTTGACAATAGGTTTGTATTCGTTGAAAAAAAAAGTTCCAATGGACGAACATAGATCCTAAATACATACAAAAGTGGAGTTTCTTTCAAAAATAAACCTTTCATAAAAACTTTTTTTAAAAACGATTAATTCAATTGTCAATTCACCCAAACTGACACCATTAGTGCTAGACAAAATGATATCTCCTTATTTTTATTTATCCAGTATATAAAGTTTTACCATATTTCATAGCTCTACCTTAAAATATTTAGGGGAAAAAATTATAAAAAACTCAGACAGACGGAAAACTAAGCGTTTTTGAGTACATGAATTATTTGCTTATTTTTAGGTCCCGCCATCAATCCCAAATATTAATGATGATTACTCGCGAATCAACCTATTTGGGGCGCTAAAAGCACTTTTTGGAGGGGGGGGGGTGAAAAACCAATTTTTCTATGTAGAGGATATTTTGTTATCAAAATCAGAGTTAAATTTCAAAACGTCTAATTTTGTGTTTCGGAACTCCTAATAAATTTTAAACTGTATGAGATCTAAGACAATCTTATCATATCTTTATTTTTCTTCGCCAAACGGTACTTCCTCTCTCTCTAATTATCAGTAGCTCATTATATTGAAGAGAGGTTTGGCAATCCCGGGGTAACATAGATAGATCTTTACGTTTTATACTTGTAGTGTTGAATTAGATCCCTCTCCAATTGAATAATGTAAGATGAAAAAGAGGGATTTAACCCAAGACTACGTAAAAAAGATGTAGAGTGCACCCTCGGGTTTACCAAGTCCGTAATCATTATTGTGAATCCTGTATGCTACTTACTTTACTAGCGTCAAGGTCGGAAGCGAACAAGAGTTGATCAAAGAGACTCGACAGGTAAGAATCAACCCAAGACTGAGTAAAAAAGCTGTAGATCCAGCTAGAGAGCCTCGGTAGGTCACGAGAAACATCGCGGATAAGATGAAAGAGAGAGATTGAGCCAAAGAAAGGTGTAGCAAGGTTACCTCGAGATTATCACATCCGAACTCATTAAAAACCTTTATCTACGTTAAGACCTATATATTTTGTCTCGGTTTTAAAGATAAGGAAAGGAGAGGGAAAGTGATTTACAAGAATTGTTTAATGTTTCATATTGAAAGTAATAAAAATGATTTGAGGTCAACTAACACGATATACATGTTGCGTGTATTCCGTCGCGCCGCCTACGAATTCACCCTAAACATTGGGTAATGAATGTCCGTAACAAGTTGGATTAAATCACTTACGTGATGAACACACGCACGCACGCGTACAAATACGCTTCATAGATACGATATCTCCTTTCAATTATGTAAAACTTTATGCACAAAATATTAAGGGATAAAAGAGAAGAGTGGTGGGGGTAATATGTTATAATGTCTAGATAATTACTTACATAGCAATTAATTACTTTGAGGAAGGGGAACGTCTTACATGTTAAATCTCCACTTGAGGGGCGAAAGTCAGTCAGTAGAGAGAAGCCGAGACTCGAGAGGATACAGAGTTTTTAATAAATAAAAATGAAGATTAGATTAGTGGTAGCAGGAATCACCACAAACAGGTTAGGTTAAAATCGCTCCTAATCTTCAGGAGCTTGTTCTAGACGTCAAAACCAATGAAAACGTTTATATAAACATATTTCCTAAAATGCTTAGTTTTCTCTCTAGCCGCCATTTAATGTGAAAAAAAACTTATCTTTTTTACGGGTAAATGATATAGAGATGAAATTTTGCATACTAGAATCACCAAAAAACAGGTTAGGTTATTATAATGAGCGTTTCCCAAAATCGTTGCAAAATTTTCGGAGCTTATTCCAAACATTGAAACCAATGAAAAAGTTTATATAAAAATAATTCTCTCTCAGACGCCATTTTATGTTCTTTTTTTTAATACTTTTTATCTTTTTAACGATAAATGATATGGAGTTGAAATTTAGTACACTACTTAGGTAAATTTTTCTTAATTACCCAATTTAGGGGAAAATCAATTGATTTCCTTTACTCATTTCAAAATGGCTGCAATTTAAACTTTGTTTCATACAGATCTTGTTTTCCATTAGTCTTTTTGTAAAATTTCCATTGAAAACAAAACGTAATTTTTTTTTCCATGCACAAATTTTGTTTCTAGTTTAAATCTTGATTATCATTAAAGCAGAAAGAATTTTTAAAAAAGTCTTGTTTGTCGTTAAAAATATATATTTAGTCTTTTACAAATATTTTAGTAAAATTAACGATTGAATTATTCGATTTCAAACAAATCTTATTTTCTATTTTTTCGTAGACGCTATTAGAAACAGTGATTTTTTTTTTTTTAAACAGTACAATTAGAATTTTTGAATTTAAATTATGCTTTACCTTCAAAGCGGGACAAAGTTTCCTTAAAGAACAGATTTAAGCAATAAAATCTCCAATAAATTAATCTGGAGTAGTATTAAGCGTTTTGAGAATGGAGTATATCCGAAACGCGTCAACAAAAGTGAAGTTAACGAAGTTGTGAAAGGCGGAACTATGTACTCATTTAAATTCAATAATAACCCTCCACCCCACCCTTCCTAAACTTACCTTCTTGGCATCGTTGTTGTTGTCCGTATGATTTGGTTGAGGACTCATAGTACCTCCATTGCTGACAGCCCCTCCAGTCTGCGACAGTAATTCGTCCGAGCCACGCTGTAACAAAACACATAAAACTGTTAACTATACACACACACTCTCTCTTCATGAAATTAAAACTTAATTGTTCTATGAAAACAATAAAGCTTGCAACAAACAGCTTTAGTGCAACGTGATTGTATTAACTCTAAATTTACACAATTTGTCGAACCAATAAAGTTTTCATTACAAGTTGGAAATACTGCTGATAACCTCAACCGTTGAAAACCCGTTGTAAAAATAATATACCTAAAGAATTACCTGGGAGTTATTAAATAGTTTTTTTTAATACATTAAGAAAATATGATGGCTGTGATCAGAGATTAAGGTAATACAATCGGACAGTTTAATACCGTTAGGGCTCGGATTAAACGAGTAATAAATGAAAATGGAATCTCGTAATTTTCAAGAATTTATGTACCTGTTGATTACTAAAAAATTAAAGTTCATACACAACCACTGGAAGTTAATTTTTTTAAACACAATACTTGAAATAAATAACTCGGTAGGGGCGAAGTGAATCCAATATGAAGACGGTGGTCAATGTTTTTAGAACGGCCTGTAGTCTGTAAGTGCCGGGGAATAATTATTACCGTCAAAGCAAAAAATGTTTAAAAAATAAACTGCTTACATAATGTTAATGTATCAGGTAGACTCAAAATGTTTACATTATTAAAAAACAATCCAAACATAGTAAAACTACTTATTTACGCAACTCTATTAGCATTGTAAAACGTCGGTAGCCTTGCTCGGGGGTTATCCACGAGCAGGGAGCTGTTCGAATTGACAGCGCTCTACTCTAGGTCTCCTATTGGCCAGGGAATTTACAGGGGAAATAATTATTACTGTCAAAGCAAAAAAAAAATGTTTAAAAAATAAATAGTCAGTAGCACAGATAATGTATCAGGTAGACTCAAAATGTTTACATTATTAAAAAACAATCCAAACGTAATAAAACTACTTATTTACGCAACTCTATTAGCATTGCAAAACGTCGGTAACCTTGCTCGGGGAGCTGTTCAAATTGACAGCGCGCTACTCTAGGTCTCCTATTGGCTATTACACAACGAAGATGATTCGTGGCGCATAGTATAGACCTCTAATTTCGCAATTTCAACCCGTGCAATGCAGATAGATAATCTATAAGGTTTGTACGTTCCTGTCCCCCCAAATACAAAATGATTACAAAGTTTTTATCTTCAATATGACAGGTAATTTATGTTATGTAGGTTATGTGTTGGTCTTATCAACTATTCTTAAGAGCAATGTAAGATCGAATGTTGAGAGTAAATAGGAAGACAAGTTGGAAGATCCTTGCTAAATCCTCCACACCCTGAGAGTCACGTTCCTATTTCACAGATGTTTGCTCCATGTATTTGTAGAAACGCTTCAATCTTTTGTTAATCTGTGTACACACACGTTCACGTCATCTAAATCTCCCCACTTTGAGGATTTATTCTCCGTGTAACACCTGTTTTCTACTCTACATGTTGTTTTCAACACTTCATGACAAATTGTACATTTTATAAGAATTTAATCAATATTGATGGAAAAATGCGGTTGTTTGAATCGAATTCCAAAAAAAAAAAAAAATTGTAGATTTTATAAGATGAACAAAGTTCCACAAGATGGTTTAATTTTGGAGGTAAGAAAAATCTAACAAATGTATTTTAAAAAAGCTTACAGTTTGAAATTATAAGCTAGTAACTGACAAAACAACAAAACTTTAATATCGACTGTCATGAACCCTCAGGGACTGAGTGCGGGTGTGGCAGACCCGAGAACCTTAGTTGGTTTTACACCTACTTCATATAGTCTGGGTTAGATCCCTCTTAATCATCTTTCGTATCGGGTCTCTCTCTTGACGAACTCTTGTTCTTTACCGATCCTGACACTATTTGAGTATCGATGGCTAGGAGTCATTATTTTAAGCTTTTTTTATTTTTAATTAGGGGATGATGACCGAAAGCTTTTTCGCCTTCAAACAACAACGAAAAAAAGCCGACTGACATGAAACAAATTCAACGACATTTACAAATATATACCGTCACAATATTCCGGCTATTTTTTAATTTAAAACTGAATAAAGTAAAATAAGCTTAGAAGCTATTTTTTATATTTGGAAATTCAATAATTTATATACAGTAAGAACAAAAACTACCGATGACGTTTTTCTACGTTGAGAATTCAATGAGGTGCAACGCATTTTTCAGAAATTCAGAAACCCCCCCCCCCCCGTCACACAGGCCTAAAAACTTCGTTATTTTATTATGGGCCATCAACTTCACAGAATTTTGTTAGCGTTGTAATTCAACAACTTTCAAGCTTAAGTAAATAGTAGATGGTAAAAAGCTCATTACCTTTCTCACACACCCATCCAAAATAACAGTTCGATGTCATCTTCCCCGAACATGTTTCTATTTTAGATTTTAATAAGGCTACTCAAATTGTAATCAGTACTAGTAATTCCGAGATATCCTAGATGGAACTACACCTTATAGATTGATAACCCTACTCAAATTGAAATAATAATAAAATTTAAAAACAATGAGTATAGTACTGGCAATCCCGAGATATCCTAGATGGAACTACACCTTATAGATTGATAACCCTACTCAAATTGAAATAATAATAAAATTTAAAAACAATGAGTATAGTACTGGCAATCCCGAGATATCCTAGATGGAACTACACATTATAGATTGATAACCCTACTCAAATTGAAATAATAATAAAATTTAAAAACAATGAGTATAGTACTGGCAATCCCGAGATATCCTAGATGGAACTACACCTTATAGATTGATAACCCTACTCAAATTGAAATAATAATAAAATTTAAAAACAATGAGTATAGTACTGGCAATCCCGAGATATCCTAGATGGAACTACACCTTATAGATTGATAACCCTACTCAAATTGAAATAATAATAAAATTTAAAAACAATGAGTATAGTTCTGCCAATCCCGAGATATCCTAGATGGAACTACACCTTATAGATTGATAACCCTACTCAAATTGAAATAATAATAAAATTTAAAAACAATGAGTATAGTTCTGCCAATCCCGAGATATCCTAGATGGAACTACACCTTATAGATTGATAACCCTACTCAAATTGAAATAATAATAAAATTTAAAAACAATGAGTATAGTACTGGCAATCCCGAGATATCCTAGATGGAACTACACCTTATAGATTGATAACCCTACTCAAATTGAAATAATAATAAAATTTAAAAACAATGAGTATAGTACTGGCAATCCCGAGATATCCTAGATGGAACTACACCTTATAGATTGATAACCCTACTCAAATTGAAATAATAATAAAATTTAAAAACAATGAGTATAGTTCTGCCAATCCCGAGATATCCTAGATGGAACTACACATTATAGATTGATAACCCTACTCAAATTGAAATAATAATAAAATTTAAAAACAATGAGTATAGTTCTGCCAATCCCGAGATATCCTAGATGGAACTACACATTATAGATTGATAACCCTACTCAAATTGAAATAATAATAAAATTTAAAAACAATGAGTATAGTACTGGCAATCCCGAGATATCCTAGATGGAACTACACATTATAGATTGATAACCCTACTCAAATTGAAATAATAATAAAATTTAAAAACAATGAGTATAGTTCTGCCAATCCCGAGATATCCTAGATGGAACTACACCTTATAGATTGATAACCCTACTCAAATTGAAATAATAATAAAATTTAAAAACAATGAGTACAGTACTGGCAATCCCGAGATATCCTAGATGGAACTACACATTATAGATTGATAACCCTACTCAAATTGAAATAATAATAAAATTTAAAAACAATGAGTATAGTTCTGCCAATCCCGAGATATCCTAGATGGAACTACACCTTATAGATTGATAACCCTACTCAAATTGAAATAATAATAAAATTTAAAAACAATGAGTATAGTACTGGCAATCCCGAGATATCCTAGATGGAACTACACATTATAGATTGATAACCCTACTCAAATTGAAATAATAATAAAATTTAAAAACAATGAGTATAGTTCTGCCAATCCCGAGATATCCTAGATGGAACTACACCTTATAGATTGATAACCCTACTCAAATTGAAATAATAATAAAATTTAAAAACAATGAGTATAGTACTGGCAATCCCGAGATATCCTAGATGGAACTACACATTATAGATTAGTAGGCCTACTTGTTTTGTATTATTTTCATTAATTTTATTACAACAGATAATACAACCTCTAGTAATTTACCTATATATTATAACAATCAGTGGATTGTAGCCCTATGACTACTTCCAGCAATATACAATCATATTACATGTACTAGGTATATAGACTTTTTTCTTGTAACCTCCTTGTTATATTTGAATCTTCCCACAATCTTCTAGCTTTATTGAAATAATAATAAAACTAAAACTAATCAGTACGGTTATGGCAATCCCAAGGTTCCTAGCCGGAACTACACTTCAAAATAATCTAGTCTTGAGTTAGATACCTCTCTTTCATCTTTACTATCAGATCTCTCTTGACCAACTCTTGTTCTCTTTTGATTATTCTGATGTTGATAGAGTATTCTAGGATTAGGAGTCTCCATTTTGTGGTCATTTATTTTATTTTAAGGGCTATCATAAACTTCCGTTTTGCGAAGTTTTTCTCAGCTGGTAAATACAGATTAAGGACCTCAATAGTAAATAGATTCATATATCATAAAATGTGTAAGTGCAAAATTTAACTATAATGTAACTAGATTATTAAAGATTTTCTATTATAATTTTTATGTTATAAAATACAAATGAAAAAGTATTTATTAAAAACAATATATTTTGAAAACTACGCACCGCTAATAATGTGACTGCATTACAATGAAGCCGGGCAATCTTGTCATAGCGCTCTGGTGGCAGACGTGCAAGTTTGAAGTCACCCTCCCCCCCCCCTAATATTGCTTTTATACTTAATGTAAGGCACTGTTGACAGCTATTGTCTTTTCCATGCTATTTAGATCAAAAATCACTTTATGAAATTCATACACATAATACCTTCTCAGTTTAAAATCTCTCTCCCTCCGTTGTTTTTCTCTCTTAGGGCTCGTGACAAATTTTTCAAAAGTGTTCCTAAAGCCGACAGAGTGTTAAAACTTTGCAGAGAGGATTCCACCCCTCCAATCACCCCTCCTCCTGTATATCTACAGTGTGGAAGCTTTTTTTATTCAATTTGACTTGCAAATCGCTCATACTTGAGTACAACCTTCCAACATTTTATCTACCTATGCCCCCTCTCTCTTTTTAAAAGTCCATCTCTATTTTGCATCGATATTTTCTTACTTTATTTCCATTTTTATAACTTGTCAAGAAATTTTAATAGTCTTTCTCGAAGAATTCATATTTTATCGACCCATAAAACGGAATTTTGGATGTAGGCATGCATATAATTTTAATATTTAAATTGTTTATTTTTACAGGACTTCGTCGTTTTGTTTTGTTTTTTTTCAGATTGTCTGTTAAATACTAAGGTTTATATAGAAGATATTACTTTAAGACAAACTTTTACAGAGATGTATTCGCATGATACTTTCAAACAATAAGCTTCATTTCACACAACAACTGTGATTATAATCAACTTATACAACCAACAATACATTTATAATGAAAAAGATATAGGCTACAACAAATAAGAAATCGATTATAGTATGATACAAGCAACGATAAACTTTCACCTTCTTATCACCACAACTTTGACTTTAACGTAACAAAATCTGAAAAACTATTTTTGTTTCGTATTTGTTCAGGTTTACATAAAACATTTTTCTCATGTCTGTTGTTTTTAATTATAATTTTTACATTTTTTCTTCTTGTTAAAGGCAAAAAACCTTGTGATTATGGCATAGCCCTCGAATAAACAGCGACAGATTCGGAAAATAACAAAAGTTGGATAAGAGAGACATGATAGGAAAGATGAAAGAGAGGGATCTAACCCAAAACTACGTGGTAAAAGTAGATCCAGTTAGAGTGCCTCGAGATTGTCACCGATATCATAAAGTGCTATTTAACTACTGTTATTTAAAAAAAAAAATTCCTTTACAAGTTTATTATTGGAGGATTGAAAATGATATAATGCCAACAAATTTTGAGAACTAATATTTCCTTAAACGGTTGCTTTTTTTAAAGAACTACTTAAAAAGTGATTTTAATTAAATCCTTTAAAACAAATAAAGGTTTCAATTTGTATATATTGACCAATAATCTCAGTGGCTTGTTAATTTGGCATGTATTTATTTATTCAACCTTTTTTTTAAACAATACATTTTGTATAAGGCATGTCACTAATTCTAGTCAATGACATAAGCATAAACACATCACAATATATATCAACATTACCAATAATAAAATACCATAATACTTGAATTTGACAGTTTACATACTTAAACTCACAAAATACAACAATAATAACCATAGACTTCCCCTATATCTAAATACAAACAGCAATTTGGCCAAAAAACAAGCATCTAGAACCAGTAAAAAAGCTCTCTTTTTTCTGAACATTCGTTCAAAAAACTGTCAACTGAATAATAAATTTTCCCCAAAAGTATTTCCTTTACTCTCCTTCTGAATAGTAAATAGGTAGTTTCTGGTTTAATGATATCTTAGAGTAAGTTATATATTTGGACCCCTTTCTGGCTTAAACAAGATGATGTTGTTTACAGCGCAAGTCAATTCTGTGTCTGGTATTATAGTAATGATAGTGAGAATTTATCCTAAACAACTCTGGGTGTTTATATATGAATGACACACTCTCCAAATGTAGCCAATACTTCTAACGAAACAGGTGTAGCTCAAATTTAGTTTTTCTGTTTAAAAGTTACCAAACTGTTTTCTCTACTTTTGTAACACCCTGTATACAAGTTTAAATTGATACATCTCCAATGATCAATGGGTCAAGAGTCATGAAACCAAGTATAAGGAACAGAAGCGTTAACTATGGAGTCAATACTTCTAAGAAACAGGTGTAGCTCAAATTTAGTTTTTCTGTTTAAAAGTTACCAAACTGTTTTTCTACTTTTGTAACACCCTGTATACAAGTTTAAATTGATACATCTCCAATGATCAATGGGTCAAGAGTCATGAAACCAAGTACAAGGAACAGAAGCGTTAACTATGGAGTCAATACTTCTAAGAAACAGGTGTAGCTCAAATTTAGTTTTTCTGTTTAAAAGTTACCAAACTGTTTTCTCTACTTTTGTAACACCCTGTATACAAGTTTAAATTGATACATCTCCAATGATCAATGGGTCAAGAGTCATGAAACCAAGTATAAGGAACAGAAGCGTTAACTATGGAGTCAATACTTCTAAGAAACAGGTGTAGCTCAAATTTAGTTTTTCTGTTTAAAAGTTACCAAACTGTTTTTCTACTTTTGTAACACCCTGTATACGAGTTTAAATTGATACATCTCCAATGATCAATGGGTCAAGAGTCATGAAACCAAGTACAAGGAACAGAAGCGTTAACTATGGAGTCAATACTTCTAAGAAACAGGTGTAGCTCAAATTTAGTTTTTCTGTTTAAAAGTTACCAAACTGTTTTTCTACTTTTGTAACACCCTGTATACAAGTTTAAATTGATACATCTCCAATGATCAATGGGTCAAGAGTCATGAAACCAAGTACAAGGAACAGAAGCGTTAACTATGGAGTCAATACTTCTAAGAAACAGGTGTAGCTCAAATTTAGTTTTTCTGTTTAAAAGTTACCAAACTGTAACACCCTGTATACAAGTTCAAATTGATACATCTCCAATGATCAATGGGTCAAGAGTCATGAAACCAAGTATAAGGAACAGAAGCGTTAACTATGGAGTGGAGTGAGTTTAAATAAATAAACAGAGACTGAATGGCGGCCCGACCCACGTACGGGAAACCATTTAATATTTCAGTCTGCCTATCTTGAAGCATTAAATTAAATATTGCATAAAATACATCATGAACTGTCTCATCCTCTCTTATAGTGACAGCGTATTTCATCAAAACGTACAATCAAAATATTTTATTCTTTCTGCAGATTGCAGTTGAAAATATTTAATTTATTTACTGAAATATCATACAGCTTCTTTTTTATCAGGTTTAATTACTGAACTTTATATAATTTCTCTATAGAGAAACCTGCTCGTGCAACTCGGAATAACGATGGATTCTGATTTTCCTTAATAAGATTCGAGAGTTCGCTCAAACATAAATTCTTTAATTAGATGAAATTTGTTGTACAGGTTTCTTTTAGCAATACCATCCAAATCGTGACATTTTTGGACATTTAGTTCATACGTTTTGAATTACCATGTATAATAATACTAGTTAATAAGTAGTAGTAGTAGTAGTAGTAGTAGTATAACGATAGGAATGTGTACCATTTAGGTTGGGTCCTGAAATCGAACTGGACCTATCTTGAGCATGGTGCGTTTTGTCACGTGTTAAACAGCCGATGAAACTTAGCCTGCGCTATGTTAAGAGGACCACGCTAAAAAAGGCAAGTAGAATTAGAGCGTACACAATAAGTTGTACCTGTATTTTATTAATGTTTCTCATTCAACTATTCAAAATTACACCACTGCTGGCTAAATGAGCCGATGGTGTTTATCCGAAGACCCAATTCCCCAATCGGACTAGATAAATCGTTTATTTAAACTTGGTGAGTTGAACATGATGAATTTGAGACCCATATCATTAGTTTTAAAAAAATGTATGATCTTTTTTGAAAAAATGTTAGACTGCAATTTCCCGTAAACCCATCGAGATTTCAAAGTGATTTTTTTCAGGGTTTACTCTCTATTTAGTTCTGCATCTTTTGTTGTACATATCATTGGTTTACTAAATTATTTGATTTTATTAAATGTTAAAATTTTTATATAAAATTAGATAAAAATGGGAAAATATTTTTTAAAAAATTAAATTTTAATAGCACTCCTCGACTCCAAATTTAATTCTGCTTCTATTAAGCTATAAAAACATTTAAAAATAAAAAACTCACTTTTCGGCCTAAAGAAATTGCAACGCAGAAACTATATGACAAATTTTCGATTTAAAAAAAAACCACAGTAAAATTTGAACTTTCATCTTTCTTCATGTAAAACTTCATGTCATTATTAACGAACAAGTTAGGTCAGCCGTTAGTGGCAGTGTTGTGCGAGTGAAATAATTTGAATTTAAGCAAGTTTGTTTAAAACAGTTGTAACACAGGTAAACATATATATCATTACTTTCTTAACGCTGGCTTGGCCTCGTAGCCTATATGTGTAGGTTATTTATTAAAAAGTCTACATTCGCTTCGCTCGTGTCTCGACGCTAGAAGGAGCCTCGACTCGCTACGATGATAGACGTAACTCTACCAGAGCTATACGAATATCACATTTCTTTGGGAGGTTGAGTTTGAAATTACATTTTTCGATAATAACTTCGCTATTTGATATCGTAGAAATGTAGGAATTGGTACCATTACATGCAGAATTTAAATCTCAAAATTGTTATCTAGTTTTAGTGTTTTAAGTTGAATAACATACGAGATAATAAACGAAACCAAACTTACCCTATTTCGTATACTGGCAAGGTAATGAGATAGTTATACAAAACCAACATTATAGAAAATTAGCAATAGCTCTCTTTATGTACAATAAAACTATATTTTAAATAAACACTTATACTTCTGCTTTCTTCTATGTATGAACAAGTTTGTTACGAAAAGCAATCAATATGTATACTGTAATCTTATTTATACTTTATTTTGTTTCAAGCCTCTGGTTTGTTTGTTTTAAATATATTTTGTATTTGCCTAAATTGGTCGTCTAAAATAATCTTTACTGAAATGTAGTTTAGCTAAGTCGGTTTCGTCTACAATTAATTGTGACAAGTGCGAAGCCTGATGATGTCTCTTTGCAGACGAAACGGACATAACTACACAACATTTCAGTAAGGATTATTTTAGACAGATCAATTTAGGTACACTAAATAGAAAATATATTTAAAATAAATCTTATTTACTTTATCTATCTTATAAACAAGAATAAGAATTACCAGGGTATTGATAATTCCTTACAAGACTATCATATATTTAAAAAAAATATATATATTTAGGTTTATTAAAAAACTGTCAGAAGTACAAAAAGTTTTTAAATCGTCAACTAGAACTGGTTAATTTAAAAATGGCGCTCAATTTTCAACTGCAAAAAAAGATTGTTAGAAAATCTTTTCATTTCAATTTAGGCAGTTGTACTGGCTGTCGTTACACAATAAACTCATGATGTATAAACTAGTACTCAGTTATACGGCACTTGTAAGTGTCTCCTGTACAACAAAGTGCTGCGTGCAGTGAATGCACCGTATTACATACGTAATGACTATCTGAATCGTGACCTTCAGATAAACACTGTACAACACGCCACGAAGCACTGCGTCTCCATATCCATGGACGTAAGGAAAATAACCAGATGATCGAAGTAGTCAATGACCTACGTCGAACTGGTTCCTATAGTGTAATTTATTAAATTTAAGAGAAATATTATATTATATGGGATTTTATTTTAAGAGATCAAACTTGATTTAAATTTGGTTTGGTCAGAATTAAAGAAAAATAACTAAACGAGACAACCGTGTACCAAAAACCATACTATTTAGGGTCCCGAAGGCATACGCTAGAATTTGTATGCTTTGGTTAAAGCCGATTTTTTAAGCGGCCTAGCGTAAATATAATAATTTCTTCGTTCAATAAACATATATACACGTAATCAGAATAACTTCTAGTTTTATCTGATACATCACACATAATATTTCCAAAAATAACATTTTACAACTCTATAGTTTTTGCTCCTTAACGATTTTTTATTATTTATTGGCCATATATTTCCTATATGTGGGATAATAAAAAGAATATAAATAAAAAAGTTTGAAATATATAGATTTTATCGTCTTGTCTGTGTAGACGGGTTGCAACTTACAGACGGACAGGCACGCGCGTGAAATTTCAAGGGGTCTTGGTTTTGTCTACGGACTCTATACCCAAACATTTTTTCTACGATTAAAAAATATTATATATATATATATATATATATATATATATATATATATATAGTGTTCAGAAAATGTCTTCCCAAATTTTACGTTTTGATTATATGGGTCAAAATAAAGAAAAACGTTCCTATAAACGAATGTGTGGAAACGCTTCGTTTTTTTTTATCTGTCGGCCATTATGTTTTTTATAATAACTATAGCTTTTGAAATTATTTAAATTTCGAGTCGAAAATTGGGATACACATTTTATATGCTATATTTATATCAGTATATCAAAAATCAAAAATTTATCAAATTGTCGAAATCTCGACGATTTGAAATTTATAATATTGGATATCTCTAAAACCATTAACGTTAAAAAAAAAACATAAACGGCCGCCATTTCGAAAATTGCTAACATTCAAAGTGGGAAAAAATGCAATAAACCGAAACATAAAATTTATTTTATATAAAATAGGTTAAATAGAGGAGCGTTTTGATATTTATAAAGCGGACCAAAAAATGGTACCGAAATTACTCCTACAATGGACATTTCCTGCAGTGCATAATCCTGGTACATCCTTGAGAAAACAGTCTATATTAGAAACCTACATTATTCGATGTCATAATTTAGTTATGCTCAAATTTATGAGCGGACTAAGTTTTTAATTATAACCTCAAGTTGTACAGACCTATAAAAGTTAACTTAATATATTATCTTTATAAACAGTGTTGAGCGTGGAGTATAACAAGGGAAGATACTTCGACACAATTCACTTTAAACCTAACCTAAATTTGATAATGTTACACGATTAGACTTAATTGATATTTCATCTAATTTAGTTTAACTTGTTGTCGACCGATCAAGCAGTCTTCCTTAACACAACAGTCTAAAGTTGATGTATGTATTTGTCAATTTCATTTAAAAAATTATTCTGGCGTAATATTTGTTTGTCCGATCCTTGAAAGAGTGGCCCATCCAGTTTTTAAATAGGCAACCCCCGGTCTCCTGATTTAACTCTGTAGATTTTTATCTTATGGAGCTATTTAAAGGACCAGGTGTACTCACATAGTTTCAACAATGGTGAGGATTTGAAGAGCGTTATCGAAGAGGAACTTCTTCAGATCCCACAATAATTAATTTACAAGCGAGTAAGAATCTTTTGTTAAACGTTGATATCAGTTTCACTGTGGATGGGTTCCAGTTAGAATAAATTAATTAATACTTTTTTTTGCTGTACTTTATTTTAACGGCTGTTATTTGTGTTGCCGCCATATTGTTTCTATGAACACCAGTTTGTTGAAATTTTCATATACAATTTTTAAGTTTATTAAAACGCATATAAAGTTTCGAAAGCATCGGTTGTGGAATAAGCAATTAATAGAAAATGAAAAAAGTACACCTGTTTGTGGGACACACTATATATACAAATAATAACAAAAAGTACAATTAAACCATGTTAATTATGCTACTGTTTCAAATATATCTATGATAGTTTTTAAGAAACATTTTACAGAATCATTTTAATTTTAAATTGTATACTAAAAAATATATTTTGAACTGTAATAAATCGAGTAATTCGTTTAAAAAAACTTACACCATACTTTCACAAATATATGACATTTTTAAAAGAAAATCTCTAAAACATTAAAAATTAGAATTTTAAATTGTATCCTGAAAATGTTAGTTTAATATCTGGAATAAATCGTGCAATTTGTTTATTGTTATTGTATATACTTTCAGAAATACCTCAAATATTTTTAAGGAATATCTGGGGGTGGGGGCGAAATTTCTGTCGCCGTTGTTCTAGCCTTCTCAAACAGAAGCTATTAATTTTATTATAACTTGCCAATTTCCCCACAAAGCTGGGTCAACACCGTAAAATTTTGAGCCTCCACGAGAATTGAATCCGGAACCTAAGTCAAGTGCTAACCACTAAATTCATCGGGGCTCCAAACCCCTTACAATACTAAATTAATTCTTCCGTGAAATATTTACTCATACAACTTTTAACATTTCGTGACAATCAGATCAAGCGTTTTGAGAAAATACGCCTCACAAATTTCTGAGTGGGAGACAAATAATGATCTAAAACAAGTATTTTCCAAAAGGATCATTATTTCAAAATTTTGAATAATTAATTATTATAATTAGAACCCTTTGCAAATTGATGTTTTTACGATTTCAAAATTGGCCCATGGTGTAAAGGTACTCCATGTATGTGGGTCGGTCGAACATATGAGTTATAACTTGTGTTATACTGTTTCATGAAATAAATCACAATTTGTACACAATGTATGAATTTAATTCAACCTTGGAGCAACACCTAATATGTAAAACAATAAAAATCAACCTTAGAGCAGTACCAAATATGTAAAACAATAAAATCAACCTTAGCGGCAATATCTAGTATTTAAAACAATAAAAATTCAACCTTAGCGGCAATACCTAATATTTAAAACAATATAATCAACCTTAGCTGCAATGCCTAATATTTAAAACAATATACAATCAACCTTAGCGGCAATACCTAATATTTAAAACAATATAATCAACCTTAGCGGCAATACCTAATATTTAAAACAATATAATCAACCTTAGCGGCAGCAATAGCTAACATTTAAAACAATATACAATCAACCTTAGCGGCAATAGCTAACATTTAAAACAATATACAATCAACCTTAGCGGCAATAGCTAACATTTAAAACAATATACAATCAACCTTAGCGGCAATAGCTAACATTTAAAACAATATACAATCAACCTTAGCGGCAATAGCTAATATTTAAAACAATATACAATCAACCTTAGCGGCAATAGCTAATATTTAAAACAATATAATCAACCTTAGCGGCAATACCTAATATTTAAAACAATGTAAATCATTTGGTGTAAGCTTCGTCATTTAGGTTTTTATAGACCATATATTATAACAGACAACGCTCGCGTGATCCCTACACTCATGACGTGTTCAAGTATAGTTCCTTTTAGAATATCCAAAGTAAATTGTTCTAAAAATGAATTAGGCCTAACAAAATAGAATTGAATCGGTTATAGTCTGGTTTAAACGTGGAATTTCAGTGGCGAGGGTGCTCAGCGTTTAGCAAATTAACCGTTCATTAGAGAGGGTGGCAGGAGACCCTACTCTGTTTGCGTGCCAACCAATTGCCCACCTGTGGCACAAATAAAACATTTTACCTGTTTTATAAAACATATTTTTAAATAATCAATAACGAGCCACACATTACTGCCCAGTTGGGAGTTGTGACGGGAGAAATCTAACTCAATGTGGGCATGCCATATTGAGTTATCGTATAAATAGTATTATAGTCATTGTGTAATATCAGAATCTACTGATTATGTAGCTGACTTCAAGGCTCAGAGTTTATAAAAGTTATTTTATAAATATAATGTATCTTATTTTATGTTTGTCCAATTTAATTTTTCATACGCCCTTCAAACTTTGTTCTATATTTGCGTGAGAAAAATTGATCGAAACTAAAATTTAAAAAATAAAAGTACAAGTCAAAATTGCTATTGTTCAGTTAGTTATTTTTTTATCTTAGCATTCTTTAAATATTTTTTTATCTCTTTAGACAAAAATTATAGACAAGTTCGTCTTCCTTTAATAAACAACTAAAAAAATGCTGTAATGTATTTCATTTTGCTTAAGGATAAGAAAAAAATCACTACATTTGAACCGATGTTGATTTTTGTGAAACTGTTAATTTGAAATGTGAATAATTGAATACAACGAAGTCAAAACTTAAAAAATTACGGTACAAATAACTACCAAAGTATCATAATATTTCAAATTGCATGTATACCAACGTAATAACGCAATAACGGAAAAAATTGTTGAATTGTAATTTTTGTAACTTTTTGAAGAGAGAAAATCATATTAAAACTAATTTGAGCGTATAGGTTGTACAGAAGACACCAAATCTGTATTGTTTAAATATTTTTTGTTAAGGGATTTGTTGTTGGAAAACCCTAAAACGTAAAAATATCAAGTTTCGGTGCTAATATTAATTGTGCACAAATAGCCTCAGACACTGATTTTAAGTGTGCACAACTATCCTTATACAGTGATTTTAAGTGTGCACAAATACCCTCATACAGTGATTTTAAGTGTGCACAACTATCCTTAGACAGTGATTTTAAGTGTGCACAAATACCCTCCTACAGTTATTTTAAGTGTGCACAACTACCCGCATACAGTGATTTTAAGTGTGCATAAATACCCCCATACAGTGATTTTAAGTATACACAACTATCCTTAAACAGTGATTTTAAGTGTGCACAAAAACGCTCATACAGTGATTTTAAGTGTGCACAAATACCCTCAAACAGTGATTTTAAGTGTGCACAAATACCCTCACAGTGATTTTAAGTGTGCACAAAAACCCTCATACAGTGATTTTAAGTGTGCACAAAAACCCTCATACAGTGATTTTAAGTGTGCGCAAATACCCTCAAACAGTGATTTTAAGTGTGTACAAATACCCTCAAACAATGATTGTAATTGTGGACAACTACCTCCTACAGTTAGGATAAAAGTAGGTTTAGAAAAAACACCTCATCTTAACAATTGTTTTGCGATTGAAAAAAAAAAAAAAAAAATTTTTAAATTTTTTTTGGGGGTTAAAGAAAATCAAGCTTTGTGGTACAGTACAAACCAATGAAAGTAAAAACTGTGTACAAATAAGTTCAACAATTTAGACAGGAGAAGTAATTTTGATATGATTCGATTTTGCTTTTGTTTATTTAGTTTAATGAGTCTGAAAAACCATGTCTCTCTTCTTTCCCTCTTCAAAGTTGTTTAAAAAGTGGTAAGATAAAATAATAATATTTTTCTTCGCAAATAACTCGTCTAAAAAAACATAAAATCAAAAACTGGTTTATCAGCCGATTTTAGCAGGCTTTTGGTAATTGTATGTATTTTCATATCAATTTTATTTCTTAAATTAAAATTAAGAAGATTAAATTAAATAGAGGAATTTCAGATCTTATAATAGTATCTTTACTTATTTTTATAAGTAATTTATAATATGCTATATACTTTAAAAATGTATTCTGTATGGGGATTGAATTATAATAATTTACGATCATCAAATTATTACGCCAACATTTATACAAAACCTGTGTTTTCATTCTTTAATGAACTTAAATTACTTCCTGAATCAATGAATCCACGCCCGCCGCAAGTATCAAGTTTCCTCAGACTGGATTATAAAAAAACCCGTGTTGTCGAATCGAACTTGTTATAGTCAATGAAGCAAAAACGTCCCAACAAAACAAGTGATTATTTTCAAGACCCAAACCTCTGAAGAATTCCAGTTCTCCCCTTACACGCGCAAGATGGAAAACAGGTTACAACTTCAAGTTTTTTTCCTTCTCTATTTGGCATCTCCATGATAGAAAGGTTTTCCTTCAAGACAGTTCAATTGTTTTGGGAATTCCTTTTACAACACTTTCTTCTTCTTCCCTCCCTCTTGACACAACTCAATCGATGGCTATACAATGCAAAGTTTTCGATTATCAATTAAGGCTTTTCCGGCAACTGACAACTTTTCTCTCACATTAACATTTCTTTGTGAAGCTTCATTAGTGAAAGTGAACGTAAAAACACAATCACTCTATACGACATACAATTATTGTTGTAATGACGGGAATCTCATTAAATGACATTTGTCCATCGTATCAATATGAACAGATGGTCAGAGTTCACTGTATCTCACAGTTTTACATATCCTAATAGTAGCAGATTAGTATTTAAACTACTTTAATTTACATCTAAACGTAGGTATGCAGGCACGTAGATACTTAGCACACAGCTGATTTGGTGACGTGATTTTCTTGTGATCAAATCGTTTGTCAAACTTTATCTTGATAATACATACAATCAAGTTACACAAAATGATTTATTATAGGTCCTAAAGAATAATAAACCTCTACGGTAAATTGTAAAATTAATGTTAATATTGATGTCTTTTAAGAACGTGGATTTTTCTACAATTATTATGTGACTAAAAGTGTTGCTTTTTAAGAAAATAAAGTTGGGCGCCATATTTGAAAATGACGGCAACTTGAATATTTGAACGTGATTTAAAATCCCATAAAAAATAGGGGGGTGATTTTTGAAATCTCTTATAGATTCTAGCGGTGGCTATTTTGAGCGATTCACCCTGTATAAGAAGAATTTTTCGGAAATCGTTTTAAAAGACCGCCAATTTGATATTTGAAAACCATAATTTATTTGAAATTCCGACTAAATATCTACTAAAAAAGTTTAGTTCTCTATTCCATTCTGACATGGGCTATAACATAGAACTTTGCGGATATACGTTTTTAGCCCCCCCCCCCCCCGAGTATATGCAGCGCGTAACAGCCCAATCACGTGTACCGATTTTAATCAAATTTGGTATGTGACCATCAAAATCAGTGGAGTCGAATTTGACAAATGACGATAACAACCCCATGGCTAATTTATATATTCCCTTCCTCACAAGTAACTTAGGCCTACAAAGAGGTATTTTCGGAAAGCTACCAATGCGTTTTGTTTGCGTCCTTAGACACTGCACTTGAGGTGATTTTCAGATAAATGGCGTTTTGCAGTCCCCCCCCCTCCAGTAACTTACAATTAGGTATTTTCGGAAAGCTACCAATGCGTTTTGTTTGCGTCCTTAGACACTGCACTTGAGGTGATTTTCAGATAAATGGCGTTTTGCAGTCCCCCCCCCCCCCAGTAACTTACAATTAGGTATTTTCGGAAAGCTACCAATGCGTGTTGTTTGCGTCCTTAGACACTGCACTTGAGGTGATTTTCAGATAAATGGCGTTTTGCAGTCCCCCCCCCCCAGTAACTTACAATTAGGTATTTTCGGAAAGCTACCAATGCGTTTTGTTTGCGTCCTTAGACACTGCACTTGAGGTGATTTTCAGACAAATGGCGTTTTGCAGCCCCCCCCCCCCCAGTAACTTGCAAATCGTTTTGTTTGCGTCCTTAGACACTGCACTTGAGGTGATTTTCAGATAAATGGCGTTTTGCAGTCCCCCCCCCCCCAGTAACTTACAATTAGGTTTTTTTTTGGAAATCTACCAATGCGTTTTGTTTGCGTCTTTAGACGCAGGACTTGAGGTGAAATCCGTTTTGTTTGCGTCCATAGAGGCTACATTATAGATGATTTACAGAAATTGGTGATATGTTTGTTTTTTGTCTCCCCCTCCCTCCCAATAACTTACAAGTCGCTATTTTATTAAAATCGATCCACAAGTTTAGGCTGTAGAGCACATCATCATTACAAAACCCGCCTTTACTGGTCTCAGGGAACCTCAAAACGGAGGTATACCAAATAACTCAAAGCTAATGTTTTAACTCATCACACTTTTAGAAAGAAATTTAGTCTAATAACTCAATAACTCGATACATTGTTTTATGCACGAACCAATTAATATAAAACCTAGTAACATCGTAAACAAATCTGTTACAGATAGCAGATATCAAGAGTGAAGGAGAATCCTAAATATGACATATAATTAACTGAAATATCCCACTACAAAAGTCTTAACATTTTTAACAGCGCTAATGGGAAACGTGGCGGTGACAGCTAGATGACACGTATCGATTAATCGAATAAAGAGCTCAAGATACGATACCTTCCACGATATTAATGAGACTCGACTAGGGAACCTTAGACGCCCAATTAGTAGAACAGAACAATTTAAACGGTCGCTCGGCTATTTCGTAATCAGTGTCCAGTGAACAAAGTCTACAGTTACTTTATCATTATTGTATCTTCTGGAGGAAATTTATAGATTGTTATGTCCTTGATAAAACAACAATTATTATTAGATGCAACATGTTTTGTTTGTTCAATTTTTAAAAGAAAAAAAGAAACAGAAAACTGTAACTTTTCGTTTCAAACAATTTAAAAAAATATATATTGCAAAGAAGAAAAAAATATTATAACTCGAAACAAAAGTCAGTTACGGTTCTGCAAATAATTAAATAAGTTCGTTAAACATAAAAAATTACTCGCTAAATTTCGCGGCAGATTTTTACTTTAAAAAAATTATTTTATGACCTACTTTTCACCCGAAAATCGTACAAAGTCCAACTTTAAAAAGTATGTCCAAACGTGATTTATATGATAAAAATTATAGGGTTATTAAAAATAAAATTGTTTACAACAACCTTAATATTAGAAGAAAAAATACAAATTAATTGGATTATTATTTCACTGAATATTAGTCAAATTTAATATAAATAGGTTTTACAAATTGTTGAACATGATTGAAAAATGCTAAGAATTTTAAAATGGCAGCAATGTGAAACAGTTTTTTCCACAGATTTAAAATGAATTATTTCATCAGCCAATCTCCTAACAATTAAACATAAAGTAAACAATATTTAATTGACTGTATTCAAATGATGCAATGGTTGAATCTGTCTTATCATGCAGCATGGTTTTCACGTGAAAAGTCCATTAGTGAATGCCAGTGAGATTCCACACCATTAACTAATGCATGTTCCACTATTATTATTCGGGATCGATGTGCCAAACATCACGCTTATTTGGTCAGTTCAATGTTTGACCTCTCCACTATAAATGTTTCAATTAAATTTAGCACAAACTTTCTCACAAAATCCTATAATATTTTTACAAATATAAGTAGAGGTAAAGTTATTAAATTATTAAAAATAGCTGTTAAATTCAAACACACAGTGGTTTAAAAAAGTATCAAATATTCATTAATAAAATTTCAGTTTTATTTTGAGGGATATATTTTTTTAGTAACTAAGCGGTTATGTAATAAATTGATTAGCGCCATCGTGGTACTTACCCATCCCCATCATACACGCCTTGTAGGAAATGTTAAATAGTATTTGTGGATCGATGGGTCTTGTCCAGTATACGTAGCTTAATTGTTACACAGGTGTATTTTACACAAAATTAGATACCCCAAGAGTTGGTCAAGAAAGATGAGAGAGAAGATGACTAGATGAAATGAAGAAGAGCCAGATACGTTATATATATTAAAAAAAAAAAAAAAAATTGAACACGCTATAACAAAATAAACTATGTTTTTTGAATATATATATATATATATATATATATATATATATATATATATATATACAAGAATGTCATATTTCAACTTAGAGCCCCTAAATACAAAAATATTAGGAAAATTTCATTCAAACCGGAATACTAATATATTCATTTTTGAAAGACAAACTCTGTTTCCACACAGTTCTAAAGACCAGACATGAGTGGACTACATCTTTAAATTAATAAGAATAGTGGTAAATAAACATACATTATTTTGTCGGAAAATTATAATTTTGATACAGTATTCAAACTGTCAAAAATGGGATGGGCTATTCTGAAATTCATAACACATTGCTGGTAACAATGAATAATGGAATTAATTTGTTGTCATTATCACCGATAATTTCTGTAAAATTGTCAAAAAATCGGCATTTTGTA
This sequence comes from Aphrophora alni, assembly GCA_963513935.1. Taxonomy (NCBI): domain Eukaryota; kingdom Metazoa; phylum Arthropoda; class Insecta; order Hemiptera; family Aphrophoridae; genus Aphrophora; species Aphrophora alni. The sequence goes on from OY740766.1 coordinate 36,915,873, forward strand.
TTTCAGGGTCACATTAAAGAAAAAGACGAACGTTAAATTCGAACTCGCCACTAAAATGTTGATAAATATAACAAGTCATAAAGAATTGAACGACTACTACCAATTTTAATAAATATTAGGTCTACTATAAATACTACCCTTAGGCTACTATTAACTGACAATTCGGTATTTAAATTTTGAATCAAACCCTTTTTATACTTCATTTTGATTATTGTTCGTTAATTTTTGAGAAGTAAGAGTGTCAAAACTTTGATTTTATAATTTTATTCCCAAAATTTTACCCACCATTTCCAAACCATAATTTCCAAAAGGGCCAAGAAAGTGGACAATAGAAAAAGAAAACTCAATTACATTTTGATGTTACGCATTATAAAACAAATTTAGATACCATACGAATCGTTCATCCAAAGATCGTTAAAAAGTAATCTAAGATTAATAGCAAGGAAAGTCTAGCATGAACTATGGCTATGTGACAGGTGGTCGGTTGCCATATTGGGGGGGGGGGGGGTGACAGGCAATTCTCTCCAACCTTTTATTGTACTAAACGATTTCCATTGTTTATTTAAAAACATCACTAGGATTTTCCTATTCACTAGTTACAACGTAAATTGGATACTATTTGAAGTGGGCCACTTGTGTGGAATAGATAATTTTTGCAAATGTAAATTCATGAAATCGGAAATAGTTTACAGGCCGATGGCGGCCCGATTCTCGGCTTGGGTAAAGGCTTTAACGACAGAAACTGGTCAAATAGTTTCACCCTTCGCCAGTCCCATGTGTACTTTATCGAATGTCTAAACAGCCCAGCACGTCCCCCCCCCCCCCCCAACAAATAAGAGTGAAGTTTTCGCCTGTGTACATGAACTTATGGAATAGGATCTCGATTCTATTTCGGTGCAACGAATGTTTTAGACAGATTTTTACTACTCCAGTTATTTCCCCGTCATTATTGAGGGTCTCCACTTACCCGTCAGTGCGTGTCCTTAGTTCATGCTAAACAGTACTGCTGCAGTAAGAATGAACGCGCAAGGAATACAGAGGATTAGCAAATATTTTAGTTGATACTGAACATCTCACTACTACTCTAATTAATAACATTGACTCAAAGGTTTGACACGATAAATACTCCGAAATGAGTTACAACTGCTAATTTGAATGCTTTTCTTTAACAAGGTTTACACAACCACGGTCAATTTACGAATGAGATTATTTAATATTATTAAGTAGCACTTTTAACAATATTTAAACATATTTTATTATTTTTGAATCATTCAGTTTTTTCTTTTTTTAGCCGGAGTAGTTAGCCTCGTACCAGGATTAGAATCGATCTTTGGTGTTTCTTTTCTAATATTTATTTATGGTATGTTTTGAAACTTTTGTATAATTAGCAGCCCTTTCAAGTAGCTTTACCCAGCGATATTGACTGTTGATTATTTTTAGCTTCTTCGTCGCAAACTTTAATTACTTCACTAATTATATGTCGTGCTTCATTATGGGTGACTTTCCCTTTATTATAAATCCAAAACACGTTATAAATCAAATAAAATTAATCTACTGTATTCAATAATATATCGCCCTATGTTAAATAAACACTGAAACACTTAAAATAACTTTAATAACTATCTACACTGAAATCATACATAGCATACGGTTACGCTTAACCACTCACAACTGTGGAAAATCCCAACCTAATATTATTATCTAACCGATTAAAGGGACTTTACTAGTCTGGTAGTCTAAATACGATCACCTCTTCAGCTCTCATTCTTGTGATCGTCAGACAGTACTTCTACTTTATAGACATAGACTATAGAAGGTACAGGATGAAACCTTGGATTTTAGGTTTTGCCATTATAATGTTCTAGCTACTGAGTTACACTGTTTTCACCACATCGTGATCAAAATTCATCATCGTAAAAATAACGAATTTGAACCAAGAATAATTCTTTCGGTGAACTGATATTGTTCACCATATTAAGAAACTAAAAAAGGAGTTAAAAACTCAATTCAATTCCTAAAATAAATCTCACAAAAATGGCTGTGCGTATTTGATACGTTTTACGGTTAATTCAACCGGGAAAGATATTTAAATGCACGACTCTCCAATAGTAGAGTTAAATGAAGCGAGGGGAGGGGTGGGCAGATAATATGATTCCATAAAGTACACATATATGAAGGGGACTCGACTACATTGGCAGAAATCAATCAAGTTGTATATGTGTAATTAATATAAAGTGGTTAATAATTGAAGTATACAGTTTTGAAGTACGGAAGTAGTCTATTGAAGTTTGCCGTTAATTTTGTGATATTGGAAAGCACGGTCTCGCTTTGTATGTCGGAATCAATGTAATGGAGGGGTATATGATGAGATGGCATCGGGACAAAATCCATCCTTGTCACGGGTATAAAATGTATTGGAAAACAGATTTTCAGGTTTAATTTTATTTCTAAAATAAAAATATATAAAGTATCTTGTTAATGGGGTTTAATTGTTACCTGTTGATAATTGAGATATACTTATTTTTATACATCAATATTTATTTAGATGTACCTGTTATTATTATTTATTTAAGATGTACCTTTAAAATCAACAAAGTTGATTTTTTGTTTTAATAATTCGAATTAACAAGGTGGAAGTAAGTATTTATTAACATAGGCCTAATAACAATTTCCCAACTCTAAAAAACGAACGAGTTACAAAATTTTAACTTTGAAATATAGAATTTCAATGATTACTTTAAACTCAAAAAACTCTATGCCCTTAAAAGAACGACTTCCACTCAGGGGACTCAGTATGCATCAAACTGTGGCAGTTTGAGGTTAGTTTTGCTTCTCCTCTGTTTGTAATCCATTTTTTAATGTGTGCTGCGATCGAAAACACAGCCGCTTGTGAAGTAAGGTCAGTTATACGATATTTGTAGACGGAAAACGCTAAACCTATTGAAATGACAACTTTGTGAAGATTATTTATGGTAAAGTTATGGTGGGGTGAGGCTTTGATGTATAATAATAATAGATGATCGCAGGAATGTTCACGATGGCGACCAACCATTGTGACAGATGAACTGGTTGGGAAAATCAATGCCGTTTCACGATAACAAAACTGTCCTTTGTGTTTTCTCAAATTTCACGGAGCCTATAGCAAGAAGTTGTGACCCAGAATTAGGCTACCATAAGTTTTGTGCCTTATAGGTTCCCAAATGTTTGTCAGAGGACCACAAAACTTAACAGATGGCAGCATTGCTAAACTGCCTTCATCAGGGCTACGACAAGACAATTCCTGTCTTGATCACACAATAATTGGGGACGAGATTTGGGATAAGACGTGACTTGTGAAGCAAAACAGAAATCCATGCAATGGAGAGACATCAATTCACCAAAGAAACCAAGAAAGTGGTACCAAACGTTTTCAACGAGAAAACTCATGGGTATTGTTAACAATAAACTTAAGAAAATATTGTGAAACATTAATAATAAAGATGCTTAGATCAATACAAAACAAATGCCGAGGAAAACTCAGTTAAAAGTCTAGTTGTTTCAAAACAATGCTCGCGCGCACTCCAGGAACTATATTACAAGGATTTAATTGGGAGATGTTCGACCACCCTCCATACAGTCCCGAACTCGCATTGACTTCCATTTGTTTGCGTACAGAAAGATCTGGCTAGCGACACAGCGCTTAGATGACGAGGCAGAACTTCAGGCTGGCGTGAATGAATGGTTGAAATCACATGCGGCAAGTTTTTATGTAATTGATATTTGTAAACTCATTCATCGGTATGATAAGTGGCTCAATTTGAATGGTGACTATATATAGAAAATTAGTGTAAGAGTGTAGGATTAAAAGGTAAAAAATACAATTTTTAACTATCACTTGGATTTTTTAAATTTCAAAATGTGAGATACTTTCAGGATAATCTTCGTACTAACATTTCTAAAATACTTAAATCATGTTGGCGGAACAAATCGTCTCTGCAAACAGTCAAAATACTACACAGAGAAGTAAACAAGAGAACAAAAAAAATGTAAATATATATAGGGAGAGGAAGAGCAAACTGTTGTCGACACAGTAATGGATTTATAATGCAAGGAGAGCTGAGATCGTTTTCCCATGCATTGCAATACGGATTTGCATAAAAGAGACAACATCACGTACACTTGGGAAGGAATTTCTTTATACTATTGTAAAACTGTATCATTATAACTGTGGACGAAGTCAGAGATTCAAAAGGCCGTGGCAAATTACATTTATTTGATCTAGTGAATACAAAAGAATTTACTAGCTATAAAAAAATAATTTACTAGCTAGTGAAAAACCTGGCTGTAAACTGCCTACGTGTACTCGCAATCGTAAGCTGACAATAATTTCTTAGAAATTATAATTAAATTTCTATAAAGAAAATAAATAAATAAAAAAATCATTATTATTAGAAAATACATCTTCGTTTAAAGCTATAAAATAGCATTTTATATACAGTACATACAAATCAATGAAATAGGCAACCGTTTAAATACAAAATTTCAATTTTACAATTTTTTGTTCTTATGTTATATTATCTAGGCCCTTCAAAATAATGTTAAAAATAAATAAAAAGCGTTATTACATAACATGTTTTGATACCATTTTTTCTGGTCCTATTATTAATTTTCTAGGCCCTTAAAAAATAAATTTAAATCAAATAAAACACGTTATTAAATAAATGGTTTTGATGAAAGATTTTTTGCTCCTATTTTATATATTTTCTAGACCACCCAAAAAATGTTTAAATAAAATAAAAAGTGTTACTAAATAACGTGTTTTGACCACGATTTTATCTCCATTAAATGAATCAATTTAAAAAAATATATTTTCACCTAAAATATATATTGTAGGTCCTTGAAAATAATTTTTGAAATAAACAAAAAAATGTTTTTAATAAAATATGTTTACCACATTTGGTAAAAATCGGAAGGGGGGAGGAATTTAGTGTCGAAAATTGGGGAAAAAAATTATTATTATTCGATGTTAAACGCCATTTAAAAAAATTGGGTTGTGTTAATAGGACAAATCTTCGACCGATATACTGTCTACATAAAAAACTCACATTTTATGATCTAGAGTATAGGTTTAATCATGACGACAGATGTAACGCCCTTATTCTACAATATGGAGATCAATTGTTAATAAAACTGTTAAGGATTGTAGACACATTCCCACTTAAAAATCTGACTTTTTAGTCTGGAAATTGTTTAGTGTTTTTGATTCCATAAAAGTTCTTCTATTCATAATCAAATGCATAACAACAGAATTATCATTCTAACAATTTTCTCACAATTATATATAAGAGATTTGTTATGAAAATGTTTATTTTGACGTTTACAAAGTTCAATAAAGTCATTTCTAAGATGTAGCAATCCCGAGGGATCGGAAAAAAACTAAATGAATCCAGACTAAAGTCAGTTTAATTTTAGTATTTTCGAACTTCTTTAAACTGCTTAAGCACGATTTGACAAATTGATTTAAGCTATATCACATTTTACCTAAATTTGTACCAATTTTTAGAAATACAACCATGTAACACATTTAAAGTTTTGGCCTATAACTCCTGAATCATAATATTTTGAAAAACGATAAATATAGTTTAGGCTTAAATTTGTGGGAAAAGAAAGTACAATAATATGTCTTCATCGAATATTTAAAATTAAATAAATCTATTCCGACTCAAATGTTGTAAAGATAATTGTCACATTTTATAATGACTAATCGAAAACATGATCGGTTCAAATACATAACACGTTATAAACTAAATCTAAAGGTATTCAAAAAATGATCAAGCCTCTATTCCGTGGTGATTAACTTCACCCTAGATAATCTGATAAAAGAAAAAACATAAAATGGGTAGAGGAGGAGGGACGAAATTAATTTCCTCCGTTTTAAAATTCTTTGTTCGTATATTTAGGGATGAAAGTTTTCGTTTTTAATAAAACACTTTGAGCGGGTGTGAAATTCACAAGAATGAAAGCGTTCGATATTAGTGTTATTTAGAAACACACTATTCGTGTCTTATGATAAATGGTTTCACACCGTAATGCATAAACTTTCTACAAGAAAATAACACAAACCGAAGGTTTAAACATAACAATAATTAAAAGAATAATAACATTATATATTTTCTCTCTTGTTATTTAAAGGGGGAACGTCTCGGTCATCATCACCTTATAAAAAGAACATAAAATAAAACCATTAAACAGCGTCCGGATCAGAAAAGAACAACATTGGTCAAGAGAGACTTACAAGGTTCTAATCCATTAGTAGATGGAAAAGAGGTGTAGAGCTAGCAAAGTTCCCTCGGGATTGACACGCAACTCACTGTAGTGAACATTTTAAGGGCGTTAATATTTCAAATTTATTTTTAAGAAAATGAATAATAATGTCCAACCATAAAAGTTTAGATATATAATTTACTACGTGAAAAATAACTTTTAACCGATTATTTAAAAACAGCGTAACTGTTCCTGAATAGCTTACGTAAAGTCTTTATTTAGACTTAAAGAATCCAACAACAATATTTTTGGGATTTAGGGGTTTATGATTTATTTTATCCGTAGCCCCTAAAACTCTATATACTTACTCTATATTCAAGAAATAAAAAGTATATATTTTTAACATTTAATACATATTTATTAAACCCCTACTTCAAGTAGGGGCTAATAAAACATATAACCAAATAAAACATATAAGTTTGGCTAATATAAACATATAACCAAACACTTAAGGTAACCCAAAACAATACATAAAAACCCTACAAACAAAACAAAGTTAAATGATTCTTTATAAAAAAAAGTTACTGCTGAAGAGGGATAAATAAAATACAAAACACAAAAAAGGAGTCAGTTTTAATTGACTCCTTGTCCGTGTGTTGAAGCTCAGTTGTGGGATTTAGGATACACACTTACATGCATACCACATATATATATATATATATATATATATATATATATATATATATATACATACACATTATTCAATTACCCTAAAAAACCCCTCAACATATTCAATCGAAAGAGCAAGAAACCACTTTTTTAGTCTCAACTTTATTACCCCTTAATGGAAAACGAAACTTTATCATATGACACAACATTATAAAATTTGGGACCTAAAAATAACCAACATTTCATAAACAAACTATTATTGTGTTTGACAGTTCTATAAAGATCTGCATACCTGGTTTAGATTTATTAGATTTGCCTTTTAAGTCATCACTATCGTCAACCTTTTTTTAAAAGAAAATTAAGAATACCTTATTCTTAATATACCGTATAAACAAGTATCTTAAAGGAAGTATTTTTAAGTGTACAAAAAGCTGATAGGAACTTTACTTTCTACCTTGCCCACAGATTAACCTAATGAATGTTTGCACCTCGATAACGTTCAAGTGATTTCTCAGATGATAATATCACCTCGATTTCTCAGATGATATTACTTAATTGAATAAAATTTGAGCACAAATAGTACGTTTTATTCAAACGCGTTTAACGACAATTTCACCAACTTCAGTGATGCACGAAAGGGGAAAAAAAAGAAAAATTATAATTAACTTTTAATTTAGTTATAGTTTAGTCACTGAAGATGGCGACTTTGTCGTTAAAACACGTTTGAATAAATAAACGTACCGTGAGAATTTGTCTTTTATTCTATTTAAACGTTCTAAAAATATCAGTCATTTTTTTTAACATTTGAAAAAGAATGACACACGATTCCTTTCGTTATTTTCAATCTTTTATAAAATGAAACCATAATTTACACAATATAGGAAACAAATATAAAAACAGTAAAGGGCTATTTGTTAAAACGATGGGAAGGCAGAGGAAGATGATGACATCTGATGTTCAAACTCCCTCCATATCATCAATCTTCTTACCCCATCACAACGCCTAGACGGACAGGAAGTGGTATTTTGTCGTCAAGATGTGTAACAGGTGAGGTAATATCTAAAACGACGCCGCGACACAAAGTTTGATTTTAGAGAGCAACAAGTTTTATTCCTTTTCGAAATAACTCGACGTAGAAATGTTCCTTTTGTGACTTGGCACGCATTAAAAAACACTTTAGTTTTTCAGAAGGAAGATCCAATTGGTCGACAAAGTTAGAACGTTAAATAATTGGCGTAGATGAGAAAAAAATAGTCTTTTCTGTACAAATTAGATAGTTTTTATAAAATATCTAAGAATAATTTCAAAAATCGTTATGCAAATGAATTAAGGAACGAATTTTGATCGCGTTTTCGATGGATCTGCAAATTTCGTCCTTGCGAGGATTAAATTATATTAAATTATTTTATTTTATAATTAAATAGTAAAAAAGTATTATTAAGGTTGGAATATTGTACTACCAGTAGTTCTCGAAATTTCCAGCCCTTTTAGAACTAATTGTTCCATGAAATATTCAGATTTATTTTATCAAAATTATTTCGTATTTTATATATTTAAAAAAAAAGTTTATAGGTTGTAGTACAAATATAAAATTAATTGCTCCCACAATATTAACTTGATTATAATCTTCTGCCATTTTCTTATTATTTATATTTGTGGACGCGGAGTTCCTTCATCTTCGAGAGCTACTCATGTTATTTACTTCATAGATTTACTAACTTATTTCTTTTTGTTTAACATTTTAAAGTTTTAAAACATTACTTATGATTGGTTATAAATTTGATATTTAATATATATATTCCACCTTCAGTTTACAAATTTCAATTATATTTAGACGTTTTCCTTTGTGGCACTGATGTAATAATCTCATAGAATCTTTCATTTTATATGGGATATGCTTCTATTTTAATAAATAATAAGACAATGCTAAGATTGGCAGAAGATTGTATTCAAGTTAATTATGTATATCCTAGGAGAGATAATTATTGTAGTAATTAAATCCTAACTTTTCAAATACCACGACAGTTCTTTCAGCGAGTGTAACAACAAACAAAAGGAATTAACAAAATAACGTTTCAAAACTAATAACTACAGTAATAAAAAACAAATATGATACTACGACATGGTAGAACTCCAGATGTAGTCACTAATAGTATAACCGCTAAAACCACTTCGAAAAACCCACAAAAGTGTCCTTGTGACCGTGGGTTAGTTCACACAATTACGACCCTAAGCTTTTTAATGAGACCATCCCTATCGTTATAGATTGAATGAGTGCGGAGGAGTTCCTTAGCGCACAAAGATAGGTTGGACCAATGTGAAATAATTTGGAAAGTGTTTTAAACTTGATTTTACAGCATCCTCAAGATACGTTTTGCCTGGGGTGGAGAGGAAAAGAGAAGCCCCCACACTTCGTTTGCTGCGTTTGCCTTCATCGGTACAATTACAATAAAAAAATATAGACCTCAAAATGCTTCTGTAAGAGCTTAGCAGAATTTGTGTACCTAGTTTTCTTGGAATGGGTTGTACCGTTTCAGGCTAAAAAAGCAAGTAGAAGAGAGGACACGCCCATTACACCAAACACACTCCTAGTCTGAGGGTACTGTACATACAAATTTAATTATTATAGCAACCAAACTTTTTTTTTTAAATTTCCGACCCTTTGTATGTATTTCCAAAAATCACATAATCCTGAATTCTTAAATTATACACATTTGTACTAGGTAGTTTTGCTGAAATCTTTTTAGTTTTGCAATGAATTGAAGGAACTGATAGACAACAAAGTCACCGACAAACATAACACGATGGTATGCAGAGTTATAACTGATCGGATCCACATGCCATACATTATTCTCGGTTAAGAGAATTCACTAGACGCTTTGACTTAACATTGCAACATTAAACATTTCCATGTACGCATACATATCCATCCTGCAAGCTAAGCATATATTGTTTCTAAAGTCCGATTACTAAATCAATATCACTATACGCCCTATTCGTAGATTCTTATGCGTGTTTTTAAAACACTTAATGGGAAAATATAACCAAGCCCTAAGTGAGAAAATATTCGTCAAAGTCCGGGGGTGGGGGAGAGGAATCCAACATTAGAAATTACATTTAGTCAGGACATTTTGTACAAATGATACTATTCATTCTTTTAAACTCTTGACCACAAATCAGAGGCAGATTATTAATTACTATGAAGTGGATTTGAGATCGCCATGTTTTTCTTCAGACTGCTTGCGGTTGGGTTCACCCAAACATGTATGTATTCTTACTTCTGGAGGTAAAACTACAAATGTTGTTTATAACAGTGTTTGGAATTAAATTAATATTATAATGAATTTCTAAAAGATTTTAGTTATACAGTACAGTAAAAGTTTTTGAAGAAGAACAAGTTCACTGTAATGTATCTCATAATATAGAGTCAATGACGTTATTAATCAAATTAAGCCACCAAGAGGATTGTTTATAGTGAATACGGGCTTGGTAATCATGAGGGACCAAAGTGAATCATAAATTTCTTTCTTTTAGTCTTGGGTTAGATCTCTCTCTCTTTCATCTTTCCAGTGAGGCTATTAGTTTATTCGAAGGATAAGGATTTTTATTTGAGGGAAAAAAACTGGATCTACATTTTTTTTTTTAATATAGTCTTGGGTTAGATCTCTCTCTCTTTCATCTTTCTAATGCTGCTATTACAGTATTCGAAGGATATGTGTTTTTATTTGAAGGATCCAACTGGATGTACAATGTTTTCACGTAGTCTTGGGTTAGTACTTTCTCTTTCATCTTTCCAATGATCCTATTAGAGTATTCGATGGATAGGGGTTTTTATTTTACTTTCTTTTCTTCCTGTTTTGTATAGGGTGATGAAGACAGAGATGTTTTCAATTTTAAAGAAGAAAAAAAGAACGTTAAGAGGAGTTGCCCTTCATAACCGAAATTCTATGCATGATCAAGGGAGACTAGAAGCTAATTTGACAGAACAGTGACAGATATCTAACCTTTCTCAATGTTGGAGAGACAACATAGTACATACTAACGGAATCGGGCATATTAACCAGAACTAAACCACATCGTAATAAACAAACAATTATTTAAGAACTAATAGCGCAGGACTAAGGAATCCCTTACACACGACATGAGTCTGTATTTTAGAGATAATAACACTGCACCACTCGATTATGGATTCATATGCACAGAGTCTCGCTTTTATGTTCACGTTTTAATGTACAAATTTATAATCCAACTCGGGAGTGAGGGAGAGTTGCTCGTAAAATGTCCCGGATTACTCTGACAATGGATTAACTAGGAAGAGTAGAGTCTGGGGAATCATGGGATAAAACGGGAATTGATAGGTATGTCAAGAGCCCAGTTGGGAAACATTGTAGTCACTATCGGGTAACAGTTTACGTTGTTTTTGTCTCCTATTTTAGAAATATGTCGACAATTTGATTGACTGCATTTATAAAGTTTATTACTTCCGACTGTATACCGCTGTACATAACCTAAACTTCCTTGCGCCATCCGAGTATCATATTTTACGCCATTGATTTAAAGGAGGTCGTAAATTATTCAAAAATAAAAACGACAAACACGCGCAGCTTACGTGATAACTTTTATTGTTCATTCTAAATAACCGGTGGACGATTGTAATAAATTTTTATTTAAAAAGTACAAATGTGGATGCCGTGACGTAAATTTATCTTCATAAATATTTGTTTCACGTAAGATTGGTCATTGTAGTTTTAGTTAATTCATATGTTAGGAACTCTAGAATAAAAAAAACAAATAATATACCGTCTTTGTATGTATAAATATTGTTTTGTTTTCTTAACGTAAAGACTTATAAATAAATATTGAGCTGAACATGCGGGGTCGTATAATTAATAGAATAAAATTCGAACAGAAAAAATACGTTTAATTAATCAAACGCTTTTCGCCGACAAAGCCGCCATCTTCAGTGATGCACGAGCTACAATAACTAAACTAAAGATGGCAACTTTTTAGTTGAAAGGAGTTTGAATAAATAAACGTACTATTCGTCTTTTATTCTATTAGGAAAAGAATTCAAAATAATAAATTCTTTTTCAGAAATATAGTTTAGTAGGGAATGAAACTTCAATCCAAATCGAGTCCGAGGGCAGCTTGGTAATGACTATTGGCAGTTCTTCAGAGTTGTAGGACTAGACAAATCTGACATCTCAAGAATGGCGACGTTTGCAAAGGTCATAGGCAGGTTTAAGAATGGAATTAACAAGCCAACATAGCCGAGATGTTTAAGACGAGTGATCACCATGGTCAAATTTCTCTAAACTAGGAGTAGAATCTCTGCCTTTGTTAATCACTTGTGTTTTCTTTCTTATATGACGGTTTGCTGCCCCCATTTAGTCTAACACGCATGACATTAAAAAGTATCTCCATTCATCACTCTCCCTGATCCACTTTATTCTCCAAATTTGCGCTATGCTATCTTTTCTCTTTATTATTTTTGTTTAAAAACAAACAAAAAACATCTCTGTCATCATCGCTTTATAAAAAAAGGGGGAAAACAACACAAAATAAAGACTCTTAGCGCTCGAATTATCTATAGCACCAGAGTTGGAAAATAATAACATTTGGTTGGTCAAGAGAGACCCTGACAGGAAAGATGAAAAAGAGGGAGCTAACCCAAGGCATGTAAATCCAGCTAGATCCGCTAGAGATGGCCAAGCCTTTACTCACTAAGTGAGCTCCTGGGGATCTTTTTCTTTGTACAGATAAAAAAATTACTCTGTGAAAGAAAATTTTCATCGGACGAATAAGTCATGGTACAAACGCTTTTGCGGAGTTCGAGACGTCACATTTTGCAGATCAAAAAGTGTTGCAGATCACAAATAATTTGGTAAGAAAAATGCTTACACTTCAAAGTTGACGTAACAGCCCTCGTGCTTCACCTTCGTTCCACGCCACGCACAATATTTAGAACAGATGAGTGGATTTGTACAATGTTTGCATTATTTGTACAAAATGTCAGTTTAACGTGAAGTGACAAAGCCTTCCGGACGCGGTTAATATGACTAGGCTCAACATCAAAGGGCTGTCCGTTCAGTTTGACAAGTTGAACGTTTCATTTGCTTTTTTTGTTATATGTCAACGTTCAGTATAGGTGCCAGCGCGGCAATTCAATTAAATCGCATTTGGTCCACGAATTGCTGCAGGAAAAATATGAAGTGACCTTAGCGAGAGCAAAACTGTATGTTGGTTTGCAAAACAAAATGTTATAAATGCATTTTCCACATTGGTATATACGTTTTCAAAAGATGTGACGAGATAAAACTAAAAAGATGATAGAGGGTTGTTGGGTGCGAAGGAAATTTGTTTTGCCATCTCATTGTACTGTATGATAATAGTTTTATTTATTCTTCTTTCTTTATTAAATGTATTATTCTTATTATTTAATAACTGTATATTTAGATTAATTTGCATTTTATTTATCTAGTTGTTATTTTCTTAATTTAAAGCAAATTTAATGAACATTAATTAAATTACTTTATCTTCACGTTTCACCAAGTTTGAACGAAATCGATGGATCCGATTTTGAGAAATAACGTATTTTTATAACAGCCTGTTTTTTTTCCAATCAATAACTGAGTGTAACTATTGTGTTCGTCATCTGATGATGGTAAAAAATATACCGAAACATCTATAATGACAAAGAGAACTTCCAAACAACGACTGTTGGTGTAAGTTAAACAATATTCACAATAATTTAAGATAATACGTATTTCTGGAGAGATGGCGACAAACATTTAGGGTTTTTAGAGACGTTGGAGCCGATTTTGAGAAAATCGTAATTTTAAGTATTATGGCAGCTATTCCCAAATTTTTAGTTATAATAAAATTGAAAAAATAAAGTCCGAAATATGGCAACAATAAGCCCAAAAAGACTACCAAATCTTATTAAAACCTTTGGGCTGTAGCACTGTTCATACGACAGACGAATTCAAAACGAATAAATACACACACAATTCGAGATCGCTTTTTGTACCCATCACACAAAACCTTCTCACTTCCAGGCTTACACGTGAGAAAGTAAAATTAGCTGTAGTTTTTAGAAAAATTTTAACGTTTCTATCTTCACGAATACACTTTAGTTGAGTACGGTCTTGTCAATCCCGAGGAACCTACCTGTATTTACACTTTTCATGTAGTCTTGGGTTAGATCACTTTCTTTCATCTTTCCTATTAGGTCTTTCTTGACCAACTCTTGATTTTTTTCGACCCTGGCGCTATTAAGAGTATTCGAGGACTGGTGAGTCTTATGTTATACTATTTTTTTTAGATACTAATCAGTATCCGGGTGAATCTAACACTTTATTTATACAAGATTTGCTTTTCTTCCTTCCAAAAATGGGGGAGGGGAGGTTGTTGATTGTTTGTATTAAATATTGTGAAAACATTACTTCGGTTGTATCTATCGTGTAGACGTTTCTACATCACCTCACTGCTGCTCTGTATAAACCATTGGCCTAGCCTGTTTTAGTTCAGTTTACACACAAAGTTTGAACACATAAATCAATAAATTGGTTACCTAACTGAAATACTAATCAATTACTTGATAGGCCCACTGAACTCTAGCCTGATAACGGCTTTCGTAACTTCAGTTATTAAAAATAAAAAAATTATAAATCAAGATTTTCATTAAGCGTTTAGTCAAGTTACTTAAAAACATGCAAATTAGAGCGCCGCCGTTGAGAATAAGTCCTCTCTAATTGCTTCATCCTAACAACTAAAACTTATCAAACAAAATACCCTGACATTTTTTCATAGCGAAAAATAATTAAAAATGAAGTAAATAGTTAGGTTTTGCACTCAACAACCTTGTTTGTTGGACGGTACATCCGTTCTTGTTTGGAGATTTTCCTGATATGTATTGCTCATATTTATTACTCCGCTATAAAAAGACGTCGGTTTAGTTTGGTAATATACGAGGTGAGTTTTAAATCCCTCCCCCCTTAACTTTTTTTATATCGTTTAAGTTAGAAAACTGAAACTCCGCCATAGTTCATATTGGATCTAAATACCTTGGTTTTGATGCGCTCACTGATGATCTAACTCCAATGGGGGGACGGCCTACAGGAAGTCAGAAGAAAATCTTAAATGAGAGCATAGGTCGATATGTACATCAAATTAAAGGTCTGTGTTAGTAGAGCACATTACCGCAGATCGAATTTCAAAAGGTTAATCCTATCAAAAATGGCGGGGTTTTAAGGTTTACAAAAGAGTGCGTCTTATTTACCTCCTTACTCTTTTAAAAGTTTACTCCAAAATTTGTTCGTACAAGCTGTTAGACATCTACAAGAACTATCGTTTGTGTTGTTAAAACAATTTAGGGGATCACCGGAAGTCCAAGATCTAGGAGTCAACAGAGATTCTTTTAATAAAAAGAGTGAAATGTCGTTTAACAACGTCTTTTTACGCTAAAAAAAAAAGGTCCAATTGGAATTTAAAAAAAGACGAGTAGTTATTTTGTTATTAATTTATTTTCTACAAAATCTTCTAACTTAAAAAAAATATTTAAAAAGTAGGGGGGAAGGGACTTAAAACTCAGTCTGTATATAGGGTGAGTGAAACAGGCGTGACAGTAGCTTTATTCCAAAAATACAAAGTTACAAAATAAAAAGTTACAAAGGGGGTTTTTTAGTTAAAACAAGAGGTATTAGTTAATTTGGCATATTACATGCTATTTTTCCAATATGGCAGTTAGCAGTATTTTTTGTTATAGAAACCTCTATATTGTATGGCGCTTTGGGGTATTTATCGATAGCTCTAACCGTTTAGGAGATACAGGCATTAAAATGTTTCAAAAATTAGCGACGTCCGTACCAAATTTGAGTAAAATGAGACCAAAATTACGACCTCTTGATGATAGGATCAGAAAATTCAAATTAAAACCTTTACTAAACCAGTAGTGACTTCTAGATCTGAAACGAGATGTCGGAAGACGTTCGAAAATGCATGGCTGTATTAATGTTGACATTAGAAGTAACCTAACCTGGAAAAGAATAAATATTGAAAGAACAGATATTGGGAACTAAATCAAAAGAAGTTAGTCACGTTGTGTGGATGATGAGAGGATGAACGAGGGTGTGTAAGTTTTTTAAGTAAGGTTTTAAGTCAATCATTCGTTTTTAGCAAAAATATTTTTACATCTCAAATATTGGGGGGGGGGGACGCGTACCCCCCCGTCGATGACGCCCATGGGGAAAGATTCAATAGAAAATGCTGGATGGTTATTTAGAAAGGTGAGGATCTCGAGGCTGCTGGATAGACGAGGTAGAGATGTAAGTAACTGGAGGGATTATCAAGAATAGAGACTGATTGCTGGTGCAGAAGGACAATGGTCACAAAGCCTGTAGCGTCGAGGATAGGGGGATTTTATTCTCTTCATAATATCGTAAAAGCTAAACATTCTATAGTTATTAACTAAGAGAATAAAATTATTTTGTCTACAGTTGTAAACAAAGTGGCATTTTGTTCATTTAAATTCGTTTGCAAAACAGCTGATTTCTCAACAGTTTCACTTTGCCCACTACTTTGCTCACTCCGAATGGCAACCGAACAAAACGAAATTTAGGTTAAGTTTATTTGAATTGATTTATAATATACAGGAAATGCCCCGTATGTATGTTAGATTCAAATAACATAAACAAACAACAAAACAACGTTTTAATGTTGAAAAAGGAAGTAATTATTCATAAAGATGATTGACAGTTTATGTACACGGAGAGTATTTTTCGTTTGCAGAGTTTTGAAGTTGGCAATCCCGTTTCCTCAACAATACACCTAAGTTATTAATTTGTAATATTCATAAATAACCTCAGTTTTGACGTGAGGTTGAACACTATTGTATTAAATTAATGTTTTATTAAATTGTGTTACTGCTGAAGTATGTTTTTTATTTGTCACAAAATAACAACTGTAGACAAAGTATAATGTGCAATTCGTGAGCAAAGTGTCTTTTTTAAACTCGATAAAATTAACGCACTCGGCAAGCCTCGTGCGTCAACATTTTTCTCTCGTTTAAAAAAGTGCCACTTTGCTCACTAGTTGCACAAATAACTATTTCCCCATTTGTGTGTAAAGGCGAAAAACCTCTCGGTCATCAATGTCTTAATAAAGAACCTTAGCCTTCAAATGCTCTCATAGCTTCAGAGTGGGTCAAGAGAGACATGATAGGAAATATGAAAAAAAGAAGGATTTAATCCAAGAATAAATTAAAAACATGTAGATCCAGCTGGAGATGATAGCCTAGGAAACTATCATGAAATGATATTTAGAATGAATTAAAGAGAAGTAAAAGAAATTCAATGTCAGATGAAATAAACAAGACAGGTTAAATAAAATTGCATATTTAATATCCACGTCTCTTCTCAACTTATTAAAAGTGACAATACAAATTCACCATACCTTTAGATTATTACTTTAATGCAAGTATTAAATTCTTTCGAATATTAGATGAGACAAGGCTCATAGATCTTTGGTTATTTGGGAAGGTGAAAAGGTCGGAGTTGCTGGATAGATGTGAGTAACTGGGGGGTTTACCAATGATAGAGAAAGATGGAGATAAGTGATTCAGAAGGGTAAAGGTCACACAGTTTGTAGCTTCGGGGAATAATAATAAGAATGGGTGGATTTTCTTTACATAGCATAGCAAGAGTTAACTAAGAAGAACAAAAGTAAAACTCACGGAACAATCATGGAATGGGGTAAACAATGAATTATTACTAAAAGAGACGTAAAGGAAATGCAACATCATATAAAACAAGCATGACAGGTGATTTATCGTAAGGGTTTAATACCCATGTTACTTCTCAACTTATTAAATGTGACAATTCAAACCTAACACACCGATTATTACTCGTATCACAAAGTATTAAATTCATTCCACATTAGACGATGCAAATTGTTGGCATTATTGTGACTTTCTGATGCCAATAAATATGATTAGACATTACTTTAGCTTCAGATGAACCTAATTTTGTTGTTTAAAGGCGAAAACCTTTCGGCCATCATCGCCTTATGAAAAAACGAAGAAAAGAGGATAAAATAAAGACCCCTAGCTCTCGAGTACTCTATCAACCTAAGGGTCGGGAAAGTTGGTCAAGAGAGACCGGATAGGAAAGATGGAAAAGAGGAATCTAGTACAAGACTAGGTGTAGATCCAGCTAGTTCCCCTTTGGGATTGCCAAGCCCGTACTCGCCAAAGTGAGCCTCTGAGGGTAATTTTCAATTATGTACTACAGTATACTGATCCAAATTTTAATTTCTTTAAATTGTGAGTAGACTAAACGAAAACTTGCAGTGCACTTGAAAACTCTTTTAGATGTTTAAATCATAACCTCAAATAAGAAAATTGAAATTCGGATTTTTATGAGGAAAACAAATTTTGGGTCCATCTTGATACTTACCCAACCCCATTATAAAACTATGTAGTCTAATACAAACCAAAATGTAATGTCTAAAAGTTGATCTCTTGGGTCTTGTAGGGAATCAGATCAGGGGGATTTGGCCAATTAACTAATTTGGTAGATAGTGTGTTTATTAAAAACACGTTTCCAGAACCTCTTAATTGTGCATATCACTACTTTTTTGACGACAGCTACGCCCGTTAGGTTTGTAGATATGTATACCGCCAAACTCGTGATGATGACAAAACCCTCCCGGAACTAACTAAATGTAAAAGTCTATAAATCATAATATATAAAAATAAGGCTCATTAGATATTGCATCTGGAAATAAATATAAATTTTGTATTACAGGTTTAATTTAAGATGAGTTTATGTCAAGAAAACTTTTATTCAGTAAATTTTAATGGTGAACATGATTTATTCAAAGTCGAAGGATAAGTTGACATCGGAAGAAACTAATTCTAGATAATTTATTAAGACACTCGTGGTTCTGTAATGTTTTGGAAACTTAAAAGTAACAAATAATACGAAACGATCTGGCATTTTCAAAATATAAAATCTTTAAGCGAAAGTAGGCCTATCTTTTTACTAAAGTCCAGTCCAATTAGGTCTAACCTAACCTATTAAAGATGGGGATTAGAGTTTTTCCTACTCCAAATTTGTAAATTATTTATTAGTATCGTTAAATATTTGCTTTAGAGGTAGAATCGCTTTAGAACAAGTTGGAAAGACGTTGTTTGACCTAGTGAATTACCAAGATTAGTTTTGTTTCTTAATATCTTAATTATCCTTTAACTTATAATAAAACCTAACATTTAGTTTAAATCGGTTTCTACTTTCGTTTGTAAAACAGTTTTTATCTTATTAAGAATCAAAAATCTGAAACTGGCATCAAAATTTTAGGCGTGTTAATAAACATGATTAAAAAAAACTATCATGGAAAGGAAAACAATTTCTAAATCCGTTCTTTAAAAATTGTATTTGAAGTAAAAAGCACAGACAGCCTGACACCAATCAAAGGTTTCCGGACATGTGGTCTTTGAAATGTTTATTTACACAACCTAATAATACCAATGATCACTACTTTCCCCCTTATTCATCCCTTTATATAAAGAGAACTTAGAATAGTGAAAATAAACAGATCTTCTAATAGTGTTCTGGTGAGTCGGGACAGGTTGAATGATCCCAACTTTCTTAAATTGTAAAAACTAAACTTTAATAGAGTAAGAGTATATTAAATTGTGTGTTATGTTTGTATTGGCATTCAACATACGAATTCCTCAATACCGACACACGCAATTCCTACAGACAAGTGAAATCCTCAGTTCCGATACGAAATTTTGCGTTCCGATACACGTAATCCTCATTTTCAATAACGAAATTAGTTGGAAGTTATATTAAATTGTGTTAGGGTTTAATGATGTTTACTAGATACGTTTGTGTTCGCATTCGGCAGACGATTTTAACAGTTCTGACACACGAAATTCTTACAGAAGACAAGTGAAATCCTCAGTTCCGATACGAAATTTTGCGTTCCGATATACGAAATCCTCATTTTCAATAACGAAATTAGTTGGAAGTTATATTAAATTGTATTAGGGTTTAATGATGTTTACTAGATACGTTTGTGTTCGCATTCGGCAGACGATTTTAACAGTTCTGACACACGAAATTCTTACAGAAGACAAGTGAAATCCTCAGTTCCGATACGAAATTTTGCGTTCCGATATACGAAATCCTCATTTTCAATAACGAAACTAGGTGGAAGTTATATTAAATTGTGTTAGGGTTTAATGATGTTTACTAGATACGTTTGTGTTCGCATTCGGCAGACGAATTTAACAGTTCTGACACACGAAATTCTTACAGAAGACAAGTGAAATCCTCAGTTCCGATACAAAATCCTCCGTTTCGACAACGATACTAGTTGGAATATGGTCACTTCTTGCTGTGTTTAAACTCAGGTTAAGTATCTTATAATGGATTTTTCTCACTCTATTATTTAAACCAAGAAAGTATAACATAAAAATGTCAATACATTACGATAAGATTAATTTTCTAAATTACAAATTTAACGTCTAATTATTAACGAATTCTCTATTAAAAATTCTAGTTATACTTAGAAACAACTACACTCGATATTATGAAATGTACACCAACCCTATCTTTGTAGTATTTATGTCATTGTATTCATATAAATGTTAGTGAACGATCTAAGAATTGCAATTTTTGTACAAATTGGGTACGTAAACTTTGATTTTACAAACCTTTAAACTGAAAAATGCTGTGTCAGTACATTTCAAAATGGCGACCGACTTTCAAATTTGCTTTCTAGGATTACTATTTACCTGTAGGTACAAAAAAAGTCCCGCAGTTTTATAATCTGTATGTAATTCCGAAATAAGAAAATAATAAGAGTTGTAAATAAAACAAAATCTTTAACGACATAACCTCTAATTTAGTAATAAACTCATATTTGAGTCAAATTTAGCAAGTACTGTATGTGTTTAGTATAATATCAATATGGACTCAAAATAATTGGTTATAACATTTTAAATGGCGTCCTTTTTAAATGGGTTTTCCAATAATTCCTTTACGTTTCGACTCCTATAACAGATCATTTTGTACCGTTTGGCGACCTGTATATTGCTTCAAAAGTTTAGGTCGTCAATCAGTAGATATAGATATTGTTGTACAATCAGCATATAATTTTACACATACTACAAACTTTACAACAATCACGTGTTATTTATTACAAACAAATTAGTCAAACACACATTGATTTATCGAAGGAGAAAATCAAATTCAATTTAAAGGAAATTCTATTTGAAAAGATTGCCTTCAACTGATCCATGTTGATTGGAATAACAGTGCGTTATTAGGTTGTTATTTTATAAATTTATATGGACAAAACTGACGGCTAAGCAGGCCAATATCTCGGACGTATATACTAAATTATTCTCTGCTTGTTGAACAAGTTAACACGTTGGACATATGATCGATACTGTATCCCCCCCTCCCAATACCTCTTGACCACTATGTATACTATCTAATGAAATATATTCTATCAAGAATAATGCATTAACACGCAGCTATTTCGTTGTTTTATATCTGTAGTTCTACAAACTCGATCATGGTATATATCCACCTCGCCAGTCTGCGAAATAATGTGAAGGTTCTAAAGATTAAAAGAACAGTTTTAAACTGTCGTAATTTGACAATTTTGCATAATTATTCAGTAAATATGATATTCAACACCAAACGTATTTGCTTAACTGACTCCTTTTAGACCTGCTAGATAGATAGCTTCTATCGAGTGATGTGATCCCGTCACCGTAGTTGTAGGTTTCGTAACTAATCGTTTCCTCACGACAATGGGGCAATACAGAAACTTTTTCTAAACTCTCTCAGGGAACGAACCCAGATTAATTGTATACAGGCTGTAAAACCAAACAGAATAGGTTATTATGTGACCTTCAGGAATTTCTGAAAACTATTTAGAAAAGTGGATATTCTGAGGTACTACCAACTGTTGAGCCTTTTTTCTGTCTCATCAAATAAAACAAATCACACAAGATATATTTCAAGTCATTAATTGTTATACGTGTAGCCTACACACTTTCAAGATACTGAACTACAACAGACAAGGCTAATTGCTTCATTTAACCAGTTAGCAGCAGGTAACCAATATGATGTCCATTCCTCTAAATCCAAAAGATAGCAATACTATTTGTCAAATGCTCTAATCAGATAATACTATATTTTCAATTGTAACAAATCACTAATAGAACTAAAAAAAACGGAAGTGGTAAAAATCTTTGAATAAAAATACCCCCCCCCCCCCCAAACAACAACACGAATGTATAACAATACAGTTAAGGACGTAATAGAAATAAAATTAACACAGAGAGGACATGATGGGGGGGGGACAAAAATATGGACATACGAGAAACAGAAAGAAATAAACACAAAAAATAATATTAAATATAAAAATTAAAAGAAACAAAATAAATATAAGAAATTTAATACCCTATAAAAAAATAACTTTAAAAAAATAAATAAATAAAATTTCGTTATTTCTCAAGTTAGGCCAAAAGATACATTGCCTAGATGCGACTAGCCTAGCCTAGTTATTTTTTTAAAAGGTTTACAGATGCAGCTATTTTTCCGTTGAAATGAATAAACAAGTTAGTGCCAAATATTGTGAGGTATTTCCATAATATTGAAATACAGGGTCTATTCGAAATAAAGTTTTTTTTTTTTTTTTTTAGTTGACTTTAAATGTTATTTCGATTATTAAAAACAATGAGTTGATCTTCTGTGTAAAACTAGACAGGAGAAAAAACGTATTAAAGTGCGGAAAAAATATGTAATCAGGTTGTAACAAAATTGTGTTTACAAACTTCAGGAGGTAGTTTCCCATATCAAAACTACAAAAAAAAAATTTTGTAAGAAAAGTCACTATAAACCTATGTCCGGAATTGCCTAGTTTCACAAATAATCGCCATTTTGTTTTTTTCACAAAATATTTTGTATCTCCAGAACGATTTGACGGATTGAAAACAAATACTTAAGAATGTAAAAATAATTATATTGATAAAATATCTAATCTAGCCCAATAACCAATTTTAAAATGGCGGCTGCTTAAATTTTTGAAATCAAATAACTCAAAAATGGGAAATTTGTATGCAAAATTTAAGCTGCTGTCATTTTGAAACAGGTTATTGGATTAGGTTGGTTATTTATTTTTTTCCAAAATATTTCTTTACCGTATTACGAACCACACCCAATTTCAGTTCCATTCGTCAAACCGTCATGGAGATAAAAATATGTTGTAAACAAAGCAAAATGGCGAATATCTGAAAAGCTAGAACATATGTTTATAGGAACTTTATATTAGTTTAAATGTGGGAAACCGCTTCCTGAAGTTTGGAAACACAATTCTGCAACATCCTGTATATATTTCGAAAATCACCTATGACCTTTTAAATTTTAAATATAAACATTTTATTATAATAACACCGCGTCCAAAAACAGAACTGGATTTATTAATAACATTGAATTGGTATCTCGTTTGTAAAATACAACATATAAAATATTCAATTACCCAAAATGACGGTACATTACTATTAGGAATAGAATTGGTGTTGGAGGTTTCATGAAAGAGGTCGCAACAATTATAATTATTTATGTATTAGGAATTTGCTAATAGACATTCGTGACAATGGTGAGGTTAAATACAGCAGACACATTCAGGATGGAGGAAATCCGGCCGTCTTGGCTATTACTGGAGTGTTTGTATTACCTCCCAGTCAAATAGGAAATGTCCAGGAATGTATAAAATACAAATTTAACTGGGAGAATCGATTCTTAATTAACGCATTGAAATTTTTTTCCGAAGGTCACACATATCGAGTGAAAACAAAAGTATTCAGGAAAAGACGATTGCATTTTATGTTCAAAATTAAAAACTTAAGTATTACAACTGAAAACCTACAAAAAGGGGGAATGGGAGGAATCAATTGAAAAATAAAAATTAATAAATTCTGAAATGTGTTAATGAATTTAAATATTAGACTATACTAATCTCAACTCTCTTTTTTAAACATTGCATATACATTTTAAACTTATGCCAATTGGAACTTTTTTCTCTTATTCATTGCTCATTATTATTATTTAAAAAAATAAGTATAAGTTGCAGGAAATAAAATGGGCATTTAAGTGTAGAGATGAATTAATTCATTTAAATTTTAAACCGTGGGTTGAAGGGAAAAATTATATATGTTCGTTGTGTAATATGGGGGTGAACGAAGATGTTTACCATTTTGTGGCAGAATGCCCGATATTGGTTCAATATAGACAATCTTATCTGGGTAAAGAAAGATTATCGCTGTCAGAGTTCAAGGACTTTATGAATGGTAAGGATTGGGTTGTATTGTGTAGATATCTTGAACAAGCATGGCATTACAGATGGACATTAATAAAAGAATTTAACTTTTGAAAATACTTTTGGGTTGTGCTGATCTTTGTTATTGGTAATTTTGTTTGTTTGTCTAAGTAGGAGTAAGTTTATAATTCTGTTTCTTTTAAAATAATTATTGTTTCTCTAAGAATGAATGAATGTAAGTTGCTAACCTAGCAGACGGCTGCAAGCCATGCTATATATGTATGTTATGAAACGTTGTTATTCTGAAGAAGTGTAAATAAAGCATATAATATTATTATTATTGCTCATTATTAACGTTATATTAATTATATTAGCATTTTTAGGTAGTACAAAAACCACGAGTTTCATTAATCAAAGAAAACTGTTCCTAACTAAATATATAAGAGTTTTTCAAAATAACTTTTTTACCCTTCAATTTTTGGCACAAGTTTTACTTTTTTTAAATCTCGAAAAAAGATACAACTCTTCTATTTCCTCTCACCATTTTTTTTCTTCTTTCCCTTTTTTTGGACAAAAGTTAATTTGAACTGGGTCTTCCCCCCCCCCCACAAATATGTAAACAGTTTTATTGTTTATAACAATAATAAACATTCCAGCCTCATTTATATTTCTCTGTTTGTCTAGACGCTAAATCCTAAAGTTTGATTTCTGTTTCTCTAAAAATGGACTCTAAACTGGCTTTAATGATTTTTGAACGATCCTACAAAATGGATAATTTGAACTGACGAAATGGTTTTTAGTAATCCTAAAAAACTCGATAATTATACTGGACTAAATGGTTTTTTGGTGATTCTAAAAAATTAGATAATTTGACTGGAGAGAATAGTTTTATTTTGATCCTAAAAAATTGAATAATTTGACTGACGAAATGTTTTTGTGATCCTAAAAAATTGGATAATTTGATTAATGAAATGGTTTTTTTAACTAGTTTTTAGTTAATTTATTACTAAAATGATGTAAAAAATAACTAATTTAATTTCTCTGAATGCCTTATTAGAAATATGAATTTTAGAAGTTGTGCACATTACATAAACTGTAGACCTTGCGTCTTGACTTTTGAAAATGAGCTACTTTGAATTTGTATTAGCGATAAAAATGAATTAATATTAATTACAAGATATATAATCTTGCACTTGTTTTAACACTTAAGGGAAGTGTTTTCCGAAATTTATTCCGAAGTTTTATCTATTGAACGTAAACAGCCGAGGATACCATCTTCTACTGTGGTTTGTATCTCCCTTTCCGGATAAATTCTAGACTATCTTTCAACGTTTCAAAGAACGTGAATCAAACGTAAACAATTGAAAAATAACTTCACAGTTTTCTTATTGAGAACTAGTGCACTTTCATAAGAAAGAGTTTTCGATGAGATGTGTTTC
This sequence comes from Aphrophora alni, assembly GCA_963513935.1. Taxonomy (NCBI): domain Eukaryota; kingdom Metazoa; phylum Arthropoda; class Insecta; order Hemiptera; family Aphrophoridae; genus Aphrophora; species Aphrophora alni. The sequence continues at coordinate 36,941,564 of OY740766.1, forward strand.
TGATAAGCGTGTTTTTCGCCAACCAGTTGTTTCTCGTGGTTGTTAATTAGTTTCTGGGAATGACAAAAAAGTAGAAAAACAAACAAAACAGTATCCTCAAGGTAGAAATGTGTCTGGGGTGGAGAGGAAAAGAGGGGCCCCACACTTTGTTGGTTGCGTTTACTTTCAGCGGTAAAACCCCAATAAAAAAATATAGACCTCAAATGCTTCTGTGTAAACGCATACCTTACTTTCGTTTCTTTTATAGGTGTAAATAAAAATAAAACGTATACAAAAGTCTGTCATGAAGTTGTAACTTTAGGAATTAAATGTACTAAGTAGTAATTTGTGTATCTAGTTTTCTTGGATTGGGTTGTACCGTCAAGTCAGGCTAGGGAAACAAGTAGATGGGAGGACACGCCCCTTACACCAGACACAATCCTAATCTGAGGCTACTGTGCGTCGGTACAACAATAAGTCTATTTGTCAGTGCAACGGTTGTTGTCACTAAAGTTACTGAAATATCAGAAATGCAATCTTATATTGAAAAAATATAGACAACTAATAATAACGCGCGGTTTTTTCCTCTCGTCTGAAAGCGAGTATATGATACAGTGTATATCAAGATCGATGTGCGGTGTTTTCCCGCACGTTCAATAACATCCTACTCCGATATGAGCGAATGTTCTGAAAAAGTGTTCACGCTCACATTTGAACCAAAATCTCTTTCACAAACACTGCCGCACAAAAGTTAAGTATACCGGGTTGGATAACAGCCGTGATACAGTCTCGTGTTCCAACAATGTCAGCCCTCTAGGTCAACTCATTTCGGTCTATTCATCCACTATTACAGTTTGTACAGTCGCCTCAGTCTAGGAATGTTTCGGGTGTAATGGATGAATCCTCCCTTCTACTTGCTTCCCTAGCCTGACTTGACGGTACAACCCAATCCAAGAAAACTAGGTACACAAATTATTATTTAGCTCTAATATGTCTTTAAGTGTCCATCTCCTTCATATGCACTTTTCTATACTTTTGTAAACGTTTTATTCTTATTTACACCGATAAAAGAAACGAAAGTAGAGCACAGAAGCATTTAAGGTCTTATTTTTTTTATTGGGATTATACTGCTGAAAGCAAACGCAACAAACAAATTGTGGGGGCCCCCTCTTTTCCACTCCACCCCAGACACATTCCTACCTTGAGGATACTGTACAATGTGGCGACATAGTGGAGCCAGCGTTGCAAAGGACCCACTGATCTGTCATCTTTTAGGTTTCACAGTAAAGAATAAAATATATCATTATTTTTCGTCAGATGACGATATTGGTAGGCTATACTCTGTTGTCTTTAAAAAAAAGTCCTTTAATAATGGACTTTATAATTCTAGATATTCCATAAACCAATGATATATGAAAGTCGATGGAGCCAGCACGAAGTAAAATAGTTCCTGAGTGAAAATACTGAATTACATAATCCGAGACAACGTTTAATGGCTTTATTCATAATTCCTTGAAGATTAAAAAATCGTATAAAATAATAATGTATTTGTCGCAAACTATAAATCCTAAAGTAGGCCTTCAATGATTGCTAAACCCTAAACCCCTCGCCAATAAATATTTTATATTACAGTACTGAAGTACTATTGAGGTTGTAGGCCCTACATACAAAGTAACACCCAACTTATTGTTAAGCAAAACACTAAATATTTGATTATTGGTCATAAAATTGTTCATTTGTAATACAAAATACAATCCTGTGACATATCCTAGAATTTGACGGGTATTGTCAATCATGTAGGGCAGAGCTATTGTGTGAAACAATGCGCCTCGGAGGAAACAAAAGACCTCTGTGATGTCGAATTCTCTATAGATTTTAATTAAATTGAACAATTTTAGTAAACAAAATGTTTCATTAGGCATCATGCTGTATTACTTTGGCAAAGGAATATATTAAAAAATATCGTGTTTTATTGAATCTACCTACAGGCGATAAAGTGGAATAAAACCAGTTAAAAGCAACAAGTACGATGTAAAAAAGGATCTTCGGTCTACTGAATCTTCAGTTCATTGTATCAGAACAGTTCGACCCTTCTAACAAGTAGCATAAATTATGAAGAAGAAAAACTTGCTAAGTTTGTTATACAAAACGTTCACTTTAAAGTATTAGGAAGTTTAAAAATACCTTTTTGATCCCTTCAAGCTTTTTGTAGGAATTATTACAAGCTTGTTAGAAAAGTTTAGTATTCAGATATTGTTAATTGTATACTTTTCACTGAAAGTATTTGACATTATACAGGAAAATATTTCATAAGCTAATTTAATATATTGTATCTCTGATATTTCGTCTCCTAATTAGATTTATTATAATGTTCAAACCTGTGCATTTAATATGTAAATTCTTGTCTATTATATTTCTCTCCGCTATAAAACCAACAAAGTTTCCACAAGAGTTCAGATTCTAAACCGGTTTAGGTCGTAAATCCGGTGGCATCTAGTTAATCGCGATGGGCATGTTCCATTCCATTCGTTTCCCTCCTTAATAACAAGTACTTTAGACGTAATTACCCTTGTAAGAAGTCACTGTGAAAACCTAAACTTTAATATAAAACATGTCGTTTTATTTTCTAAACAGCCTATCCGTTTTCCGACCATCTTGACATATTCAGACACTTCAACAAGGACTTCTTTGTGCGGCAGAGTGAACTATCCACTCCACTGATTCAAGGAGGGAACTTCAGTTGGATGTGAGAAGCAAAGCGGATGATGATAACTAACTATACTATGATGTCCTCCCGATATGCGGGTTAAATAGATCTGCGAGAAGAAAAGATGACAAAGCGAAGGACATTGACTTTCTCTCAAGGGTTTTAGTAATCCTGAAGAAAGCTATCTGGATTTACACAATTTTCCATGTAGTCTTGGGTTAGATCCATCTCTTTCATCTTACTAATCAAACAGTCTTAATCAACTCTTGTTGTTTCCCCCATCCGGACGCTATTAGAAATTCAAGTGCAAGTCTCTTTTCTTTTTTTAAAAGGTATACTGAAAGGTTTTTTCCTTTTTAAACAAGAAAGAAAAGTGGGCCGGACGAGGACATGAACAGCACAATTAGAATTACAAAAAGATCTCTGGTACAGATGAGACCAATATAGTTTCCAGAGAGCTAATGATACTCATATACAAACGTTAGGTCTATCTTTAGTATGCATGTGGAATTTGGAAAGATTCAAAAGATTTAATCCAGAGACTGCAAGACATTGTAAATATAGGCCTAAGAAAAAATTAATATTTAAAGATCTTTGAAGATGAACAAAAAGAGGGACCAGTTGGAAAAGAAATAAAAGAAAGAAAATGAGGACCGATAATCTGGCACTCTAATGAAAAAATCTCTGTCATGGAACCCAAAGCTTAAAATAGAGGTGAAAGCCAAAGATAGACGTCGTACCAAGCACGGTGCAGGAAAGAAATAAACATGAGAAAAATAACTATCGGGAATTGAAGATGCTTGCTGGAAAAAACCCATTGAATCTTTTGATACAATAATCACATTATCCATTTAATTTATAACAAGATTATAACTAAAACAATAATATAAATGAACAAACTACAAAGATACAATCCAATTTTTAGTAAAAGTTTGAATAAAATGAGAACAGAGATGACAAACTGTAAACAATCGATATCGGTGTTCTACACATGCTGTATAATTCGATTACTCGAATACAAATACAGAGGACAGCAGAGTAAATGAACTGCTCAATTCACCAAGATAGACATACAACTCGATTATAAATTCATTTCCAAAGCCCAACCTTAGTTTTTCCAACCATCCACATATACAAGACACTAATTTAGATTTAAACTTGGGCCGAGCAAAGTAATGCTTGGCAATTCAATTAATTGTAAGCCAATACCCGACAGTGTACGAGATATAGGATTTGTCCTCGATAAGGGGTAGGTAGACTGTATTCTCTAACTTTGAATTTTAGATGGAAAATGTTTAGAGCTTGATTTGAGTTTTAAAACTAGTGCACACATATTGAACTAAGTAAATATAAAAACACAAAACATTTGTAGTAATTAAAATCGATAAAATGAGCTTATGCTGAAAACGTGATTTTCAGGTGTTTTAAAAATGATAAAAATAATTATTTTCTTGTATTTTAGGATAAAGACACGCTTCAAGTGTTAAACTGATATATTTAAAACCATAAACAAATATATACAGAATGACTCACGAAGGTATGCAGTGACTTTGGGAGCTCAACGTACACGTAAAATTAAAGGAAAAAAGTTCATGCGTATCAAAGTTCCGAAAAGGCTTAGTTTACCGTGTATCCGCCATTTTGTTTTTTTACAAAAAAAACATTATAACTATGGACATAGTTAAGATATTGGTTTCGAATGTCGTACGCGCATGGCCTATGTACACTTTATTACACCGAAACAAGGACTTTATTTTGTTCTATTTTCAAAATCGCGGCCATTTAAAACGGGTAAATAACGTTTAGGGACTTATGTTATATGCTTTTTTTCCTTTTTTTCTCTACCCCCCCCCCCCACATAGTGAATGAACTCCCAAAGTATAGCTTCGTGAACTTCTCTGTATACACAAACGAAAAACCAAAATTTAGATTTAAAAAGGTTTTCTCTTAAAGAACTTGATAAATTATATTGTAAACGGTAGTGTTGCTTACAAAATTTGGAAAAAAAACTGCCATAAAATAGGAAATAAACTGTGACATAGTATAAAACTTTGGTCAAATGTAGCCCCTATGTACCTAAACAAAACGCACTCGTCGCCATCTTTTAAAAATGATAATCGCATATTTGTCATCATTTTTATATACCAAAATTAATACACGACGTTTCGAGAGTATAAATCAACTCTCGTTATCAAGTGTGAAACTAGAACATAAAAATAACATACCAACATATATATATATATACATAGTTTCCAACATAGCCCTTGGCTATTAGGCAATGCTGGTGTGTTTATCTTTTTTTTCCCCCTTTTATGTTCTAGTTTCTAGTTTTTTGTTTGATTTGTATTTAAGCAGAGTCAATCCTGTGTTTTCTAATATATTGTAGAGTTTAAATTGTAGTTTTCTATTGTAGTGTTTAATGTTCATCACATTGTTGTATTCTATTGTAGCGTTTACACTGTTTTTATGTTCACCACACTTTGTGTTTTCTAATACCCAAATAGAAACACAATGTAAACACAATGTAGTGATTACATTGTGTTTTTATATTCATCACATTTTGTATTTTCTAATATATTACAGTGTAATTGTTGTTATTATTGTAGCATTTGCTTTGTTATTTACTAAATACTTTAAATTGAAAGTTATTAAAGTTCTAAATAAAATCATCTGTAATGTACGACTGTTTTGTCATTGCTAACACTTTGCTTTTAAAAAATCTGCCTTATTTTAAATGTTATTTTATTTCATTTGTTAAAGAAAATATTTATTTCGTGTTATATCTGTCTGAATGGAGTTCTGTGTTAATTGTAATGCCCTATTATTTATGCTCTTTTGAATTGTCTAAAAGATTAAATACAGTGAAATGCAAATTATTACTACCTCCATACACCGATGTAAGCTTTTAATACGCCAGGAAGTTAATGATGAACTATTAATTAATAATTACATCCTATTCAGCTTTAAATTTAATTATTTACACCATACATTATCTAGAAACTGTTTTCAGTAAACATTTTAAATTACACTTCCTTGTAAATTGCTTTAAATTTTCATCTTTCACCGATAAGAGTATAAATTATTTCGAGAGCTAGGTTTGTTATATTTGAAAAAATAAAGGAATACATTACTCGAGATAAGGAAAGGAAACGTATGCAAGAACCTGCTACGGAACAAGGTTTATAAATGGAAACACATGAAGTTTTGGCAGCAGTCGTCAGTCACAAGTAATGGCCGAGGCTACTATATTGCTTGTCCGTCTGAACCACTTATATACAGACAATGGAAGCAAGTTGCTGCAAATGGGAATTTATGACAAAGTAATATGGATATCTTACGTCCTCGATATTTCTATTAATTCTATCAAGGCGAGAGTTGTTTTGCATTAAGTGATGTCATCTTCAAACGGCATAGTTAAGTCATGACTGCATACATTTGTAACTAGAATAGATGTATTATGTCAAAGTTAATTTATAATAAAGTAGGAAATAATACGTAAATATTAGTTATATATTGTCAATCCCTAAGAACTGTTGTTTGGGCTGCACGGAGACTGAATGCAGAGATCATTCAAAAACCACCTTTATGGACTCGGAAAACAGCTAACTTCAAAAAGTTAATTTCAGAAGAAAAAAAATTTTAAAGTTTTTTTTAACCAATCACGAAATCTCTTTACGCTACATACATAAGAATATAAATAAAAAGGTCAAGTGTATGTTAAAACCACAAGACTGTCCGTAGGCATATACCTAGCGCAAACGTATTCGTAAAGTGGTGGTTGTTTTGAAGGCCGCCATTTTGTTGAGACTTGTGTTAAAATAATTAAAATATTAAATTTTTAAATATGCACTTGTATGTCATTTTAAAGCTCCAAAAACCCCAAACTCATTGCAAAGTCTGTTTTTTTGTTTTAACTGCAACAAAAATGGCGACCGTAAATTACGTAATAAAACGCATAATTAAAATTATTTTATTATAAAACAAAACAAAAATTTGTTAACCAGGGTAGTAAATACAAAAATCACAAATAAAATTTTTATATTTATAGATAATTTTAATTTTATGTTTTATTAGGTGGCTATGTTGAAGTAATTGTTGTAAAAAGTTAAATTACATAACTTGATGGTCATTTTTATTGCATTTGGATAAACCAAAGAGGACTTTACAATGAGTCTATGGTTAACTGGAGCTTTAAATTAACATAGAAGTGCATATTTGAAACCTTAATATTTTGGTTATTTTATCAGTGTTATTAAAAATAACAATAAAATTATAAAATTAGTTATTATATTATCTTTTAGAGGGTCATATTATATTAAAACTAATATTGAATTCCGTTATTCAATAACTCAAATCTCAACAAAATGGCGGGGTTCAAGACAAGCACTACTTAGTCCGCCATTTTGGTTCTGGTCATTGTAAAAAAAAATTCTGTTTACACCAAATGCTTTTATTTACTTAGATTTATTTTTAATTTTCATAAAAATCGAGTAATATATAAAAAAGTTAATTAGAACCAAAAGAATTTCGAAACGTCCTTTTGCAGAGTAGTTAAGTTCTATTTACAATTTCAGCACCTTATTGTTTTTCATTTAGCTCGTTTGATAAGTGTTTAATTTAACATGAAAATCTCTGTGGGGCAATTTTAAAATATCACCCTGTATGCATAATAAAATAGTTTAAAAATAATTTTGTAATATTACAAAAGTTATGAAAACCCATCTAAACAACTTGTTTCCCATAAGGAATACTGACAAAAACATATCCCCCCCCTCCTCAAGTATTGTTAGAAACATTTCGGAAGAGATGGGAAGAATATATAAATAGTTTTGTAAAACACGTGAAAAAGTTAGTACAAAGTTTAGGGGCGGTATTTTTATCCTCATTGTTTATTTCCGAACGTAAAATCATATAATTAACTAAATTAAACGTAACAAGAGCGTATAGCTAATTCCTAATCAATATATATTCAATGACCTATAAAACCAACACACAAATACACTTAAATAGAAATGATCAAACGGACATAGAAGGCAATGGATACGCTTTGCATTGTTTTCTTTCTGTTGCGGTTTTAGGGTGGGTTTAGTGTTTCAGTCTAGGGTTCTGGTTGTTCCGAGTTCAATGCTTATACGATGTCAATTAAAGCAATTAAAATGGTACAACGGTAATGGGTGTTGGGAGGGGGGGATGAAAATGTGTTCCTTTCACTTGGCTGAGTTCTGCCTTAAGGGGAGAATGACTGGAGTCGTTGTCGATGAATTTTACAAATCCGAAAACTTTAAAGAAAAATGTATTTACAAAGTTATAAGCTAAACTGAGGAATAAGTTGCGACAGGATGGAAATAATTACAGTTTTGGAAACGTAATTACATTCTTCCTATTATTTAATCTATACAGAGTGTCTCAATATTTGAAAGTAAAACTTGCAATATGTCGTAAAACGTTTGTGTTTTCCCTTTAAATATTAACCCTAATTAAACACTTCCTCTATTTGTAATGTTTAACTTTTAATTCGTCCATTAATAATTTTGACAAATAATTTATAATATAATTTCCAATTGTCGATGACCAAGAAATGCCATTTTATCAAGAAGTTGGTTATCCCGTCACATAAAATAAAATTATAGTTATGTTTATAATTTAAATGTAATAAACTTTGTTTTTTTACATTTTTGTTGTACAACAAACTGTTTTCGAGTTATTCCATATTAAAAATTTTAAACTTCCACCATTTTGAAAATGAAGTCTTGTTTAATAAATCTGGAATGAATATCTCAAAAATTATTTATTTAGAAAAAATACAAATATGAGGCGGTTTTTTTTCTTTTAAAATACGTTTTATATACGAAAGATTTGTATGAAAGTTTTTATGATTTGTTGTTTGAAAACTTTTTATTTACAGGAATAAACTATACAGGTTGATACACAATTGCACGAAAATATATTGGGTCATTCTCAAGCTAAAAATAAAGATGGGGGGGTGTAAAAATAGGCTTGGAAACGCTTCATTTTCCAGCCATTTTGTATGTTTACAAACAAATATTATATCTTTAAATAATTAATAAGTTATTGAATGAAGATTTGGTATACACATTATTTGTGACACCTTTAAAAAAAAACTTTATCTTGTAAATTGTACAGGTATAAAATCTTTGAAACCATTACAATTACAAAATATTTACAAGAAACAAAAGATTTCCCCCTTTTAATGAAAAAGCAAATGCTTTTTTTTCTCTTTTTATACGTCAAAAGAATAACAATTTTCAACAAAGAACTAAAAACATAATTTCATGGTAATTGCCTAGAACACTCAAAATTAGCCTAAATTATTTGGAATTATGATAATTATTCATAATAATATTATAATCAATTGCCCAGGAAACAAAATAATCAAAAGATTTCCCTCTTCTAATGAAAAATCAAATGCCTTTACATCAAAGAATAACGTTACATCAAAGAATAATGTATATTAAAGAATAGTCTTTGATTTACATCAAAGAATAATGTTAAGATGAAAAATTAAAAATATAATTTCATGGCAATTGTCTAGAACACCCAAAATTAGCCTAAATTATGATGTGTCAATAATAATATTATAATCCATTGCCCAGAAAATATTTACAAAAAACAAAAGATTTTTCTCTTTTAATGAAAAAAAATTTTGAAAAAGAAAAAAACTAAAAACCTAATTTCATGGTAATTGTCTAGAACATCAAAAATTAGCCTAAATTATATGTAATTATGATAATTGTTAATAATAGTATTATAATCCATTGCCCAGAAATGAACCAAAGGTTCCCTTTAAAAATTCAAAAATGACGAATGGGGTTTCAATATAGATTTCACATATTGTTTTTGTAATGTTATTGGTTTTCGAGATATTTGACATTAAGTCTTTTATACACCAAATCTTCACTTAACTTATCTACTTCCAAAAACACAAACACAAAATGGCCGACAGACGAACGAAACATATCCAGACCTATATTTATATAAACTTCCGATATACTGCCGAACAAATTCGAATCGCTCTGTATAATTGAAAATTACCGTCTCGTAAAATTGAGGAAATTCAATTTAAAATGAATAGTCTACTGTTCAATAACATTTTGAAAGCCATTAATTATCTCCAATACAATTCTCTGAATACAGATACCAGTTTAACGAACACTATGCTGCTAACACAAACTTTGCTTTAATGCAGTAGGCATGAGCTGTTAAATTATCTAATCAAATATATGAATATAAAATGTATTAATTCTTATTTCATGAGTAGGGCCTATAAAGCAATACAAACCGAACTCATAATCATCAGATTATCCAACAAGCAAGAATGGCAACTCGTAAATAAATTACTTAAAAACGGCTTCCTTTATTCTTCTCTTCCCTGCTTTTGTTTTACTTTGACAAAAAGGAATACATTTAAAATGTTGGGGAGGGGGGGTTCTTTGATCAGAAACGATACACTACCAGGTCCTTCTTTCTTTGTTATTAATTCTTTGCACGTTTTAAGCCGACGTCAGCTGGCAAGAAAACATGTAAAGGGAACACGGGTTTCCCTCTCTTTTGTCAAGTTCGTAAAAACAAAACAAAAAAACCCCTTCTTATGTGTTTTCACCAGTAGGGTGGAAAAAGCAATTGCGGTTATTAAAACAGACGATATGAGTACTCCCAACAGATGACTTCGCGATGACAGTTATAGGATGAAAAATATGTCAGCCAATTCTGGTGTTATGTTCCCATTTTATCCAATGTATTTTAAAGTGATTGTCGAAACTGTGAAATCGAAAAACTTCTTGACAGAAATGTCGATGTGTGAAAAGCGATATGATGGCCAATAATAAAAGAGATAGAAAAAACTGTAAATCGGTAACTTTCGCTAGTTTTCGAGATAAAAATACGCTATCCAAATTTAGAAAAGTCGCCGCTATTACATTTAACTGTGTATGTGGTATGTAATTCCCGTTTATAGAATCTACGGCATTTGAAAGACTGGAAATTTATTATTTGCAAATTTTAGTGGGTGGTTTTAATTATTTTATTGAAGTTAGTGTGAAAGATAATTTTGTACATAATATAATGCAGGCTATTTGAATGGTTAGAAGTGTGATTTATTAAATTAATTTGTTAAATTTAGGGTGAAAATAATATCCTACAGAATATAATGCAGGCTATTAGAATGGTTAGAAATGTATTTAATTAAATTTAGGATGAAAATATAATTTTCAATCAACACATGTTATATAAAGGACGCTCAAAGATTCCGGAAGGGTTATATCACTTTGGTACGAACAACAGATTTGGATTACACCTATTAGATAAATTGAACTGCTTTTTTTTTATAACCAGCCCAATTTCCCAAGTCCAAATGGCTTCTCCGGTGAGTGCAAGTCAAGGCAAAATGTAAACTTATATTTATTATTAGAGGATTTCAAATGGAATAACATTTCGATTTATTATTGCTCTCTTATAAAATATGTCACTGTTTTAGGAGATAGTGGTGCTCAAAAATTTATAAAATTTCCAGCTTTAGAACCAAAACGATGCTAGAACAAATTTCTCTTTGTCTGCCGTTATTCATTCAAATTTCATTTCAAGTTTTTGGGCACCTAATATACGATTAAATAGAAATATTAACAATAAATTAAAGGAAATACAAATTTCCCCCTCAGCCCCAAAACACTTTATTGTAATCACTTTGTTTCTATTTACAAAAGCTTTCAATTGATCTGGAAATAAAAAGAGATCAATGCTTTTTTTAGAAAGTTGCAGATAGTCTGTGTACTTGAAGATGATGAATTGGATGTAGAAACGTTATTAAAAAATAATAAAGTGCTTTTTATTCTCTTTCATTTATTGAATGGATTTTTCAAATGAATAAGTTATGGACTTTTTCCCGATTATTAATTTTGGGTAGTATATTCTTGTCCAGGTTTATCAAACGGTGTCAGAAAATAATTAATTGTTTGTTCTTGTAATTAAAAGTAATTTATTTTTTAGGGTAGATTATAATTAGGTGCCTTTTTCGAGTACAAGACAGATTTGAAAGAGAAAAAATTGGAAGCCAGAATAGTATATCGAATTTACCTAAAAATACAATATCGACAATACAAAAAAAAAGTTTAAACATGTAACAGACATAATTAGGTTTACAAGTTGAAATTCGCATTGGAGAAGGTATTGTGTAAATAGGTTATCAATCTTATGCCTGTCGATCTTATACTGTCATTAAATGGAATGTGTAAATAAATTAATGTCGACACTGTAGGAGAAGTCATCGAAGGAGAAATGTCAAACGAAATATACTGGTACCCTTTTCACACATTGATTTCACCAACTTGTCATTTAATCACGAGTCTATAGGCCTATCTGATAACAATAATGTCCAGTCTGGCAACGCTGCCCTTGTCGAGTTTATATTGTCTTAGTAATTTACAATGGATATGACAAGTGAAAACGCATACAGTTATAAAAGTTGAAGCTTAATATAAAAGATGCATATTGTCGACACTTTGTATAGGCGCTTTTTTCTGTCGACCTTATAACGCGTTCACGTATGTATATACGAATGGAAAACCCGAAATATAAGGTCAAATTACAATTCAGTTTTTATATATAGGCCGTTCTTGAGTACACATATTTCTTCCTTTGAAGAGTTTTCGACTAATCGTTATTTAAGAAAACTAATGTAACACAGTTCAAGGGTATCGATGGATGATCGTTATCAAGTAATAAAATTAGAACAAAAAATCACCAAGTAGCCTAAAACTATGTACGAAACTAACAAAAAAAAAACTAACAAAACCACTCACTAAACTATTAAAACTATATAAAAACGTGATCGGTAAATACAAATCAACAGACCAATACAAGAAATTATAAACAAGAATATGGAAGGTTCATCTGATTAAAAGGTGTGTATGGCAAACAGTTTTTTTTAGGGTTAAACAACCTTTATAGCGCGTGACCTAGTTGTCACTTCTTGCGGGAAATTAACCGGAACAATTTCAGCTGTACTTAAGGAAGGGGAATTATTTTGGTACTTTGCTAGGCTATATAGATTCTTTTATATTTAAATAGTTTAGGTTTATCATGATACATTCTCTTAAGAAATTAGCGAGTGCTTAACCTTGTAGTTACTAATTGCGGAATATTAACCGGAACAATTTCAGCTGTACTTAAGGAAGAGGAATTTTTGGCTACTCTGCTAAGCTATGTAGATTGTTTTCATATAGCTTTGGTTTATGACGTTAAATTCTCTTAAGAATTTAGAACGTGGGTGACCTTGTAGTCACTACTTGCGGAAAAATAACCGGAACAATTTCAACTGTACTTAAAGAAGAGGAATTGTTGGCTACTCTGCTAGGCTATGTAGATTCTTTACATGTTTTTATGATCTAGGGTTATGAGGTTACATTTGCTTAAGAATTTAGCGCGTACGTGACCTTGTAGTCACTACTTGCTGAAAATTATCCAGAACAATTTCAGCTGTACATTAGGAAGAGGAATTATTGGCTATTCTGCTAGTCTATGTGGATTATTTTCATGTTTTTATAGTCTAGGTTTATGACGTTACATTATTCTCTTAAGAATTTAGCGCGCGTGTGACCTTTTAGTCACTACTTGCGGAAAATTAACCGTAACAATTTCAGCTGTAATTAAGGAAGAGGAATTTTTGGCTACTCTGCTAAGCTATGTAGATTGTTTTCATAGTCTAGGTTTATGACGTTACATTCTCTTAAGAATTTAGAGCGTGCGTGACCTTGTAGTCACTACTTGCGGAAAATTAACCGGAACAATTTCAGCTGTAATTAAGGAAGAGAAATTTTTCGATACTCTGCTAAGCTATGTAGATTCTATTCATGTTTTTATAGTCTAGATTTATGACGTTACATTATTCTCTTAAGAATTTAACGCGTAACCTTGTAGTCACTACTTGTGGAGACGCAATGTATTAATTTTTATATACATAAATGTTGGACTAAACTATACCAAAAATATGAACATTTCATAAGTCAATAACAAATAGAAAATCAGCTTGCAACAATATTATTAACCACACTTTGTAACAGTTGTTTATTTAATATAAAATAGCGTCATTTGACGTTGACAAGACCCAACTTGTATTCACGGAATTCAAACTTCCTTACACGTCACATAATATGAAACAAACTTAAGTCTAAAGTTTAAGATAATTTAACTTGATTGTAAGACAGACAGACGGACGGCTTTGATGCGTCCCATGTTATGGTCATTAGCTTATATTAAACGCTACATTCTCGTCTTGCCTGTAGCTATATGTTCTGTATTTCTACCCAGCTATCCTACGGCCAAATAGGAACATGGTGCGTTGTCATGTCTTCCACCGCAACTTAGATTTTAACAATTTTATGTTTCAAAATTAACTTTATGACAATTTTTATAATAGGATATTGTTCACAGAATTATCAAGATTGTTGTTGGTGTGCAGTGATCAAAATGTAGGCTTTGTGAAAAAGTTATCTTATTTACACTGTATACGTGGTGGTAACTAATATAATGGAGGGGGGTGTGGTACCCATTTTAATTGACTGGTATTGCCATTTCATTAGGTTAAAAAAAATAATAAAAAATAAAAATAAAAGTAAAAGAAAGTAAATAAAATAAATAAATAATTTTTTTTAAAATAAAAAAGTGGTTTCTTGCTTCCTTGTTTAATGGCGAAAAATTCGCGGTTTATAATAAAAAATATATTAAAAAAATATAAAAACCCGTAATTCTCGAATAACCTAATAGCGTCATGATGGAAAAAGAACAATAAGTCAATAAAGATTTGATATGAGTGATAAAATAGAGTGATCTAACCCTCTAGGGAGCCCCTGAGAGTGACACTGTTAGGAAAAAAATCTTCTTTTTTAAGATCGTGTAGTTATATACGGAAAAAAACCAATTGGAGTATTGACTAAAAATTCAAAAACAAAATATGATGATTTAAATAAAAAACTGTTAGAGGGGGGGAACCAAAAAAAAAGGGGAAAAAAAGAAATAAAAAACATTTATTAAAAACACCAAAAATTCATTGAACAATTTTTTTCCAACACTCATACACAAAACCAAACTCAATACAAGCTCAAAATTTAGGGAGACCAAAACTCAAATGTTCCGAATTTCGCAAAATATTGTTCACCATATTTTACTAAAATATAGTGTCTAGAGATAAAATAAAATTTACAGACATTATTTCCCAATTCATTTTGGAGGAAGCGGGAGTTTCAAAACAAATATTTACATGAAAAACATAATTTTTTTACCCATGACATAACTTTCTTCTTATACAGAGCAGCCCACGGAGGAACTGAAACAATTTTAGTGCGTGTTCTACCGATAGAAATAAAGGGGAAAAATCACAAAACATACGCCCAAAAGTGGTTAGTTTTCTATCTAATCGTAATTTTGTGTTTCGAACAAAAACAATCATATATTCTGAACGGCGAATGAATCATATTGCACGATACAGATCAAATTTGAGAAAAATTATCAACCAATTTCCTTCACTAATTTTAAAATGGGGGCGATTTAAAATTTTTAACAACGATTATCTCAAAAATTGTCAATTTTACAAGAAAAAATTAGAAACGAAAAAAATTCCTCTTTTAATGCGAAATAATTTACAAAATTTTGTAATTTGTAATCGAATTATCGAGAAAAAACCTAATTTCGATATATTTCATGTTACCAATTTTAAATGGCTGCCAACCTAAAGAAATCGGTTGATTAGGTTTTAATCACACTTAGTAGGACGACCAATTCTTTTCGTTTCTCTGCGAGACACTCAATACTTTCCATTTAATTGGTTATACCCACATAGAGAAGAAGTTTGTTTAAATAAATAATGTTAGAGTTTCTATCTAAAGTAAAGTCTCATATTCTGAAGACTTACGACGAAGGCAAACTTATAACGCAAAGGAAGAAAACTTATTGGACTTGTAGGGAAAACAGTAAGCACTGAAGAAATGGAAGTATCTTTGCCCGAGGAATATTAATTTCATAAATTCAAAGCTACCCGTCCGTAAAGAAATAATAATTCCAGAAAGACGACAAACTTAGCTTAACGGTGTTGTACCAGTATTTACTTCAGTTTTGTAAACATCTCTAAATCCCAACTCTGTAAATACCCCCTCCCCTCTGCCCTCCATCCAATCTCAAATTGACACAACCGTCTACGTTGTCAAATCTTTTGACATCGACTCGTTTGAGGTCGATTAAATTCCTTTTTATATCCATTCCCCTTAACTCTGCTCCCTGAGTCATCATATTTACAAATTCCAATGAAAATGTTTATTCCTCATACAAATGGATTCGAGCGACAGATTTTTTTGATACAATTTCAAATAATAAAGTTATTGTATATTTCAAAACGTATATATTGTTCCCTTTGTTGTTTAAAGGGAAAAACCATCGCTTTAAAAAGGAAGAAATGAGCATACAATAAAGACAGAATAGTATCAATGGTGGAAAAGAGAGACCTGATCGGAAAAATGAGGATCTAACCGAAGACTACATGAAAAAAGGTGTAGATCCAGCTAGGTTCCTTAAGGATTGTCAAGCCTGTATTCACCAGAAGTGACCCCTTAAGGGTTAGACTCTGAGCAACTTGACGGTCCCAAACCTGAGTTGCAAACAGGGAAACTTTCCTTACCAAGGGATAAAGGTGTAGATCCAGCTGGGTTACCTACGGATTGTCAAGCCTGTATTCACCAGAAGTGACCCCTTAAGGGTTAGACTCTGAGCAACTTGACGGTCCCAAACCTGAGTTGCAAACAGGGAAACTTCCCTACCAAGGGATAAAGGTGTAGATCCAGCTGGGTTACCTACGGATTGTCAAGCCTGTATTCACCAGAAGTGACCCCTTAAGGGTTAGACTCTGAGCAACTTGACGGTCCCAAACCTGAGTTGCAAACAGGGAAACTTTCCTTACCAAGGGATAAAGGTGTAGATCCAGCTGGGTTACCTACGGATTGTCAAGCCTGTATTCACCAGAAGTGACCCCTTAAGGGTTAGACTATGAGCAACTTGACGGTCCCAAACCTGAGTTGCAAACAGGGAAACTTCCCTACCAAGGGATAAAGGTGTAGATCCAGCTGGGTTACCTACGGATTGTCAAGCCTGTATTCACCAGAAGTGACCCCTTAAGGGTTAGACTCTGAGCAACTTGACGGTCCCAAACCTGAGTTGCAAACAGGGAAACTTTCCTTACCAAGGGATAAAGGTGTAGATCCAGCTGGGTTACCTACGGATTGTCAAGCCTGTATTCACCAGAAGTGACCCGTTAAGGGTTAGACTCTGAGCAACTTGACGGTCCCAAACCTGAGTTGCAAACAGGGAAACTTTCCTTACCAAGGGAAAAAGGTGTAGATCCAGCTGGGTTACCTACGGATTGTCAAGCCTGTTTCACCAGAAGTGACCCCTTAATGGTCATAATTATTTTGTGTTAGATTAATTTATAATATAACCAACTATTATATTAATTACAATTAAAATTATTAATCTACATATTAAAATTAAAATAGCCATATTATTAAATAATTACTTAGAATCTGTGTAACATGACGATCCTAAACCTGCGTTGCAAACAGTGAAATTTCCGTAATAAGGGGGAAAAGAAAAAGACCCCGCTAGCCCTCGAATACTCTAATAGCGCCAGAGTCGGAAAAGAGCTTTAATTGGTCAAGGGAGACATGATAGGAAAGATGAGAGTGATTTCACCCGATTATACGGGAAAAAGTGTAGATCCAGCTAGGTTCCCTCGGGATTGCCAATCCACATACTTACAAGGAGCTCCAGAGGGTTTTTAAACATATAATGAGTTAATAACTGGTACAATAATTTTTTTATAGGTCTAATTGAAAATGTTTATCGCCCAAAAGACACATCAATCACTCTATAGCTATTTTTTAATTTTAAAATGTTTATTACACAGGTCTGGTAAACGCAACACAGATTCAAAATACACAAGTACACCGATCTTTACCCCCAAACAGAATAATGGAGATTCCATTTTTCATTTTTATATAAAATCTTTATCTAAATTGTAAACCTAAAGTAAATAGCGAGAGAAAAAATATAATATATATATATATATATATATATATATTTTTAATTATAGAATTTTTAAAACGTATTTATCGTCGTAATTTTATCAAATTTGGTAATAAACATACAATTATAAAGAAGAATAAGATAACGAAAAATCTGTATTAAATACAGTACATAACAAAAAATATGAATTAAAAAAAAGTCTATAAATGTGGAAGTAGAGATTTTCATACTGAACATAAACTCTGTTATAAGCAAAAAGTTTCAATGTTCACAACAACCTAAAAATGCCAAAAAACATTTGTGTTAATTAAGCTTATATATTTTCTTGATTGAAAAAATATTGTATTTAACTATATAATATCGTACCAACTATCCTCTAATATGTTTATTTAATTAAAATACACGATTTAAAATAAATTAAAAACCTTATTTAAAATAGACAAAACATTTTTTAAAAAATCGTGGTCTAAATTAAAATTACGATATTCTCATAATTTTCGGAACACAATTGTGTGAATTGCGTAATTAAAATTACGATATTCTCATAAATTTCGGAACACAATTGTGTGAATATTCTGCACACACGTTTTATTTTTAGTACAAAGGGAAAAAATTTAAGATAGTGGTTTAATTTACAGAGCCCTAAACATAAAAAATAAGCATCATTGTGGAATTTTTAAATTTACCTCAAAAAATGAATATAGTATTTAAATTACTAAAGTCCAATTAAGAAAGCAACAATTACTAATCGAATTTAATTTTATAAAGTTAAACACTTTTCAGGAACGATACTGCGCCTACCTATTCCAATATAGGCAAACAATTAGATTGTGCCGAGTATGCAGTAAAGTGAATACATTGTCTAACCTCCCCGGCGCTCTACACGAGCATGGTCTCGCATAGTAGTTCCCGAAATATTTAAACTTCAGTAATAATGGAATCGAAAGTATTTTTATTTCTCAGGTGAAGATCACCAATACTTTTAGATATTCTACTTCAATTTTAGAACGTCTTCAGACTAGAAAAGTTTTAGAAACATAAATTTATAAATTTCCAAACCATTTTAAATAACCCTGTTACCTAAACCATTGCTTATTTAAAAAAAAAAATATATATATATATATATTGTTACGAGTAAAATGGCCTTAAAATTCTGATTATTGGTAAATTTAAAAAATAATGGCGACATTTTTGTGTACGTCATATAATTTAAATGTGTGGATCTTTACAAACTATAAGGTTAGGTTTGGGTGTGATAAAGTAGACTACTGGAAAACATTTAATTTTTATTAAATAAATATAGAATAACGTTTTTGGGGCGTATCTGTTACTAACACAAACAACGTCGTAACATTCACTTCGCTCAGCAAACTGTTGGTTTCCAGTTAATGTTTAAGGCAAAACTACAGTTTTAATAGTGGAAATTTTGATTCTACTATTTCAATTACAACAACGTTTATTTGAGCTACATGTTTACTTTAACCAATGAGTTTTACTTTAAGATACGGATTTATCAGTTGAATTGTTCTAACCTATTTAGTTTACAGTTTTTGTTGATTTATTTGTTGCACTGTTCGTGTAATATATGAAATTGACTATGACAATGCAATTGTTTTTGTCTACGGCTATAAAAATAAATAAATGTTAATAAAGATTTAGTTAACTATACACATTTGTGTAACCTGCTTACAGCTTACCAACGTGTACAGCTCTATATCCATATTACGTTTAAGAAAGCCTCTCACCTGAAACAGAAATAACATGAGTTAGTCTTAATTCAAAAATAGACTATTCAAATTTTTTAAAAAATGTGCAAAAACATTGCACAATCTTTATCACTCATCCATCCATAAAACTAATCAAAACTATTCATAAACTAAATGTATGTAAGTTCGATGAAAAAGTGAAAATTAATAATGGATGACATTGACATAAATGAAAAATGTTCAGTAATTTTTTTTAATTAGTCCATTTATTATTATTTTTTTTTTAATTCGTGAAGTCCAGAAATAGATAAGAAATTGAGATAATTCAGTATAAGTATTTTGCATGTTATGGTCTACCTAACACAAATACTTTATTTTTATAATTTCAAAACGGCGCCAGTTTAAATATATTAATTCAAATTTTTGAAAGCCGTTAATTTAAAAAAAAATAATAATGGATGCCGTGATTGAAAGAGAAAAAGAAATATATTTATATATATATATATATATATATATATATATATATATATATATATATATATATATAGGGTGTCACGAAAAACCTAGCGCGGTCTACAGGATCAAATTCTACAAATTGAAATAAATGAAAAATGCTAAAAAAAAAAATTTTTTTAATTAGTCCATTTTGTGTTTTGTACAAAAATTCGTTAAGTCCAGAAATAGATTAGAAATTGAGATAATTCAGTATAAGTATTTTGTATGTTACGGTGTACCTAACACAAATACTTTATTTTTATAATTTTAAAATGGAGGCAGTTTAAAATATTTAACTCGAATATCTTGAAAACCGTTAAGTTTTTAAAAAATGTAAAAGAGGCAAAATATTCTTCTTTACATTAAACGTTGTTTTTGAGCTTTTCTATGCTCAAATACAACCAAGCTATCGAGAAAATAATTTCTTTACAACGCTCAAGATTATCCTAGAACTAAAACAATTTGGAATTCTAATACTTTTAATAAATAGCATAATAAAACCCATTACACTGTCATCAATCCTAACCTAACCTATACGAGTGATTGAGTATAACATTGAATAGACCACTTTTTGGATTCCAAACATAAACAAATAATTATATAGAATTCACAACATGAAATTTACGCCTGATTATGTTAACTGTTTTCAGAGTATTGTTTTTATTTGGACGGAGAATTTCTGAAATTGTCACCAAAATTTGTACTGTAATGTATTTTTTTGGTATATTTTCATGATATGGTCAGAGGGACTATCTTTAATGGTAATATAACCAAAACAAATCAATAATACATCATTATGTGGTATCAGCTAAAATATACCAGTTGTTTCCAAAATTCCCATTCCTCACGTAAAAACCAAAGAAAATGTTTACATTAACATACTTCCTAAAGTGCTTTGTTTTCTGTCTAACCGCTATTTTGAATTTTTAACAACAAAAATCATATCTTTTAAACGGTAAATGGATATCCAGTTGAATTTTTGCATGTTACTTAGTCAAAAATACTCTATTTGAGATATATAATGAACCGATTTCCTTTACTCATTTCAAAATGGCGGCAATTTAAACGTCGAATACCACAAAAACCGTTAATTAAATAAAACATAATTACAAGAAACAATAGATAGTTGTTACATATTATTATTCGGTGTGTTGATAATTCAGTTGTCCTTGAACCTACAGGAAGATAAAGATAAAAATTCGAACAATTATTTTGGAGCTAATATTGGGTGTTGTAGACAATTACTTAGAAAGAATTATATTTCAATTTTTGTGGAAAACACAGTAATCTAACTACATAAAGAATAAAAAAACATGGACAATATCGTGTAAAATTAACGGTTTTGAGATATTCAACGTTAAAAAGTTAAAATTTTTGAAATGAATAAAAAATCTGTTGATTTTTATTCTCAGGGTGGTTATAAAACACAGCGTGCAAAATGTTAACTCCATATCATTTACCGTTAAAAAGATATGTTTTTAGTTAAAAATACAAAATGGCGGCTTGATAGAAAACTAAGCATTTTAGAAAATATGTTTATATATATGTATTCATTGGTTTTGGTATGAGGAATAAGCTGCTGAACAATTTTTGAAAACACCCTGTAGATTAATCCCGTACGTATATTTCAAAACAAAAATTCATTTGTATTAATGTTTTTGTACTTTCAAAATAGGAAATGCGTAGAGCATTGTTTTGAAAAATATTTAAAACGCTTTTCCGTGTTATTGGTAGGTTATAATTGTTTCGAATGACAGAGAGGTCTGTTATCAAAACACATCAATATTATTCTAAATAAACGTTTTCCATTTCCACCCTCTGACCATCGCCCTCACATAGCAGTCACTCCCCTCACCTGTCTGCCAGGTGTTTTATCTCGCTTCACTCGTTCATCTCAAACATTGAATCGAACCTTTTATACTGAAATCAAAATTCAATACATTAAGCAATTGAGAAAAGTGCACAAACGTTGCGCAGTTTAAAAAAAAAATCATATTGTAATTATTATCAAAAAGTTAGTAGTCATTCCCTAACCGTATTAAACTTTCATTTTAATGTAAGGAAGAGCTGTTGGAAAAGATTAAATAAATATCATTGACTTTGATTTTCGAGGAAAAAAATTATTTTGAGCTTGGAGTTCCAAGTTCATATTCCTTAGAAATTTCTGAAAGCAATTAATCAAATTAAGCACATTTATTTTCTAGTTAATAACACATTAGTTTCAAAATGAAAAACGAATATTTAACATCTTTCGATTTAGACTCAGTTCAAAACGGTTTTGGCACATAAGTTTATAATCTTAAGAAACAAAACACAAAATGTATCAATTTTTAATGGCAAATGGGTCTAAATTATTCTTCGACCCTTGTTGAACTCTCATGTTAATAAAGAAGTTTTCTAAAATAAATAAAAATCGTTGAATGTTACTTTTTAAAATTATCAAACATTTACTAAATTTTTACTACAATTTTTTTAACATTACACGATCTAAATTGTTAAAAAGTAACTGAAATAGAAGAAAATTTTTCAGGAGAAAACCAGATAATAAATTCGAAAACGCTTCGTTATCGTTTGAGATTTTTCAGTTTATATTTTCTGAAATAAATGTTATATTAAGTCCAATACCCTCAGAAACAATTATAGTGAGTACAGACTTGGCAATTGAGAGAACCTTAGCTGGATATAATTTTTTTCACATAGTAATGGGTTAGACCCCACTCTTTCTGGACCAACTTTTGTTTTCTTCCTACTCAGACGATGTTAGAGTATTCAAGGGCTGTAGGTCTTTATTTTAGGCTGTTTTCATTTGTTTAAGACGATGATGACTGAGAATTTTTCCCTTTTAAACAACAAGAAAGAAGTATTAAATCTAATTAAAATAAATCGAAATTACAATTTTGAATAAATTAAACTTTAAAACCAAATATATTGGTCACAATCCCCCCGAAAGTTCCCAGAAATCGGTAAACAGACCACACAATGATTTGAAAAGTATGGCTTTAAAGATTTCTGATTTTTTTTTTTTTAATTAGTAATCGAACCAAACAGATTGGAAAATTATCAGAAGTAAACGAATTAAAAATGAACGTTCGCATCCAATTAATTACAAACTGTAAGAGGCCTCACGACTCTATAGTGATACGGATTTGGCCACCCTGAAGGTCTCAGCTGTTTTGAATGTTACACCTTTTTTCATGTAGTCTGGAGTTAGATTGTTCTCTTTAATCTTTCCCACCCTCTTGACCAACTTTTGTTACTTTCCTACCCTGACAATATAGAGTATTCTTCATATTTTATAAGGTTATGTAGTCGAGATGTTTTATCTTTTAAACAAGGAATACAATGAAAACTGTACATCACACAAACTATTATACAGAGTGAAGGTAGCAGTTATGTATTATTGTAAAAAGGAATGGTATTATTCTAGCGCATCAATTTAAAATATTCAACGAACGTTAGCAAATCAAAGCTAAAACACTACATTACAGAAGCGTGGAACAGTGGGATTCAGTCTACAATAACCGTAGTGCGGAGTCTAAAATTAACCCGCCTAAGGAAACTGTTCTGTTAATAGAATTGTTTAGTTTATAATACCACTGTTTACCAGAAACTACGCCACCCGCTGTTAAGAACAAATAGTTATTACCAACGCTACCAATGGTGGGAATTAATTAACTTGCTATGTTAAATCGTAAAAGCTGCAGCAACAAATACACGCTGCATGAACTTTCTCATATATCTTTTAGGCACAATTTTAAAAAGTAATCGATGTCATCTTTATAGATAAGCGAACGCCTGAACCAAATGAGATAAGTCGTGCATCCAAAAACTACAAAATACACTTTATTAGAAATAAATTAATAAAAGTTACATAACGTATACAGACTCATATAGGTCCTGTATAACACATCGAACATCTAAAAAAATGTTTCAAACCCCGTCATTTTGAATATTTCCGACGATTTTGTTAATTTTTATATTGAATGAATATAACCAAGCTAATACAGTGTTTAGAAAACTTTAAGTGATGGTTTTATGGGTCAAAATAAAGAAGAAAGGTTCTTATAAACATGTGTCAGGAAACGCTACCTATTCCATCTGTCGGCCATTTTGTTTTGTTTTTTTTATTTAAAAAAATTAATGGATTGAAATTATTAAGATTTTAAGTCGAAATTTGGTATACACGGTTTTTATGCAACGGTTTACCAGTATACCAAGAATAAAAATATAAAATTTTCAAAAAGTACGAAAGTTTAGAATTTTTGGAAAGTTAATTTTAGAGATATTCAAATATTAAAAATTTCAAACAGTCACCATTTCGACAATTTTGTTTTGATTCTTGATATACTGATAAAAATGTAGCATGAAAAATGTGAAATATTAATAATTTCAAAAGCTATGTATAATTTTTTTTTCAAAAAACACAAAATGGCCGACAGATGAAAAACGAAGCGTTTCCGGTCTTATGTTTATAGGAACCTTTTCCTTTATTTTGACCCAAATAACCACCACTTAAAGTTAGGCACGGCATTTTTTGAACACTCTGTATATTATGTTTTATTGAAATTTAACCAAAATTCTAGTCACGAATTAATTTGTTTCTCTCTAATTTTGTGGTTATGTCTTGAAAGATTTGATTTTTAGAGTATAGCTGTATTATTTAATATAGAAAACATGTTTGAACATTACTAGGTTAACATAATGCTCATTTTCGATGTGGCCGCGAGAAAAACCATTTCCATATTAGAATTTCGTTAATGAGCCAAACATATTACAACTTATTTTGTCGGTTAAAGTTTCTGTCATCATCACAATATAAAACAAACGGAAGAAAAGAACGTAAAATTGATATGAATTTGAAACGCTTCGGATTAATCATACAACATATTGCAAAATAAACTATACAACAAATTTAATCAGATCAAACAATGCTTGAAAAGATTTTTTATTCCAGTTGTTTAACGTTGAAAAATCTCTCAATCACCTCGCCTTATAAAAAAAGCACCTAAAATTTAGACCTCTCTAGCTTTCGGATATTACCGCCAGGGTCAAAAAAGAATAAAAGTTGGTCAAGGTAGAGAACTGATAGAAGATGATTATATATATATATATATATATATATATATATATATATATATATAGGCGTAAAACCATTACGGTCATCAATGCCTTAGAAAAAAACAATAAATTTAAATACAAACAAAATTAAGACAAAAAAACTAGCTAATGAAGTCAAAAACCACGTAAGACGATATAAATTTTGTAAAACTAACAAGACAACATTTAGACACAATGAATACAACCGGGCTGTAATGGGGACTGCAACCAATAAATGTTTAAATCTTTTAACAAGTTCAGGCGACACAAGAGTGACAACCAATCAAGAATCTTAGCATCATCTCTCAATATCAACTGAATCGGATTTGATAGGACAAACGTCCAATGAACACTTCTCAGAAATACACAGTCGATTAAGATGAGTATTGTCAGAGCTGTATGACAGAATGGACGTTGCGGAAGATTCCCTTGTTTAATCACTGCTTCCTCTCGACGACTGGCAGGGTTGGACAGTATCTTTAATTTGTATTAATTGTAGTAGTGTAGATCCAGCTAGGTTTCCTGCCACTATGGGTTAGATAGAAAATAATTACATGAAATATTGGTAAAATGTGAACATTTATAACAAAACCAGTGTGTCGAAATGAAATTAAAAGAAAGAACAATTTGGAAAACTGTTTAAATAAAATTTGCAGTGATTCAAGTACCGTAATTCTGTTCTGATATAGGTTTTGACCACAATTGACCAACATTCTGTTATTACTTTATGAATCATTTTCATGTTTAGGCTGATAATTCCAGTGAAGAAGGTAGTATCTACATTCGAGCTAAATCGTTCAATCAGATTTGTAGATTGAAGTTAGTTCTTTACAAGCGTAATTAATTTATATATATATAGGAGAGGCACTAGTGGATTTTGGAGTTAAGTCTGAAGTTGAAAGATAAGAGATGACGAAATTAGATAACTAGAGTAGTTATCGAAATTGCATCATAAGAAGGTGAAATTAAAACGAAAAGTACTCAGCATGCACGTCTTCAAAGGAGGTGAATTTATGTTGTTTTTTTGTTCAGCTTGCAAACTATGCAGGTTAGCAATAGCAAACTGTACAAAATGTGCAGATTGAGGAGCTAATGCTAAATCTAATCGTGAAGAAACTACTGGAATTTTTTTTTTTTTTTTTTTTTTTTTAATTCCACTTTGAATTTTTCGATAAAATTTCTTATATTCAACGTATAGTATGGTAATAAGTTATAAAAACTGAATTTGAATCTAAATTTCCACACACTACTGCTAATGTTTCAAATTTGTCGAAAATTCGTATCAAGAAACATACCTACTGAAAAGTTTGTAACGACTAACTCGTGAAGATAACGTGGTGATTAAAACGCCATCTTGCTAATTGTACTGTTTTATATCTATCAATTACTGTTTTTTTTTTAAATCTTATAGTTATATATACCATATATTTGTTTAATGGTTTGTACAGCAATGGTTCCCGATTTTAAGACAGCACAAAATATACCGTAATTTTTTGAACATACAGGTGATATTTTATCCTCGAAATATTGTCCGGTAAGTTTAATAATGACCGGTAATTTATACATATAAGTATTTTGCCGGTTTAAGCTCTTGTCCAATACATTATAAAACGGAGCTTCAATTTAAACATTAGCGCAACAACAGCTTTGGGCTGCTATATCACTTTTCATCTGATGGCGAAAGCGCCATCCGCTAAAGGATGGGTCACCACATAAGGTTCCCGTCGCCGTAATTGTAATTTTTACGACCAGGATTCGCTATTAACCGCAGTAAAATTCCCATCTTTATCTCAAGACATTGGATCAACACTGGAACTTGTTTCAAAACCATCACGGGGTTTACGATCTCTTACCACTAGATCAACCAAGGACTCGTAAAATCGCGATTTCACACATATACAGTGTGTCCCATAAAGAAGTTCACGCTTTTGATTTTCTATTAATTGCTTATTCTACAACCGATTCTTTTGAAACTTTACATACTTTCTAATAAAGTTACCAAAAATATTGTGAAAATTTCAACACACTGGAGTTCATAGAAACAAAAAGGCGGCAACACACACAAAAAAAAGTTGAAATAAAGAACCGCTTTTGTTGCGTTTGAAAACACACAAACGTAATTTGATACAAACAAAATTTTCTTTTAAACTAAAAATTTGTTTTTAAAACCAACGAAAGTAAGATTAAAAAGTTAATTTATTCAAAATAAAACCTATCCATAGCGACACACTGATATCAACACTAAAAAAATGATTCATACGTCCTTGTAAAATAATTACATGGGATCCGAAGAAGTTCCTCTTCAAATCCTCATCATTGTTGAAAATACACCAAGGGACGTGAAATTTTCTAATTGATTCTGCCACGTTATTAAAAACGTACACTACAGTTTAATTTTTGCTCAACTTTAAAAACCATTTTGTAACTACAAAGAACAAAAAAGAATTAGGTTATAAGTTTCTATTATAATGTAATTATTGTTTAATTTGAATCGAACAGCTGTTCAACAATTAAACTTTGCACGAGTAAAGGGCATATAAGTATAGAGGTATAGAAATTTGTTTGTGTTGTTTCTCTAAACACTAGCATGTTGAAATTTTCACACACTTCTGATACCTTTATTTGTATATAAAGTTTCAAAAGAATCGATTGAGGAATAAGCAGTAAATCGAAAATCAAAAGCGTGTAGGTACCTCTTGGTGGAACGCAATGTATAAAATCAGACCAATTTGTCAACTGGAATCGAATTCCTTCCGTCAGGATGGATGGCTATTGCATAACCCTGTCCTAAAAAGTATGTAAAGTTTCAAAAGAATCGATTGAGGAATAAACAATTAATCGAAAATCAAAAGCGTGAACCTCTTCGTGGAACGCACTGTATAAAATCAGACCAATTTGTCAACTGGAATCGAATTCCTTCCGTCAGGATGGATGGCTATTGCATAACCCTGTCCTACATCTCTGACGGTAGAATCCAGGGAGGGATTTGGTCTGTTCCAAGAGCTTCCTAGATTCTGTACTAACTTGAACGATTCTTCTCCACGATTCTTAGGTCTTCCTCTTCTGCTTCCAAGGTCTGCCAACATTAGGACGTTCCAGGTTGCAATAATTATTCCGTTCGAAAATAACCATTCGGCTCGTGTCCAAAGTATCTCGTATTTCCACGACAGAGATAGCAATAAATTTAATTTTCAAATTAGATATTCGGTACACTACGAACTTGAAAATTACTGACGTACAATTTCCGATGTAAAAAAAATACATAAAAACAGGTAAAGTTAAAAAAATAAACTCTATAATAACGACTAGGCCACAGTGTGATTAGTCCCAGATAAGAAAACTATTTGTCTTGCTATAGTTTTATGATCTGTAATTATCTGCACAAAGAGGCTATTAAATATTGCATTACTTATTGTATAGCTGTATTCTTAGTAATAAATATCGTAATAACTTTTAATATACACACATGCACATAGATGCTCGAGCAAATACTCTGTCATTTAGAGAAAAAAAATATTTCTGTTCACAAAATATACATAAAAAGTCCACTATGTCAGATTCGTGTTTATGTTGTGCAAATTCCTAATCTTGTACATTCTAAAAAATGTAAATACCATATTGTCGAACTTCAAATTGTCAAACACAGTGAATTAAATTTAGGAATTCTACTTAATTCTATACTATTTAGTCTAAAACTACAAATTTATAGGGTTACACGTGAAAAGTACATTTACATTACACTCACTAAGGAATTTGATCAGTTTAAGGCTTTGATTTTGGCAATCATTAGTTCATAATTACTCGGCGTAATGTTTGCGACATTTATTAGTAACCTGTCATTTGCGGATCTTGATCTTAGTATTAATGTGTGCAGATCAAAAAATTAACTATTATATTCTCACGCAGATAAAAGGTCAGAAGGATAGTAGTTGGCTAGTGTATGAGCTTCGTACAACTTGGTGCTGGTTATTTCTTGTTTTGGTGCGTAGGTTAAGTTAGGGAGGGTAGAATAGGTTGGGTTAGGTTCCTTTGATTTTCTGATCAATATCCCAGTCTTAGTTATGTTGACTGCTCAGGCATAGTCTTGGTTCTGGGTTCCGAGTATACTAGGATACGTTAACCATTTTAATACTTGTAATGCTCTAGTTTTTTCACTTATAAAAGAGAGTTGATCTATAATTCCGAAACGTCGAATATTAGTTTCTATACACACAAATATACACAAGTAAATAAACTACATCAATAATATTAAGGAAACGCCGAAAAATCGTTTCAAACCGCCATTTTAAATGTAAGCAACTTTGGAATCAATTACACTCTATGAAAAATTAAACGTGTCAAAATCTAAATGTAATTTCAGCTGTTGGAGAAATTTAGCGATTTATTTCCACTTTTGAGGTTGTTTTTCACAATTTATTGTAGAAAATTCATTTGAGCAGCGTTGTATATTTTAAATCTACAATGACCTGGAGGAAAACATTCACGCCTTCACAAAAACATAAAATAAAACCCTACGATTTATCACACAAATTTCCTGAATATCAGATTCTCTGCAGAGTAAAAAAATAATGTTCTTTTCATCATGCATATTATATATTTATAAATAGAAATGTAAAGTAGAAGAAAAAACATTTATAGCCCTCGAATACTCGGCGTCAAGTTCGGAAAATAACAAGAAAGATGAAAGAGAGGGATCTTACCCAAGAGTAGATTAAGAAAAGAGCAGATTCATCCAGAGTATCTCAAAGTTACCCACTATATGCGAGACCTGATCCTGATGGTGAATTGTAAGGACCTACAAGTGAAAAATTACACCGGAGAAACCTCGTTTCGGAATCAGAAAAATCTGTTGCCATTTTGAAATTTTCTAACAGATTTCCCTGAATAACAAATTAGTTCAAAATACGAACCAATACTGAATACAAACGGAAATAGTTATATATATATATATATATATATATATATATATATATATATATATATATATATATTTGTAAACAAGGAGCCTACACCCTTACATTCTATTTTTATTCGGTTCTTGTTTAAAGACTAAAAGTCTGTCATCGCCTTAAAAGAAAAAAAAGAGGGGGGGGAATTAAATTAAATAAAAAAAATAATAATAAAATAAAAAATTAAAATTAAAAAATAAAACAAAATAACTAAAAAAAAAAAGAAGATAAATAGCGTCAAGGTTGGAAAAGAACAGTTAGTCAAGAGAGAACCTGATAGGAAAAATCAAAGTGATGGATCTAACAGAAGACTACAAGATTATTTGTATTGCCAAACCCGTATTCCTATATTCCAAATACTCCTATACCACGGTCTCAGCAGAGATAAAAGTACAGCTAAATTCTTAAATTCGTTGAACACTTTAAAATAGAAGTCTTTTCAATTTAACGATAACATATCCTGGATGTAAATATCACATGGTTACAAGTCCAAAGTAATGCTGGATGGAGAAGAGACGACAAACCAGCAGGGAACAGAGAGAGAACGTCATCAATCATCGATATATCTGAATTGTCCTTCAAACTTTTGTTTTGCAACTGCAATCGATCATAAAGAGCTCGATATGAGTCATGAACATGTGAGAGTGAAAAGGCAATGAATGAACAATCATGTTTCGATTGTAAATATTGATCAATATTAGCAATTGCCAATGATAAAAGTAGACTCTGTGGGATTAAACAAATATATTATAAAAGTTAAAATGATTTAGAAAATACAAATTGAATACGTTAAAATTATATTTAGTAAAAGGTATTAATTTATATAAATTTGGAAATTGTTTTCATATTGATTAAGATACACAGAGTGGTTCAAAACGACAAAGGAATTATTTCGGCGGCTGATTCTAAATGAAATGCTTTCCATTTGTCGGCCTTTTTGTAATAAACAAATACATTATACAGCTAAAATTTGGTATTGTCTACATTAATGTGTCAAAAAAAGTTATATATTTATCAAAGATGATTTTATTTTAATAAATTGTAAATTGTTTTCATGTTGATAAGTATTGGTGAAGAAAAGGAGTAAGGATATGCACGTAAAGAAATGACCAGTAATTAAAAAGAGATTAAGCAATATTCTCAGAACAGAAGACACTTTTAAATTAACTTTTCTTAATTTTCCGTCCCCCATCAATCTGTCAAGTATTGAGGAGAACCACATCTTCTGTACACATCTCTCCTAAAGCAGTTTAAAACACTAGCCATCAAGTTTTTCCTACACATTTATAACGTTCGCAACTAGGATTTCTCCTTCTAAGATAATTCAGCCGAGTCAGGAACACTGTTTCTTCTTGACTGTTGATTATGAAAATGTGGTAAAACTCAAAATTATGTTCGTGACATTGTTTCTTTGAAACAATCAGATTCCTCAAGGGCTCACCTTTAGTAAGTAAAAGCGTGTGGGAATCCCGAGGGAACCTAAAAGTATTTACACTTGTTTATGTAGTCTTGGGTTAGATCCCTCTCTTTCATTTTCCCCATCAGGTATTCGAAACAATCTTTAATATTATTTTTCACTTTTTTAACAAAGCGATGACGACCGAGAGGTTTCGATTTTAAACACCAAATGAAACCGTCAGATTATTTTCTAGATTTCCAACTTTCAGACTCAGCGTTTCCTTCTTTGAATAATCCAGATATATGCAGACGATTCAAACACAGTGAATAGATAAATACAATAAATTGTAGTGGAAGATGTAAAGTCAACATAAAGAAAGTCAAGTTCTTTGTCCATAATTTATTGTGTCTACTTTTACAATTTGAATCGGTTGTCACTTCCTAGTCTTCCTATATTTTATACAACAATTTATTATTCATATAAATATTTTTATAAAAAACAAATCTTAGTGTACAAAATATTAAGGTTAGAAACAAATTTAAGTTTCATATCAAGGTAGAATATATCGTTCCTAGTTAAGTATAATAGACTACTATTTCATTAAGTGAAATGTATAATTGTTTTAAATGAAATGTATAATTGTTTTAAATGAAATGTATTGTTTTAAGTGAAATGTATTGTTTAAAGTGAAATGTATAATTGTTTTAAGTGAAATGTATTGTTTTAAGTGAAATGTATTGTTTTAAGTGAAATGTATAACTGTTTTAAGTGAAATGTATTGTTTTAAGTGAAATGTAAAATTATTTTTAATGATATGTATAATAATTCTAAATGAAATGTATAATAATTTTAAATGAAATGTATAATTAATTTAAGTGACATAAATAATTGTTTTAACTGAAATGAATAAATAATTGTTAAGTGAAATATATAATTGTAATAAGTGAAATATATAATTGGAAAAAGTGA
Source organism: Aphrophora alni (assembly GCA_963513935.1). Classification (NCBI taxonomy): domain Eukaryota; kingdom Metazoa; phylum Arthropoda; class Insecta; order Hemiptera; family Aphrophoridae; genus Aphrophora; species Aphrophora alni. Next base: position 36,973,946 of record OY740766.1, read on the forward strand.
AATGTATAATCGTTTAAGTGAAATGTATTGTTTTAAGCGAAATTTATAATTTTTTAATTAAGTGAAATTTATAATCGTTTTAAGTGAAATGTATTGTTTTAAGCGAAATTTATAATTTTTTAATGAAGTGAAATTTATAATTGTTTTAAGTGAAATTTATAATTATTTTAAGTGAAATGTATTAAAATTGTACTACCAATACATATGTACCAACTTTAGAGGATTTGCTTGTATTACATTATGAACGGGGTGGGTAACTACCACGACGGTTGCATCAACGTGTTTTAATATTTAACATCAAATAACTTAAACCTAAACTCTTCATCAAAATAAACATTTTCTTGGATTTAACAAATAATTTACATTTAAAACTAAGATTAAACTCTTGCAACTATAGACATGGCACGTCCTATGTATATTGGATTTTTGCAAAATTCGCTTTAAACAAAGCAAGATATTTGGATACAAACTAATAACACGTGATCTTATACGCTTACAAATTAAGCGAGAATAACAATTTTGCAGTCTCTGACGATTCACAGAGTGCAATTTGAGCTTCTTATAAATTTACGTTACTTTTGACGTCTAAACTTTTATAAAGCTTGGTACAACAGCAGAAAAAGATGCCATCGTCCCAAAACAGCTTCCAGTTCATTCAGAACAAGTTCTACGCAGAGATACCTCAACTATTCAAGTTGTATTGTTTGATATTTAAGAGATTTACTGAGAAATAGATATAACACCATGAAATCGTTTATAATAAAGAATGACGTCATCGCGTGACGTCACTAAAACTACATTCCTGACTGCAACCAAGCATGACACGGTTTGAAGAAGGCTTGTAACGGCATCAGCAACCACTTTCAACGAGAAATGAAACATGTTGAGCGTAGAAGATATTTAGGAAATATGATTAGAAGTTAATTCGTTGGGTAAAATAAACGTCAAATTTTCGTTGTCAAAATAATTTATTACAGCAGAAGAGAGATTATCATTACTTCCAATGAAAAAAAATATTAACAGTTAAGAGTTTGTTTATGTATTTGTAAAGTTTAGAAATATTGATACTATCGAGTGATATGTTACCGCCATCAAAATGTAGTTAAAAATTTAGGTGACTGATCGTCCTTTGTGTTATTCAGGAGTTGTCAAATTATGTTATCTTATACAGGATGTCACAAAACCGTGTGCTATACAGGATCGTATTCTACATATCCAAATAAATGAAAAATGTTCATTGAATTCGACTTAGTTTAAGCGCAATCCGCCATTTTGTTTTTTTAATAAAAACTCGCTAAACTTTTTTAAATTTTGAAAAAGACGACCGTTTAATACATTTAACGTCGAATATCTCCAAAACTGTTAACTTTAAAGTCCGCCATTTTGAAAATTATAAAAGTTTGCTTATACCAAATTTGAACTCAATATCTTATCCATTTCTGGAGTTAGAGTGAGTTTTTGATAAGAGGCTGATTGCGACTAAACTAAGGCGAAAGGTAAAAAGTGACAGAATATTTATTATTTGATATCAAAAATCCAATCCTGTGTAGTATGCCGAGGTCTTTTGTGACACCCTGTATCTACACATTTAATAGACAAGCAGGATTTTTATAACGCCGAGTTTTTAGAAACTACCGCACCGATTTTGATGGTTCCAGTGTCTATATAAAAAAAGGTCTACTGTAGAGGCATAGATTTAACGAAATTCTTCAATATTTTTAAAAATATTCACAAAAAAGCAGGAATGATTTCTTAAATTTTTTTTTTCAAATTGCTGATAAACGTCGTGTTATTATTTAATCTATATTATTACAGAGTTGTGCGCTCCATTCAGTAAGAAAGCAAGGATAATTGGTTATTTTCATGTTAAAACATCTTTTATACAAAGTTGTGCACACCGTCAAGGATAGAATTTACGAACGCCGATTTGTGGCCATTTTTATATTTATTACCATAGCAACCATTTGCATAAAACAACAGACAACAGCTGTTTGGGTTCATCAGCCTCAATAATTAAATTATTCTGGTAATTTTAGGTTAGCCTGGACTAAAATGAATAATTTGATAGTATTTGAAACAAAGGTTTGAAGGAATCAAGCCCAAGCATAGAACTTGTGTATTCTATCTGATAATGAAACCCAAATAGTTAATAACAAAGGCAGTTGTGATGAGCAAAACCAGACCAAAAAGGTTTCATTGAAAATGAAGTATTGCCAAGATCATAGATGATTTATTTAGATATATAGGCCTAATTAAAGTTATATTTATAAATCATAATAATTATATTTTGTCATTTATTGTTGTGTTGCATATGCAGGCATGGCCGAGCTGCCCCAGGGGTTTAATATATTGAGTATGGCTTGGCAATCCCGAGGACGCAGCTGGATCTACGCTTTTTTATGTAGTCTTGACATAGATCCCTCTGTTTCATCTTTCTTATCAGGTCATTCTTGACCAACTCTTGTTCTTTCCTGACCCTGACGCTTTTAGAGAATTTTATATTGTTTTCTGATAATAATCTAGATGTGTGACGTTTTCAAACAACAAGGAGAACAAATCAAAATATTGTTCTCATCTTCACTTAAATTTTGGTTAAGATTTTATAAATCATACGCTAGAAAGTATGCAATATCGTGTATTTGGGCAAACATGTGGTTAATGTAAAATTATTGACAAAATGAGAGCAAAAAATCCTCGAAACTTCAAAAATTAAAAAAGTTAACAAATTTAAACTGTTAGAAATCAAATCAAATTTGTAAATTTTCTTTCTTTAACTGTATTAATTAAAACTTATCTATTTTGGGGAAATAGGTCGAAATCTGACATTAAATGACACATAAATAAATATTGAGCTTGATTGTGAGATGCTATACTTGATAGAATAAAAGTTGAACACAAATTCTCACAAATAGTAAGTTTATTTATTCAAACGCGTTTCAACGACGAAGTCGTCATCTTCAGTGATGTATGAGCCACAATAAAATTATAGTTTGGTAATTATATAGCTCGTGCATCACTGAAGATGGCGATTTTCGTCGTTGAAACGCGTTAGAATAAATAAACCTACTACTTGTGAGAAATTGTGTTTAACATATATTCTATTAATAGATTACATAATGAAATATGCTCCAATCTACCCCCCCCCCCCACACCCAGTTTATTTGTTGTACATTGCAAACAAATTGTCGGATTTTGATAGAAGTTGACATAGATTTGTGTAGTATGTTTGTAAACTACCAAAATCGAGTTTCAAAATTTTTGACAAGTTTTTGCAGTTTTTGTCCTATTTTCTCCAAAATTTTGCATGAGAAATGAGTTTTATCATGTCTTTACTCATATCATCTTTTAAATCAACAAAATTGGTAACGCAATTTTTAGTCGATTTTTTTGAATTTTAATTCATTTGTTAGAAAGATTAAAAATTGCGTATAAAAACATCTGAAATAACGTTCCACAATTTTACAAATTAAACTGAAATTTTATATTAACTCCAACAATATGAGATTATTGTATATTAGATTCTCCTCTGAAAAAACATTGTCGTTTTATTAAAAGTGTGATGAAGTGGTCTGTACAGAATTCCCATATCTACGAGTAAAGTGTTGATATTATCCGACTGTCCTTCATGGTGGAATCCATGGTCACCACTACAAACTACAGGACAATAGACATTCTATACAATGATCGTTTAGTCTCGGCTCATGCTGTCATCGCTCTCAAATCTCTTCGGGTTCACGCCCCCCCCTCCCCCAGCATCCATAACTTTCCCATCTCCCTTAACAAATCAGGGTCGGAATAGGAGAATTGAGTGAAAATGCAATGGTATAGAAATTAACTGCCAGAAGATGATGCAAAGATTTGTTTACTTACAAACAACGATTATGAGGAAATTACCTAAAGACTTATGGATATGAAAATAAATAAATGTATTGCAAAAATCTGCAAGTTTATTTTTTTGTATACACAATGATTAAAAACAGCACTGCAAAGTGTTTCGAGAGCTGATTCTACAGCTGAAGATATGGAGAAAAACAATAAATGGAGAACATTTACGTTTTTGTGTTAGTCTTCAATGACACTTAAACTGTTTTATTGCAATGCATCTGTTTCGGAACACGTCCCATCGTCAGGTGCTCGTCAAGAATAAAAATTAAAATGTACAATAAACATTACTTATACAAAACGAAATTATAAACATTTAAGTTTTGGAAGCGATCGCATTGTTCTTGTATTTCTTTTTCTGGAATTCAACCTCCGATATTGTAAATTTGAATTTTTATTCTTGACGAGCGACTGACGATGTAACATGTTCCGAAACAGCTGCAGTGCATTAAAACAATAGAAGTTACATTGCAGACTGTCAAAAAAACTTAAGTTTCTCCATTTATTAAATTACTGTATAGTGGATCGTTAAGCGGACATTTCACAAACCTCCGATCGGTCCGAAAATAATTAGTTTTCTCTCTGTCGACCATTTTGTGTTTTTAGAAGTAGGATAACCTATTGAGTGAAATATAATGCGTATAGATAAACTAAGATTAGTACATTTTTAAACACTAATTTCTTAACTACAATTATATTTGGTTTAAAACATTATATCTTTGAAAGTAGATAAGATATTGAATGTGAAAGATACTGAAAATAAAAATTTAAAAAACAAGACTGAGGAAACAAAGAGTATTTACTACATCGCAGAAAATTCAAAGCAGGAATTTACTATCAAAATGTGGATCTAAACAGTGAAGGCCAAATGTCTTTTAGATGTCATCTGCCATATTAGTTGGGTCATATAAATCTTCTCATTGGATCAAAACAATTAAGACTTATTTATATATTCGATAGGTAAGGCGAAAACCTATTGATCATCATCAACTAAAGGAGGGGGAGGGGAGGGAGAGGATAGATAGAGAGAAGGGAGAGGGTAGATAGAGAGAAGGGAGAGATGGGTTGAGAGAGTTTGGAGATGGAGAGTGAGAATTGAGTGGAGTTAGGGGGAGGGAGAGAGAGGGGGAGAGAATGAAAGAGCATAAAGTAGAGACCCATAATCGTAGAATAGCATCACAGTCGGAAGTGAACAAGAGTTGGTTAAGGCAGATCAAATTAAAAAGATGAAAAAAAGAAGGATAGAACTCAAGACTAGATGAGAAAGTCTAGATCCAACTAGAGTACTTCGGAATTGAAACATCGGTATTCAATACTCGAGGGGTTCACTTTATGAAAATATTTTTTGTTCCATTTATAGAAAGTACACTTTTTAAGTGGGAAATATCAAACACATGACTATATAGAGAGTGATCATTTTATAAATGCCACCATTGGTGTCTCGTAAATTGTTTTCATGTTAATTAAAAATCCGTTTTGCAAACATAAAGAAATGGCCTCCATTAACCAATATGACGAACAACTTATGGAACCCCCTATATTCATGGTATTTTCTAATTGTACACAAAATTATAATAAGTTTTTATTCTTTGTATGTTTTTGTTAAATCCACTTATTTAGGAGTGGTTTAAGTTTAGAAAAATTGATGTGATGTATTTTGGTAGGCGATATTTTGTATTCCCAATTGTTGTATCAATTTAAAAATGTATTAGGAATAGTATAGGAAGCGTACCAACGCAGGGTAGTGGAACTTTGGCCTCAAGAAAGGCAAACTCAAACGACCTCAAATTTCACAGTGTCACTACCAAAACCCAACACAGTAAAAGAACAAAAACGTAAACTATTCGCAAGTAAATGAATACTGGCGTTGCTTTGAGAAGAAAATGAAAGCAACTCCGGCATCTCACCTTGATTGACCTTCAGAACTAGTCGTACAGTCAGTAACAAAACAAAGTTCACTTCCCATGGTAAGACTTGCTGCCTTTCCTGTCGGTCCGGCCACAGTAAACAAAGCAATCACAAAGACACGTTATCGTGATGGGAAACAAAAGAACCAACTTTGCATCCATCAAATACTGGTAATTGCTTTCAAACAATGTTACAAGAGTGGAAGAATTACTCCCGAGTATTATAATGATCTAATTGGATGTTAACATTTGGTATAGTAAGCTTTAAAAGACAAATTACCGTTTGTAGAAGGAAAAATCATGAAAATAATACAAAAACATTTACTGGATATTTACCATCATATAGAAGCAAAAGATATCATTTCGCTAAGCCTTCAAAATAACAATTTTCGCGGCGAAACCTTTTAAATATGACATCTACCATACATTTATAAACGATATTTTGTTTTAAAAATTGTCAGATAACGATTGAAGTAACATTCTAAACCATTGATTGTAAACAATATATATGTTATGAAATCAAGAATAATACTATTTTCCATAACTGAAACAGTAGAGCCAGCAAATAGTCGTCGTTCGTCACTACTCGACTATTTTCGTTAAACTTCGGTTGTTTTGAGTCTATTCCAATGCCATTCGATACGGAAATGAATATATAGTATATTTCAGAAATATCATGTTGCTTACAGTCAGCTGTATCCATTTCATCCTGCTTTTAAACAATTCTTAGTTAATAATGTTCGTAAATGGAAGAACATGTCAAGTAACATTCACAGAGCTGTATTTTGTTTTCATAATGATTTTTCATACCATTTTATTATTTTAAATACTTTTCTAAATATACAGGGTGCCCGGCAAGTAAGCTGCCAAATTTTATGAAATGATCCAGTGGGTCAAAAAATAATTTGTTTTCCGAAAGCGTTTAATTTTCCAGATATCCGGAATTTTATTTTTTACAAAAAAAAAAAAAAAAAAAAAAAAAGTAATAATAAACTTTGGAAAAAAGATATTGAGTTCAGAATTAGTATACGCATTTTGTACGATACGTTTTCATAGGTGTACAGAAAATACACTTTTATTTTGTATATTTTCAAAATAACGCTCGTTTAAAATATTAAATATATCAAAACCCATTAACTTTACAAAAAGTTGGAGATAAAAAAGTTTCCTTTTTTTAAAAATGACTTGGTTCATTAATAATACGATGTTCATACAACCTGTGTAACAACTGTTTTTTAAACAAATTTACCATACCTCTTGTACACCCATTTCCTAAAAAAAAACCCAAGAAACCAACTTTTGGGCTTGGTAAGTACCATGATGTCGCCCATGAATTCTTTTTATATTTTCCGGCATGTAAAAAAATGGCGTTATGACTCACTTATTATAATTTATTCAAATAAGTACAATGCCTGAAATATAAAATAGCTTGCCAAATTTTACAATTCTGAACTAGTTACTTATTCTATATTATTTTTAATGTATTTTTTCAGATTAAAAAAAAAAAAGTATTTAAATAGATTTCATCTCTTCGAAAAATACAAAATGACAGTAGGGCCTACAAAACACAGGCTGAATTCAATTTAACTCCACAGAACGAAAATGTGGACAAACGTAAACTATTGCAATGTGGAGTTCTGAGTCTGTAGGCGTCTAGAAATAAACAAGTTTATAAATACCAAAAGTAGCAGTCTGCGTTTCCTTCTCTATCAACTCCATCACACATCTACATCTGGCGACAAAGAGTTTATTTCACAGTGTGGAACAAAAGTAAGAATAATGTTAATAAAATGCAACTTATATTCAATTGGAACTCATTCGTTTTGAGCAATTTAACCTCAAAATATAGATTTAACAGCTGACCAGAAAAATCACATTATTCCAGATGTTGCTGGTTGAATTCATTATGGTATTCGTTCAATACTATTGATTGCATTTTTCTATTTAATTAAAATGGAGTTTTACAGAACTTTTTTAGGGCAATTTTGAAATCAAATAACGGTTGCTAAACTAAATATACAGACAAAAGAAAATTAATAAAAAAGTTATAAGGTCCACTATTATATTTCATCTAAAAGAAAATATATTATTAAAAATACTTCTTTTATCTTTTTTCGTAAATAGATTTTTATTAAATATATTCATCTACAAATGTGTGAATCATTCTGATTGATTCTAAGAAGATTGACTGATCGACGATGCTGGATTTTAAATTTGTAAAAGAAGAGTGTAGGATCGAGTGCCAGCAGACGCAAACTTTTACGAGGATAATCAGGTAATTTTGGGTTTTGCGGAGCGAATGCCAGCAGTAAGAGTGGGTGAAGTAAGCCATTAGTTATGAGGGCAGACCAGGGATTCCCAAAATTGTCGAGTGGTTTAGTCAATTGTTGACGCCATTCATTTAAACTATAAAATTCCTGGAAGGTATTGTTACAGAATTAAATGGAGGAAAAAGATATACTGCATCGCAATATAACGTAGGGCCTATTAGTCTTACACAAAACCCTAACTACATAAAATTATTTAAATAATATTTTTTATCATTTGCGCTAAGAAGAAGAAAAAACTAATCCTCCGTAACACAAAAACACTCCTTCGGTAGAAAACATCAACTACATTGTAAACTCATTAATAGTTTCTAAACACAAACTGTACAAAGTCGTAAAAGCACACTTTTACGAACATTTACATTGTAAATGGATATAACAGGACCGTACCTAACCAAACCTAACCTATCAGACATCATAACTCATTTCCTCTCAAGTCACGTCTTCTGAGAAACACAAGCCTCTCAAAGGGTCGTTACCCTTTACTTCACCTCCGCGCGCGAGCTCTCTAACCCTCCCGATCACTCCCTACCGGCTGGCACTAGTTCCTCAACTGGAGATTTGACAAGATAATCCTTAAAAAGTTAGCGACACTTGTTCCGTTCCCCGTGAAAGAAATATTACGTAATATAGAGCAATAACAAACGGTACAAAAACATTTGAACAATCTTTCTCACACATCCCATTCATAATCGAAATAATAACCTAAAAACCTTCTCATTAAAAATTATAGTTAGACAGTTATCCGGGAAATTAAAATCTAATATGGACACCTTAGATATGGTAAATTATTTATATACTTCAAACTTGTTTCACTCGTCTTACATATTTAAGATGAATTCAAATTTAAATAACCGGAAGTAAAATCGTTTTCGTGTTTGGCAAATTATCCCCCTAACGGTAATTCCGTATACTAATTTAGGTCATTAATTTGCGTAAGAATGTAACTAATTCGGTAGAGCCGATTATGAGAAATTGCGTCTCAAGGAATTGATTTTAGCCTTCTAAAAAAAAAAAAAAGAAAGAAAAAAAAGAGGGGGAAAAAATTACTTGTTTGTGCTGTAGAACGCTGAAGACCATATTTTGCAAAAGATATATATGCGGGAAAAAAATTGTAAATTGGATACTGGATAATAGATAAGACAAAATTTCAGTTCTAATTGACCAACAACACCACCAATGTCTTTCAATCGAATATCAGCAAATATAGTTAAACGATTCAATTGTGTTTCTTCAATATTCAAGACTTCATTGAGGATATAATTTTTAAGAGTTTTTAATACCCACCACCACCACATCTCACATTGCATGCTGTTCTTATGAAAACAAATCAAGGTCAAACATCTTTTTAAGTTCATTGAAAGTCAATCCTGCTTAACATAACCAACAAGTTCTAATATATATAACCATTCGTAAGTGAATTCACAACCTTTATGTCTGTTTGTTACTAGGAATCACACAGAACGAAGATAAGAGATTAAAGGTTTATCAAATCCTATTACACAGATAAGACACATCTCGCCAAATGTTATCTTTAATCTACGTCGGCTTAAATGTTATCATTTTATTCAGATACATCATTGGGACAGTTCAAATGTGTATTTTATACAAATCATATGTTTATCGTTAAATAAAATTGCGATGGAATAGTAGTTAGATAACAGAGAGCTGCTTGGATTAGTTTCATATTGCAGCTTTAAAAAAAAGGCGGAGCGAGAGCCAGCTCCTTTTAATACACCAGTGATATCTCCACATAGGGAGCGAGTGCCAGCCGATATGCAAAAAGCCAAGACTTGAGATAGGAAGCGGAATTGTTGGTAAACAAAAATGTAAATTTGATTAATGGTTGCAAGAATCACCACAAACAGGTTAGGTTAGGTTTAATACAAAATAATACAATTCAACAATAATAAGGTTAGATTAGTGATTGCAAGAATTACCACAAGTAGGTTAGGTTTATATATATATATATATATATCTAGCTATTACTAGCGGCTTCGCACGCGAATATTTCAGATTCAAAATTTTTAGCACAACTCTAATACGCGTCTACAGACCTACCCCAAACCACGTTAAAACATTCATAGCTTTAGGCTTCTTGGATCCAAAAATATGCTTTAGGGGTAAAAAACACCCTTGGAGTGGTACAGTTTCAAAACCCTTTCTTCGTACGCGTCTAAAGACCTACCCCAAACCATGTTAAAAGATTCATAGCTCTAGGCTTCTTGGATCCAAAAATATGCTTTAGGGGTAAAAAACATCCTTGGAGTGGTACAGTTTCAAAAGCCTTTCTTTGTACTCGTCTAAAGACCTACCCCAAACCATGTTAAAAGATTCATAGCTCTAGGCTTCTTGGATCCAGAGATTTTGATAAGTCGGGTTTTGAATAAGTTTGAAATAAGGATTTATAGTGGGTTTTGACTAATATAAAACATGGACAGACCTCCTTTTAAGGAAATTATTTTTCCGTAAGAATCCACTCTCAAATTATCTCAGAATAATTCAGGGCCATCCCGTAGAGTCGTACTAAATAAAACATCAGTTCTCCCATACAATTCATCATTAGTACTTGAAATGAATTGAAGTATCCATGAACCAACGTTCATGGTCATAACATGGTTGAACGCGCAGCTTTCTATAAATCCAATACGCAATTACTTTTTTATGATCACAACAAAACAATATGTGATTCATATTGTTTTATATATTAAAATTACAACAATGGATATTTTAAAATATGTGATTCTACTTTTAAATTGTCCAATCTATAAAACATTTCTTGCTTTGATTCATACATCCGTAATAAAACTTCATTCCCCCATAAAGGATTTGAAGAAAGCACTGATTTATAAAATTGTGGAAAACAGAAAAGGTTTTTAATATTTCAGCTCTACAATTTAATATATATAAATTAACAATTAAAAATTTGTTTTCTATAAATAACAGTTTGAATAAAGATTTTAATTGGTTGTATAGAATATTTTCAACATTGTATTGTTCACACTTAAAGATAAACTAACAGATATCAAATAATTGATATTACTTGACCTGGGTTCATTTCTTGCTAACAGTCAAGCCATCACCTATCCTACAATAAAATCTTGATTAATAAGTCCTTTCCAATGCTCCTTACACACAAATAGATGAAACCAATCGTCAAAATTTCCTAAAGAAGATTCGTTGTGGATGCAGTATACTGTGATAGATCGATTTTAAACCAATCTTACATTTATAAGTTCACTTTACTGTACAAGCCAAGAAGTTAAAGTATCGTGGAACTAACTTATGATTAGAGAAGTAGCTGCTTGGGTTGTGAATCGATTAGAGGTTGCGATGTGAACGCAGTAATAAAGCAGGACCGTTTGCTCCTAGGGATGTATTTGCTAGCTAATGACAAAATCATGAGAAGTTTACGAAATCGAGAACAGGAATATAGTGGAGAGTTCAGAACAACTTGACGTTGCAGAGGGCTACCACAATACAGCAGCTCCAAAAAAGCTTTTTCAGAAGAGAAAGGGTTGGGGCTGACGGTAAAGAAGAAGAGCAAATATATGACAATGTGCAGTGACCCAGTGGAAGCCAAGGATCAAGACACGGAAAAAGTGGATGAATTTGTGTACTTGTGAAGTGTTGTCGACAGAGGAGGAGAAACAGAAGCGAACGTGAGATGCAGAATTGGTAAAGAATAGTCTAAGGGACATTTTACAGTCTAAAAGAAATTGAGCTGGACTAGGAACACCTTGGGAAAAGGAAAAAGATGCATTACTTGAGCGTTGCGTCTCAAACGATCGACAACGCGGGAGGAACTAATAGTAATAATTAATTTCTTTTATTCAATGCAAGTATACGAAAACAGGTCCTAACAATTATAGATCGCTCGTCTAGAACTATTGAATTGGATTCAATATTGCCATTAAGTCCAAAAAACAGACCGTTAATATAGTTATAGTTATTATTATATGAATAGTACGCCATATTAAAATGGAGTGTAGTAATTTTCAAGAATTTATGTACTTGCGAGTTAATAAAAATTAAACTTACTAAAACAAATAATTCAGTAGGACCGAACAAAACCCAGCACGAAGACAGTTAACAATGTTTTTAGAACGGCCAGTTCTCTGTAAGTGCCGGGGAATTATACTTCACACTGATCTAATGTCCCGCTACTAACGTGCAAGCTTGGACCAGCAGAGATGGGATTATCGAACTTCCCTCCACGTGTCGACCTAGTGAGATACACGTCACCTGCCAGAGAAGCAGTGGAGTGGGATCCTGCAGAAAGGAAGAAGGCTGGGAGTACTAGAAACACATGGTGAAGGATTTTGGGAGCTGGCAAGACATGAGAAAAGATCAAGAGAGAAGTCGCTTATCTTGTATGGTGGATGTTCTATGTTCAAAAGAAAAATGAAAATGATTAAGTAAAAGTAAGCACCAAGACGAAATGGATACACGTAGCCGAACAATCCTATCGATAGAAAATGATGTATCGAGGAAAATGTGTTCACAGTCATTCTAACTATCATTTGTAGAAAAAAACACATTTTAAATTAATTTTATGAATAAGAGATAAAAGAAACACTACTCTAATCTGAAGTACAATAGTTGAAAACAGCCAATTGGTGTAATGATTTTCGAGCGCCTAAGAATTATAAATTTGTAATTTCCTTTACATACATGTGTCAAAATAACAAAAAATATCTTGATTGATTACACGCGACGTTTTGCTATTATATTCATGTCGTACTCACAAATCATAGATACGTACTAGGTGCACCCTTTATATATTCCATATTGACAAGACAAGATTCGTGCCGATAATATATCCTTATCAAGTCATGGATACATAGCTTTCCCAGAAACATATTGTTTCCGCATGTGCGCTGTGCTAGTGGTATTTATTTACTTTTTGATTAAATTAACTAAACCAGAATCCACGGTAAATGATAAACATATCTGAACAACCTACTTAATACTACAGATAAATATTGCCAAACAAAAAAAATGAAGAGTTGAGTGTTTCAGTTTAGCAACGAGATTTAAATAATTGGCAGTTAAGTTTAAATAGTTGGAAGAACTTGATCTTATAACGTTCAACGGCGTATTGAAACGATATCATTAACGACAAGAGTACTTTAAACAAATCTTTTTGCTTGTAGTATTTCATAAACTTGTTCAAGTCTTTGATACGAGGGAGGAGGTAAACATAGGCCAGATTATGTTCTTTGTACCATCCATTCTGTCGGTCCTTAACCTTATCTATCACATTAAATATTATCGAAAGTTGAATTGCAGGAATAAAATATCATTTATATTCAGGTCTTCATCGTCTTATAAAAACAAAAGAAGAAATGAGAAGCCCTAGCTCTTGCATACTTTAATAGAGTCTGGGTTGGAAAAGAACAAGAGTTGGTTAAGAGAGATCTAATACGAAAGATGAAGGAGAGAGTTCAAACCCAGCTTGGAAAGAATATCGAGACATTTTGAAAACAAGTGTCAAAAATTCACAGTCAGTTTGATCAAAAAACCAACAAAATTTTATTTAAATCTTATTTGTTTGAAATCTAATTTTTAAATTAAAAGGGGTCAGGTTTATTTTCGTTTTACAGCCAATTATAGCTAATGCGTAATTTATCTTTACATTTCTACATATATGACCAATAAGTATTTTTATTTACGTCTTTAAGGGGTATATTTCAGCAAAAATTGATAATAATCGTCCTAGATAAAACTGGAATTTTGTATTATAGCAAGTAGCCCAACTTTTAGGCAAAAATTAGTTGGATGTGGGGGGGATTCGATATATTGCCAAACTATACACCGACATACATAATTTGATAAAACTTATTCGATTGGTGTGTAAAACCCTACACAGATGATCGCAGATATCATTTAAGAAACACCGAGTGGGGGGGGGGGTTAGAGAATTTTAAAACTGTTATATTCACGAAAAAGAAAGAAAAAAACAATGTAGTCGTTCGACCCAATAATAAGTAGATTAATTCTCATAATTACACATGAAAAGTCACGACACACTTTAAATTTTAAGTTTATTTAATTGGCAGCTTAAAATAATTTTACTACTTTGAATCTTTTCTTCTCCCTATCCAACTAGGTCCTCTCTGCCTCGCTGGAACTTCTCTAGTATCCAGGGTCATTACGACCAATAACATGATGAGAAATACCAATTCACTAAAAAGGTTTTCTATTGACTCGTACTTTTTCATGCACTGATTATTCTCATAATCAACAATTTTAGTGTTGCCATACCAACGAGGCCAAACAGAAATCAAAATACAATAAATACAGTCAATACTTTCACTCACGTTGATATGAATATATTATAGTAACATCACCATATCTAATTGTAGTATGCATTGTCACGTCACATATCAATTATATATTATTGATTACAGTTTTAATAGAAAATTAAATGGGTACTGTTATCTGTTCATTCCAGGGGCAATGATTTTGAATCCTTCCCGAAACAAGAATTGGGGGAGTCGGTTTATTTTTATAAGTGGAAAAACAGATTAATACCCACTGACGCCTAACCATCGAGTTCCGATCTTGTACGGAGATAACTCAATACTTGATGATTTGGAACTTGATTAGGGCTTCTAGACTTTCATATTCTTTAAAAAAAACTTTGATTAAATAAATCATCACAAACAGTATATGACGCTTCAGTGATATTTTAAATTTCCAACAGTATTAGATGAAGTTGGTTATATTCTGAAAATAATGATACCAAACACATGTATAAAGGAATTTAAAACAAGCCTGGTAGAATGTAATAAAGCGAAAGAAATGAAATTAATAACTACGAGATTGGTGATATTTATAATTTTAAAACGCAATACAAATTTGAAATCTCAACAGCATTACATTAAAGTTAGATAAGTTCTGAAAAATATATATACAGTACCAAAAACACATATTTAGAATTAAAAATAAACATGGTATAACACGTTTCATAAAAAGTCACGGCAAAAAACGAGACATTTTTGCTTATCTTTTTTATATGTTATAAAGAAGAAAGTATTTCCTTAAATCAGATTTTTTTTTGCATTGCATGAAAAAAAAATTTTAAATAAAAAATTAGCACAGAATTTGGAAACGTAATAACCAATATAAAAATTCTACAAAAGAAATAAATATATACAATTTTGTATAAGTTACTCTTATTCTTTTTATTTTTGTATACATAATATGTGTAGTGGGGTTCAGCAATCCCAAGGAAACCGAGCTGATTCTACACGATTTTACATGTAGGTGGTCTTGGGTTAAATCTTTCATTATCAAGTCTCATTGACCAACGGTTGATGTTTTTTCGACCTTGAAGCTACTAGAGTATTCGAATGCTATGGACTTTTTATTTTATGTTCTTTTCTTCCTTTTTAATAAGCCGATGATGAACGAGAAGTTTTCGCTTTTAAAAAAGCATTTTATTATTATTATTTTTTTTTTTACAAAAAGATAAACGGTATCCTAGCTATAGAGTACCCTCCCCGTCCTATTGTGTTTTACATAAATAAATAAAATAACATGAAATATTCACACAGAATGTCAAACCTGATGAGAAAAGATCTACTGTCAGTACAACTGGCGTTGACGTATTTTTTGTTGTAATAAACGCGAGTTTATTTTTGAACAGTAGGAAATCAAATGTGGATGAAAATTCTAATTTAAAGGTTAGCATTTAATTACACATTTACTATTTCAAATATTTTCAAGGCTAATTAATTTTGGAAATAAAACCAGAATCACAATCTGGTTAATCTGAATCATCATTTCACTTTTTTTAAATCATCCCGTCACGGTGTTACGAGGGGGTGGGGAGGGGAGAAGGGAAGAAGGCTATTGACAATTCTTTAGCACTAATTTATACACATTTGAGATTTCTGGTTTAAATATTTGGATAATTTTGTAACGAGAAAAATTGATCCAACTGTTTTTTTAATTTTTTTTGTTTTTTAATAGCTGTTATTACTAGCCGATTAATATATTTGGTTTTCGAAACTTGTGCATGATATTAGACGATTATTATTTATTTTTTAAAGACTGGTTTTGACAAACTGTAACAGTGTTAAAATACGTACAAACATATGCATATTTATTATTATTTTGTAACGGATAGACGTTTAAGAATCGAATAGAAACTGCATATTATTGGATATATAAAAGAGCATGAAGCTCTCCTAGTCCTTGAATACTCTAATAGCGTAAGGGTTGGAAAAGAACTAGCTGTTATTACTAGCCGATTAATATATTTGGTTTTCGAAACTTGTGCATGATATTAGACGATTATTATTTATTTTTTAAAGACTGGTTTTGACAAACTGTAACAGTGTTAAAATACGTACAAACATATGCATATTTATTATTATTTTGTAACGGATAGACGTTTAAGAATCGAATAGAAACTGCATATTATTGGATATATAAAAGAGCATGAAGCTCTCCTAGTCCTTGAATACTCTAATAGCATAAGGGTTGGAAAAGAAGTAGAGAGGGATCTAACCCAAGACTACACGAAAAAAGATGTAGATCCAACTAGGGTCCCTCGGGATTGCCAACCTTGTACTCACTAAAATTAGCCCCTGAGGTTACTAGACGATAGAAACAAATGCAGATGTGTACATTTATAAAAATACTATTTTATACGTTTTAAATTTCTGTCCGCCATCTTGAATTCCACTTCATTTTTCAAGTAAAATTTTACAAAATCTATGGTTAACCTTATTTTTCCATAATTCTTCTTCGAGGTAACAACCGAAGTTACTAAAATCAAAAGTTACTAAAGAAAGGTTGAGTACATTTTTTAATTGCTTTTCGTTTTCATAAAACAACCCTAACGCGAAATGAAGGTTGATGAAGGGTATTTCCAAAACATCGGTATTAGGCACTTATTATTTAGGGGGAAATAATTATGGTTTTCAGGTGGTAATTGTATAGAATACCCAAACTGAACCGAATATGTATAAAATCAACTTGTTGGAAAGTAAGAAAATTACAAAAGCTGTTCCGATTGGCTATTCTATACTGTATAATTACTGGAAAAGCGTAAATGTTCTCACAGATAGCTGATAAAAATTTTGGATCTTCAGAAAGAAAAAAGGGATTGTGTAAGCTGCAGATTACGATTTTTTGGTGGTTATTATAATAGACTACACAAACTGAACCAAATATATGTATAAATGCACGTGTTGGAAGATTAGAAGATTTAAAAAGCTGTTCTTATTGGGTATTCTATACAATTACCGGAAAACTGTAAATTTTCTCAAAGATGACGGATAGAAATTTCAGAACTTCTGAAAAAAAAGTACTTTTTAAACTGCACACATCTGTATATTTTTCTCTCATCTAATTATACTCAAATTGTATACTATTGATATGGGTACGGAAGACCAGGTAACCTGGAGTGTACAGGCGGAACATGAAGGGACACCGAAACCGTAGTGATCGTGAATGGTGGACTGTTTACGATCACGGGCCCGCGACCATTCTGGGCTTCGGGGCGAAGCTGAGAAATCAGTTATAGCTTAAAATGGTACCACGGGGCATGGGAGCCCTGACGGAGCTTCACTCCGTCACCCATGCAGATGAGGTTGGACTCGTGGGGGGTAGTGGTGCTGCTGATAATGGATATTCTCCTTCCACCTTCTTTTTTGGGTGGGTGTCGGTGTTGTGCCGAAAGGCTCTACATACATCGGCACTCCTAGTTCTAGTAACTAGTTCTCTTGAAACTCTTAAAGTACATGTATATTAATGATAATATATAGATTTTTTGTAACACTCTGTATATTGGAGAGAGAGAGAGAGAGCGTATTATATTGCTGAACGAAGAGGGACTAATTTGTGGAACCGATATTTTAGCGGAAACAATTATTTAAATTTTTTTAGATATATCTATTTATAAGATCACACAGTTTAAAAAAACCCCTCAATTTATATTTTTTAAACAATAATCTTAAACGGACAGAAAAATAAGGTAAAGAATTAAATGCATATCAAAAGTCTTAAATTTACACTGGTCCTTTCAAAATTTTAGTACAAAAAACCTAAACACTGTACAATATATATTATCCTCTTATAAAAAAACATCCCTTAGAAAATTACAGGGGGAAAGAATGTTTACTGACAAACAAGAGGGGAAGACATTATTTCCAATTATACGAAACAACTCAAAAGAACACCCTCATGGCCACATTATATATAGTTATATAGCACGCATAGACACAGCCCGTACGATTTGCTTTGACCACGCCTCTAGCACGGCCACATCGATTAGCAACGCCAAGTATCGATCCAGTCAGTAGTGGCGACCGAAGCAATCCAACAAGCAGTTGTTTTCATCTCACTCTTACATATTAAGTTACCTTAACCAATTCGACTCTATCTCGCGCGCTCCAACTTGTTGCCACTATGATCGCGTTTCACTTATCAACAATGACCTGTTGAGTGTCTTAAGACAAAGAAGATTGTTTCAAGTTTATAATTTGTTTACAAAGTTAATTACTGGCTTTAATTATTAGGCTTATTGAGTTATTATTTTAGAATTTATACTTTGTAAACGTAATTTAAATTATAAAGGATAAAGGTTGGACCGTCAATGTTAGTGTATCATATTCATAACTAACTGTTTTCGATAATCTTATACTTAAATAAATCATTATTTCCCCGCATCTTCTGCAGCGTAAATACAATATTATTTTCGCCGTATCTTCTACGTAAATACAATATTATTTTCGCCGTATCTTCTACGTAAATACAATATTATTTTCGCCGTATCTTCTACGTAAATACAATATTATTTTCGCCGTATCTTCTAGGTAAATACATTATTTTCCCGCATCTTCTACGTAAATACAATATTATTTTCGCCGTATCTTCTACGTAAATACAATATTATTTTCGCCGTATCTTCTACGTAAATACAATATTATTTTCGCCGTATCTTCTAGGTAAATACATTATTTTCCCGCATCTTCTACGTTAATACAATATTATTTTCGCCGTATCTTCTACGTAAATACAATATTATTTTCGCCGTATCTTCTACGTAAATACAATATTATTTTCGCCGTATCTTCTAGGTAAATACATTATTTTCCCGCATCTTCTACGTAAATACAATATTATTTTCGCCGCATCTTCTACGTTAATACATTATTATTCCCCGCATCATCTACGCAAATACATTATTATTTTGCCGCTTCTTCTACGTAAGTACATGATTATTTCCCCACATCTTGTAAGTAAATACATTAATAATTCTCTGCATTTTCTAAGTACTGTAATTACATTATTACTTCCGCGCATTTTTTACGTAAACACATTATTACTTCCTCGCCAAGGAAAAGAACAAGAGTTAGTTTTTTCCTGATGGGAAAAGATGAAGAGAGGGATCTAACCCAAAACTATATGAAAAAAGGTGTAGATCCGAACAGGTTCCCGCGAAGTTTCCAAATCCGTACTCACGAAGTGAATTCCAGAGACTGGGCTTTATATGGTACTCAGACATACGCAGGTTTTTTGAAAAATTATAAGACAATTGTTATATCAAAATCAAAACTAATTTGTCATGCATTTTATGTATTAAGCAACCCTCACACTCACACAAACTCTAGCTGCAATTCGCCCCCCCCCTTAGCTAATGGCTAGCTAACAGAAAAGAACAAAAGATTGGTCAAGAAAGACCCGATAGGAAAAATGAAAGAGGGATTTAACAACAAATGTGTAGATCCAGCTAGGTACTCTCGGGAATGCTAAACGTGTACTCATTAATAGCGCCGGGGACAGAAAATAAAAAGTTGGTCAAGAGTGGCCTAACAGGAAAAATGAAAGAGGGGTATCTAAACCAAGACTTAAGAAAAAGTGTAGATGCAGCTAGGTTTTCTCTGAATTGCCAAACCCTTACTACAAACCAACCCATGAAAGATTTTTTAAATTTTTGGGAAAAATTAGAATGTGCATAATTTTTTTTTTTTAATAATTTTGTCCTACAACGTCGAATTTAATTCACACACTGAACAAGAATGGACAGAATTTAAAAGAAATTCCAACATATGTAAAATTGTGTAATTAATTTTAACCATTCTGTGCTGCAGAGACAATACGCCAGAATTCCATTGTTTTTATTCAAAATTTTATTTTACAGCTTATATAAAATATATAAAAAAAGAAAAGGGAAAAAAAGAGAAAAAAGAAAAGAAAAAGAAAAAAAAGGGGAAAAAACCCTTCCTTAAACAGCTGCTCCAAAAATATAACCCTGAAAGAGTGCGGGAGTATTAGAACAAAATTGTCCTTATGAATATATTTCTTAAACTTTGGTATCTAATTTAAGTTATCATCTCTTTAAATCACTTGCTTTCTTACCCTAAAATACACACACACATATAATTCCAAGTCACTTAGCATTAAGAAAAAGACTCACAAGTCATTGTTAACTATCAGACCCCAAGTGTAAATTCCCTTGACGCTAAAGCTTAGGAAACAAATCTGGCGGCACAAATTCGATTATCAAGTTGAAGATAAATTTATCGAATCCATTATCTCCCCCCACCGCGCCGCTGTAAATGAGACAAGAGCACATATTTCCTAAAGTCGCTTTGTTTTAAATCTCGCTGTTGTAACTTGAGCACTCAATTAAACTTCGGCAGAACAACTTCTACTTTACACAAAGGAAATAAGATTTCATCTGGACAAACATGTGTTTCGCGGGAACAGATTTTGTATTATTTATAAATACTGATAGAGAAGAACTGGATAACTGTCGCATTTAAAAGTGATATTTATTTCTACTTTAAATTAGACTAAAATTTTCACGATTAGACTGCAGTAATAATAATAATACAAAATTTATAAAATATCCACCACTTAAGAAAACAACCTTGTGAGTTTGAAGTTTAAAACTGAAATAGCTCCGACGAACTAGGAGGGCCAGCGTATCTGGAGCCTTTCGGCAACACACCAGACCCCCCCCCCCCCACTGAAATAGGTGCAGGGAGCAATCTATCACTAGTTTACAGCTACCACCACGAAACCTTCCTCAACGCATGCTCCCAGAAGCCGAAACCTCTGAAGAGGCTAATCATGTTCCACCATAGTACTTATGTCACTCGCAAGAAACCCTGCCCCACAACATCATCTTCCGAGGACGGCGCTGAAGCTCAAAAAGCTGGTATGGTATGTCAGATAACTTTCTCCCAGTTTCTTTGGGCCGACACTGTGGGCACGACCCGATTTCTAGAAGGCACCCTTCTCCTAGAACCCATGTTAATAAGGTGCCTCAAACAATGTGTGATGAGTAGCCGTCAGGGCGCTCACGCGATATCTTACCTCATATAGCGAGGGCGGCGCCCGTTACCCATCTACATGGGATAGTAGACGGCAATACAAATTTTAAAAAATCAATATTTTCTATCATTTTTCTTGTAGATTGAAAGGAAAAACACCTCTCGGTCATCATCGTCGTATAAAAAAAGGAAGAAAAAAACATTAATAAAAAAACCCTATCCCTCGAAAACTTTAATAGCTCAGGTCGGAAAAGAACCTAGTTGGTCAAGGGAGAAATAATTTTAAAACAAGAGAGGTATCTAAGTAAGGTCCATCTAGATTATCTCAGCAATTACCAAGTTCTTATTAAAGTGAGCCTCAGAGGGTACAAGTAGCTCCTCTTCACCGCAGCCAAATGGATATATTGTAGATAGTAGGGGCCTATAAATAAGAAATGTGATCAGTCTAAATTTTATGGTATCCGTAAGAAATGAACTCTTACATGTGGAGCAAAGCACTAATCATTGAGCACACCGGAAGCTTTATGGGAGTAAACCATGCGCAAGACTAAAGTTAGATATCTCTATAAAACCAGAATAATCATCCATCATTAATTCACACCAATATAACCCGGAGAGAATTACCATATAAGTGTAGATCGAGCTAGGACATTCGGAATTGCTTAGCCCGTACTCACTATAGTTAGCCCCTGAGGGCAGCTCGTTAACTTTTCGTAGAACTATAACGAAATGCCCAAAAAAATTATTGAGTACTAGCAGAGTACCCGTCCTTCGTACTGGGTTGGCGTATATTTGTATTGAGTGTTGAGGGATTTTTCAAGGCCAGTGGGACGGTGTACTGATGGAATTTCTAAATAAAAATAGGCCTATGTGTTAACGAGGCTCCCTAAGAATGTCTATGTACAATTTCAGCTAAATGGGTCCAGTAGTTTTTACGTGATTGAGTAACAAATACACACACACACACACACACACACACACACACACACACACACAACATTAGATTTTTAGATAATAGTATAGATATTCTCTTGTAACCAAACCTGGAATTAATTTCAAGTTTTACAAAACGCTTACTTCAGTAGTTCTAGTTGTGTAGGTTACTATGAAGTATGTATGATTTTAAAAACAAGAAGAAGAAGAAGAGGGGAAATCAATAAACCCTCTCAAATTATCTCAAAAATGTTAATATCTTTCGCAAAAAACCCCTATCTATACTTAGGTAATTCAAAAACATTAAAAAATAAAACTTGACGATTTTCATTCCCTGATTTTGAAACTAGACAAATATTTCGCGTCAACCTTGTAGTTTCACTTTTTAAATCACTCGAAAAACTTATCGTATTTTTAAATTGCCATTCTGGTTAAGATGTACGCCGTTCTTAAACGATAACCAGTCAATTTTGATTAATAGTTAAATTTTGTTGTAGACAACACATTGTTCCAAATTTTCTTAAATGTAACATCCAATATGTTTTTATTGTAGGGATACAGAATATAATCAAAAACGTTACAACAGAGTATGTAAAACTTTGCCCTTAGGACGAGACTTTAAAGATACGAGATATCATCAAATCTGTTAACACGATGACCCGCTAAATGACTGATTGTGCACAGGGCAAATAGAGAACTTTGAATATGCCGTACGGAATAAAAATGGATTTTTTCCGTCAAATTTGGAAAAAAGATTGTATTAGATTTTGGATTGCATAACTATCTTATAGATTTTTTCTCACATGAGACTCATGTTCTTATACAATTTTTAGAAAAAGATAAAGTACCATCGACAATAAAATGGGTTTTGCAATTATTGAAAAGTAATATTTTAAACAAAATCAACACTATTAAATATTCTTTAATCAAATTATATTTTTTTAAACTATTAACGTTCCTCATGAGACGGTTGAACCTTCAACTTGACAAGTTTTAGAGATATTTCAAATTATTATTACGAAACTAACAAGTTTATAAGTTTCTCCGATATCAGCAAATTCGTAACAGACTTTTCGACGATGTTTGACATAGTTTATTTCTTTTTTTTTTAACAATTTTATCACAAGATTTTACAAAGGACCTTAAAAAGAACTGGGGAGCTATGGATGAGTATTATAGCTCCCTAAAACAGATTTCCAAGATTTGATATAAAATATGTATCTTTACAGATATTCAATAAAGTTGGACTGTTAGAGTTACATAAAATGTAGGCATAAGTTACGTGTTTACGCGTTCTGCAGTCAAAGTATGGTTTAATGTACAATATTGAAATTTATGTCGTAATTTTTTTCTGATTTTTATCAAATTATTTTACAAAACTCTTTAAAAAGAGCTACAGGGATGTATAATTTGAGTATTACAGCCCCCTAAAACAGGTCTCCGAGATTTTAAATGACTGTTTTTTACAGAAATTCAATAAAGTTGGACTGTTAGAGTTACATAAAATGTAGGCATAAGTTACAGTACGTGTTTATGCGTTCTGCAGTCAAAGTATGGTTTAATGTACAATATTGAAATTTATGTCGCAATTTTTTTCTGATTTTTATCAAATGATTTTACAAAACTCTTTAAAAAGAGCTACAGGGATGTATAATTTGAGTATTACAGCCCCCTAAAACAGGTCTCCGAGATTTTAAATGACTGTTTTTTTACAGAAATGCAATAAACTTGGACTGTTAGAGTTACATAAAATGTAGGCATAAGTTACGTGTTTACGCGTTCTGCAGTCAAAGTATGGTTTAATGTACAATATTGAAATTTATGTCGTAATTTTTTTCTGATTTTTATCAAATTATTTTACAAAACTCTTTAAAAAGAGCTACAGGGATGTATAATTTGAGTATTACAGCCCCCTAAAACAGGTCTCCGAGATTTTAAATGACTGTTTTTTACAGAAATTCAATAAAGTTGGACTGTTAGAGTTACATAAAATGTAGGCATAAGTTACAGTACGTGTTTATGCGTTCTGCAGTCAAAGTATGGTTTAATGTACAATATTGAAATTTATGTCGCAATTTTTTTCTGATTTTTATCAAATGATTTTACAAAACTCTTTAAAAAGAGCTACAGGGATGTATAATTTGAGTATTACAGCCCCCTAAAACAGGTCTCCGAGATTTTAAATGACTGTTTTTTTACAGAAATGCAATAAACTTGGACTGTTAGAGTTACATAAAATGTAGGCATAAGTTACGTGTTTACGCG
Source organism: Aphrophora alni (assembly GCA_963513935.1). Taxonomy (NCBI): domain Eukaryota; kingdom Metazoa; phylum Arthropoda; class Insecta; order Hemiptera; family Aphrophoridae; genus Aphrophora; species Aphrophora alni. The sequence continues at coordinate 36,998,558 of OY740766.1, forward strand.
TTCTGCAGTCAAAGTATGGTTTAATGTACAATATTGAAATTTATGTCGTAATTTTTTTCTGATTTTTATCAAATTATTTTACAAAACTCTTTAAAAAGAGCTACAGGGATGTATAATTTGAGTATTACAGCCCCCTAAAACAGGTCTCCGAGATTTTAAATGACTGTTTTTTACAGAAATTCAATAAAGTTGGACTGTTAGAGTTACATAAAATGTAGGCATAAGTTACAGTACGTGTTTATGCGTTCTGCAGTCAAAGTATGGTTTAATGTACAATATTGAAATTTATGTCGCAATTTTTTTCTGATTTTTATCAAATGATTTTACAAAACTCTTTAAAAAGAGCTACAGGGATGTATAATTTGAGTATTACAGCCCCCTAAAACAGGTCTCCGAGATTTTAAATGACTGTTTTTTTACAGAAATGCAATAAAGTTGGACTGTTAGAGTTACATAAAATGTAGGCATAAGTTACGTGTTTACGCGTTCTGCAGTCAAAGTATGGTTTAATGTACAATATTGAAATTTATGTCGCAATTTTTTTCTGATTTTTATCAAATGATTTTACAAAACTCTTTAAAAAGAGCTACAGGGATGTATAATTTGAGTATTACAGCCCCCTAAAACAGGTCTCCGAGATTTTAAATGACTGTTTTTTTACAGAAATGCAATAAACTTGGACTGTTAGAGTTACATAAAATGTAGGCATAAGTTACGTGTTTACGCGTTCTGCAGTCAAAGTATGGTTTAATGTACAATATTGAAATTTATGTCGTAATTTTTTTCTGATTTTTATCAAATTATTTTACAAAACTCTTTAAAAAGAGCTACAGGGATGTATAATTTGAGTATTACAGCCCCCTAAAACAGGTCTCCGAGATTTTAAATGACTGTTTTTTACAGAAATTCAATAAAGTTGGACTGTTAGAGTTACATAAAATGTAGGCATAAGTTACAGTACGTGTTTATGCGTTCTGCAGTCAAAGTATGGTTTAATGTACAATATTGAAATTTATGTCGCAATTTTTTTCTGATTTTTATCAAATGATTTTACAAAACTCTTTAAAAAGAGCTACAGGGATGTATAATTTGAGTATTACAGCCCCCTAAAACAGGTCTCCGAGATTTTAAATGACTGTTTTTTTACAGAAATGCAATAAACTTGGACTGTTAGAGTTACATAAAATGTAGGCATAAGTTACGTGTTTACGCGTTCTGCAGTCAAAGTATGGTTTAATGTACAATATTGAAATTTATGTCGTAATTTTTTTCTGATTTTTATCAAATTATTTTACAAAACTCTTTAAAAAGAGCTACAGGGATGTATAATTTGAGTATTACAGCCCCCTAAAACAGGTCTCCGAGATTTTAAATGACTGTTTTTTACAGAAATTCAATAAAGTTGGACTGTTAGAGTTACATAAAATGTAGGCATAAGTTACAGTACGTGTTTATGCGTTCTGCAGTCAAAGTATGGTTTAATGTACAATATTGAAATTTATGTCGCAATTTTTTTCTGATTTTTATCAAATGATTTTACAAAACTCTTTAAAAAGAGCTACAGGGATGTATAATTTGAGTATTACAGCCCCCTAAAACAGGTCTCCGAGATTTTAAATGACTGTTTTTTTACAGAAATGCAATAAAGTTGGACTGTTAGAGTTACATAAAATGTAGGCATAAGTTACGTGTTTACGCGTTCTGCAGTCAAAGTATGGTTTAATGTACAATATTGAAATTTATGTCGCAATTTTTTTCTGATTTTTATCAAATGATTTTACAAAACTCTTTAAAAAGAGCTACAGGGATGTATAATTTGAGTATTACAGCCCCCTAAAACAGGTCTCCGAGATTTTAAATGACTGTTTTTTTACAGAAATGCAATAAACTTGGACTGTTAGAGTTACATAAAATGTAGGCATAAGTTACGTGTTTACGCGTTCTGCAGTCAAAGTATGGTTTAATGTACAATATTGAAATTTATGTCGCAATTTTTTTTCTGATTTTTATCAAATGATTTTACAAAACTCTTTAAAAAGAGCTACAGGGATGTATAATTTGAGTATTACAGCCCCCTAAAACAGGTCTCCGAGATTTTAAATGACTGTTTTTTTACAGAAATGCAATAAAGTTGGACTGTTAGAGTTACATAAAATGTAGGCATAAGTTACGTGTTTACGCGTTCTGCAGTCAAAGTATGGTTTAATGTACAATATTGAAATTTATGTCGTAATTTTTTTTCTGATTTTTATCAAATGATTTTACAAAACTCTTTAAAAAGAGCTACAGGGATGTATAATTTGAGTATTACAGCCCCCTAAAACAGGTCTCCGAGATTTTAAATGACTGTTTTTTTACAGAAATGCAATAAAGTTGGACTGTTAGAGTTACATAAAATGTAGGCAAGTTGTGTTTACGCGTTTTGCAGTGTTTTAATGTACAGACGCACTCCAATCATTTTCAGGCGCATACAAAAAAAAACTAAAGCGTCGGTGTACATTTTGTTTATTTATGTACACTCATGAACCATAAGTTTTTGATTTGTTTAATTTTTAAATCTTAAATGTTTACAAAGCTTGTGCCGATTTTATGATAGTCTACCTTTAAGGCAAACAATTATTCTGTTGATTTTTACTTTTAGACGAATCTTAAACCAATATTTTTGAAGATCGCGGCAATACGTTTTATTAGGTTTCTTGAAGGGGTACACGTTAATAAAAATAGACTTATGAATTTTTTTAAATAAATATCACAATTTTGATCACCTTTATCCCAGCTCCCTCCAAAAAAAAATGTATATATATATAATATATTTACCGTTTTTGGTCTACGACAGATACAGTTTAAATTTAAGCCATACAGAAATGGGGGAGCTTGAGAGATAGCAGAAAGGGCAAAAGTTCATACCTGCCATTAAATACAGTCTATGAGTTAGGTTACAGATCAGTCTAGAGTCAAACATAGACTTCATCGTAAAAATAAACTTTCTTTAGAGTCAGTGATCCCAAAAGTGGATACATCCACAAAATTATGAACTGATTTTTGTTTGCTACGGCAATACATGTTTGTATAAATCTACAAAATATATGATAAAATATGAAAATTTGGGGCTATAGAACAATATCAGGCTACAAAGCTAACAACTATTGCTAACTACAGATATATACGGTAAAATAGTTGGTATATTAGAAGACAAAACTATCCATTTCATTAAATTTTTCTCCTATTTTCACTGATTTAATATATATATATATAATTAATGTAGAAAATCGAATGATTAATTTGTTATAGATTTTATAAGTCAAATAATTTCGGAGATATTAAATTTTAAAGTATGTTTTTTCTCTGTAAAGATCCAATTAGAATCTTATTAGGTTAGTTTTAGAAACAGCGTGTACACATCTGTGATTACAATTATTTACTCCAATCGAAAGTATTTCAAATAACGCGAGACAACAAAATTTATTAAATTATGTATAATAGAGTGATCAATACCAAAGTAGAAATGGATAAAACTGTCAAAATGAGTGAGCTAATAGTCAGTAGAAGGCAAGTCATGGCCAAGGACTAAGCCTAAACTGTCTATTCACCCTTCCATTCTTGTTTCTTGCTATTATTTTTACATAATAGTCTCAGCCAAGGCCAACCACACTCCATCCCAGTATTTTACATAACTCTGTACAGTCACTGCCAGTCATTCAGACCAGACTTGCTTTCTTACTTCTTAGTCATCCTAGTGTTTCATATTCTAGCTACAAAACAACAGCAGAATTCAACGAATTTCGACGTACATAACATATAAATGAGCGAATTTCGTTCCGAACGCTTTGACTGATGATTGTTCTTCAAAAAATTGTAAAGCTCGTACACAATAAATGGAGCCTCTGAGGGTCGGCGACATATAAATATTTATGAGGCAAGGGAGGATGGTACCGCTAGATTCAGAAAAGTAAAAAATTTTGAGCTTAAATACGAAAGCAGCGACTTAATTCAAAATTATTTTATTTTTTCCTCTTTTATTTTCTACATTTTATTTAGAGTTATATTAGTATAGATTTGAGTTCTACTGGTATTTACATCTCCTTCTTTTCTTGCTTATATCCCCTTAGAAATATTTTATACCGGGCGCTACAAAAGTGTGCCCGTAATTTTTTAACGGACTGAAATAAGAAAATTAAACTTTGGATGTCTTTCGATAAAGAGTAGCTGCTTTTAAACAATTTCACACCAACCACTCTAAAAGAGCACCCCTATTTATAGAAAGACATTATCAAAGTTTCATTTACATCTATTTCTTAAACAATTACGAAATGAGTTCCACACTTTTGGAACACCTTATAATATATAACAGAAAATGGCAAATACTAACACTTAAACCTAAATGTTACCAATTTATAAATTATATTAAGGAAGTTTTACGTTGTTAAACTACAGTACTTGTAAATTTTAAAGCATTGTGCAGTATGTTTGGTGTTGTAAATAACGCATTTTAAACCAATTTGAAACAAACAAAAATATTTAGGTAGAAAGGGCACTTCCACTATACACTAATGATTAAATTCTGTTGATACATTAACTAAAATTGTGACAACAGATATATACATTTTATTATTATACATTTTTCGGACATTTGCCATCATTTGTGTGTTAAAAATTCAAAACACGACGTTTCGGGAATAAGAATCTTTGATTAACCAACATTATGTTGATCTTCGATACAACAACACGTACTTGCCGTTAGTTGTGTGTCTACCGTGTTTGTGTTTTTTGACTTCTCAGTTTCAGCTCTGAAATGCATGCTTAGATAATTAAGGTTGGTGGTATTCTTGTTTAATTTTACTTCTCACATAGGCTTAGTTTTTAGTTTCATGTTTCTTTAGTTTTTAGTCACTTGGTAACGGGAATTGATTCTTATTCCCGAAACGTCGTGTTTTGAATTTTTAACACACAAATGATGGCAAATGTCCGAAAAATGTATAATAATAAAATTGAACTTCCATCATTAACAAATAACTTCAAACAGAGAATATACATTTTGTCCCCCATTTTACCTTAAAAATAAAACTAATTCATTCGTAACTTTTTGTCCGATTTTCACTCAATTTAGTACAATTATTGGACAGTAAATTAATCAAAAAATATTTAGATTATATTATAAAATCTACAATTATATAAACAGATTTTCTTTAATCGATTATTAAAAAAACATCCTACAATACAGAACATCAATTTTTACACACGATGAAATACATTCTTCGTTCGCACACATCCTCAAATCGTTTATAACACACTGTATAACATAACTATCACCCCCGATAATTATTTATACTTTTTTTATAATTAAATAAAAAATATCATACACTGATCTCTAAAGAACAACAAAATCAAATAAAAATTATCACTCCAGAAATATAAATTTTACTAGGTACTTAGATATTATATTTGTTAAAAGAATAATTTTAAGTCAATTAAGTAGTTGCAGACGTTAGCATGAACCCTCAAAAAACGTCAACTATACGATCATTAGATGTGGACATTTTGCCACTTAAAAATTAAATTTGTTCGTCATACATTTTCCTATAAATTTTATATAAACGAATTATTAATACAGTAATTTTGTTACATTTTTAACAGTATACATTCACTACTTACTTTATCAGACAACCTAAAACTACTCTCATCGCCGTAAAATAAATTTCTCTTAAATTGTTAACTTTGTAAGAATACAGATAACTAACTGTACTTAATGCATGCACAGGCAATTGTTATAGATTACAATAGCAATAAATTTATCCCATAATGTATAATTAATTAGCGTTTGATGGATTACAGAAACAAAGAAATATATCCTACAAGATACTGTTTTTAAAGCGCGATTAAAAATTATAAGTTTTATTTAACATTATTCTTATCAGATTAAAACTGAAGCTAGTACGTCTCGTCTTAAAGTTAACTTTGGTAGGCAATAAAATAGTTCTTGTTATTACTCGTGTACATCCTTTGATTTCCTTGAGAAATGAGTTGGAAAGGACACCCTTTTGTAAAACGACTACTTTAGACTCGGTAAAGCTATCTTATTACGTCGTTGAACACAACGCAAACAAAGAAATTATCAAACATTGTAACCTACTTTTGCGTTTAGGTGGACAGTTTTCTAAAACTTAACAAGTAAAATACATTTATACTATATGCACATATTTTTTAATTATTTGTTTGTAACGTTATTTATGAAATTACTATTTCGTGACGTGGAAGAAATTACACATCCCAATATAAAAAAACAAGACTTTTGAGCAACGCTCAGTCAAAGTATACTAAATTATTAAATCGTACGGGAAAAATGTACAAATCTGATAACAATTTTTGTTTGTATGTGGTACTATATTTGTTATTAGGATCATCTGTGTTTCTTATAATGAGAAGAGTTTTAAATTTGAACAGACAAAAATAAACAAAAAATTTTATGATTTGAAAATAATAGTGTAAATTTTTTTGGGACTATCCATCAAAATTTTCGTCCCGATCTAAACAATATTGAATTTAATTAATCGTTCAAGGATTTTATTTAGGTACCTAGCTTAAATATATAAACAACGAAAGCTGTTTTTACCTAGCTTTTGTAAAACTACAACGAAAACTGTCAAACGTATACAAATAAATAAATAATTAGGCACATAGTAAACTCAAATTTCTGTACATTTTTGAGTACATCGCCAATATGAAAATACACATTTTTATGTTGTAAAACAATATTATTAAATTTGTAAGAAATTAGTGATGAAATTTTTTTTAAAGTTCAAATTGATCTATAAGATTTAATTTAAAGGAAGTATATAACTATATTCCTTGTTAGAGTAAAACTCACCATTTCGATGGAGCCTTCGGGCGAAGATGAATGAAGATGAGAGGTCGCCGTGTCTTGCGGACCTCCAACAACTACCAACTGAAGATCCTGACAACGTTTACTCGACACGTCTTCGGGCAACAAAACTAAGCCGGAATTCTGATTCGTAGTGGACGTATGATGCAACAGATTCAAACCGTCCGCTGTAAAGTGTGTAGAGTTGATTTCGTTATTCGTGTGGTACAAGTAAGCCGGCGAAGCGTGACGATTCAACAGAGCATTTTGGAATATAAGCACGCCGTTCTGGTTAGAGGAATTTGTTTGAATCGGTACTTGATTTGTCGTCTCGTTAGGGGCGGCTCCACTGCCGGTGAAACGGTTCGAGTAGCGATTTACGATAGAAATCGACGTCAACGATGACGGCGTCTGATGTATCGAGTTGGGATGCAAGTACGGCGAGACCGGGTGATAAAAAGGCGTCGAATTCCTCGCGACAAGCTGCAGACTACATGCACAACACTGGGTACAGCAACAATAAGTACAATTTGGGTTCAATTGGGTCGGGTTCGAAGGGTGTTGATTGGTTAAGAAATTAGAAGGATTTGGGGGTACAGTATAATAGGGTGAGGGGGAGGGGAAAGTATAAGAGTGGTAATACGTGATGATGGAGGTAGATAAAAGGTTGAAATTTTCTTTCCCTACGAAATTCACCAGCGTTTACTTTTTCACAAAATATTAAAAATTCTTATCGCTTAAAAGATGTAATAAACCTACAAATCTAAAAAATATTGCACGTTTCCCTTACAGTTCTAGAAGATTGTACAGTACAGTAAAGAAGTTTAGTAAGGCAAGAGTGAGATTTTTAAGTCTAAGTTTAGATTGTCAATAGTTTAGATTGAAAGTTAGAAAATAGAGTTTCGTTTAGATTTAAGCTAAAGATATAGAGGCATACGACTGATTGTCAAAGATAGATTGTAAGACTTAAGTGTTAAATGATCGTGTTTTATGAAAACTTTACTTTTACTTATCTATAATTACATTTAATTACTATTAAACAATTTAACTGATATGTCATGGGAATTAATTAACTCTAATATTGCACTATCATTAAAAATACTGTATTGGAATTATCGTAAAACAAAATACTTAAAATTACACAGTAAAATCACAGAGAACACTGAACGATGTCTAAACTTAACAATTACTAATTTTTTTTTTTAATCACTAACTTAACAAAATATCACAAAACAATGTACCTCACTTAAAAAACACGATTTACCCTGTTTTAACTCTTAACTATTTATATACAAAGTAGAAAAAGAGTTGTATTTATAGAATACACGATCAGTTTAGAGTCGATTCGAAAGGAAGTGTTTTGAGGATAGAAACCAGGACAGAAAAGAGGAGTAAGGTGGAAGGAATTAAAAGGGGTGTCTTTCCCCTATCCGAAAATGAAAAAATCCCTTATTTTACACCCTTCGGGGGGGTTGTACTGTTTAAAAACCCTGCGACACAGAAACTACCGACCTCAATGTTCCTCGCAACTGAAATGCCAGGTCTAGCGTCAGCTCAGGTGGTTATATAAACTGCGGCCGCTCGGCACTATGATTGGTTCACAGAGCGCAAGCGCAGTGTGTTGGCACAGGTAGAGGGGGACACCTGTTGTGAAGCTCCGAAAGGGAGGAGGGGGGAAGGAACAATATTAGTGTTTAATACAGGTGGTAGACCAACAACAATCATTACTATATGGTGTATGCAATTATGTAAGCAAAATATTACAAAGCAAATAATACAATTTCCAACCAAAAATAGAATTAATTGTGAATTCCATTCCCTTCATTAATTATAATGAGGGGGAAAATTATAGTTTCTTTTTTTTAAATTCAAATTCGATCTGCAAATCTAGGACTTCTTGTAAAGAAAATGTCGATTTAATTAATTAAAATCAGTAGAAAAATTATATATTAGCCTACATAAAAACATTAGCTCCATCATGGTACTTACCCAACCCCATACTAATATATGGAGGAAAAACAAAGTTTATTGGCCTTGTAGGGTTATGTTAAATTGTATTGGTAGAGTTACGAGGTAAAGGGCTGTATAGGTTACTTCACACATGTAGTTTCGAGGCCACATCTACGAGGCTTTTCAACACCCTAACGTTAAGAAAGTAGGATATACACACACAATCAATTACCAAGTTTGGGAAACCTATCTAAACTTATTCTCTCTACTGTGTACTCCTTGATCTACCAATACTATTTAATATTTCCCAGAAGGTCCAAGAAATCAACTTTGAGGCATTGCATTTAGAGGATCTGCTATTACATCAGGTTGGATAAATACCATAATGGCGCCCAAAACTTGGTTTACATTGGAATTAATACTTTTTAAATCTTTTGCATTTAGTGTTGACAAAAAAGTTTGCACAATATTTTTTTACACAATTATTAATATATTTAAAAGTGTGTGTTTTTAATTAAGAAACAGCTGTAACTAATGAAAAGGAAAAACAAAAGATTGCTCGTTGCCCTCTTTCAATGCTGCATCCATCATAATATTAGTAGATCTTTCTTCTGTGCCACTGTTAGGTTAGGGTGAACTTCAATCTAAGAGTTAGGCCTTAGATTTTATGCTATTTCAGTTTCCGATATTTAAGTTATTCGTCTAGTTGTTTTACTTGATTTTGAGCATATTAGATGATTATTTCCGAAAGTATATTCCCGAAATATGTGCGTAATATTAAAAATAAGTAGAAGATGAAATAAATTCTCTCTCTCTCTCTCTCTCTCTCTCTCTCTCTCTCTCTCTCTCTCTCTCTCTCTCTCTCTCTCTCTCTCTCTCTCTCTCTCTCTCTCTCTCTCTCTCTCTCTCTCTCTCTCTCTCTCTCAACCTAAAAATAATTAAACACCTGTTATAAATTCTCAAGCAAAATGAAACTTATTTGAGAAGTAATAAACCGTTTAATTTGGCGAAATGTAAGGAATCAATCACAACACAACGTGAAACCGTACAAATAAAGTAAGCACTATATAAGTTATCCTGAAAATATTATAAAACAATTCTCAAACAAAATAAAACGTATTTTAGAATGTATAACAGCTGTTTTCAAATTATTTTATTTATGAAACATGTTATTTACCCATAACAGTCTTATTATTTAAAATAATAAGCGTTTCAGATGAAAATGGATAATTTTCTCCAGGTAAGTTAACACTGTTTAATTTGACATCTCTAATCATTAAAATCGGCCCTAAAGTAAAGATTGGCGCATAAATTCCTCAGCTAATTAAATATAAAACAAAGAGGATAAATTTATCCTAAGAAGGTAAACTTAGAATTGTTCAAAAACAAGTTGATAAGTACCATCTTGGTACCTTACCCAGCCCTAAAATACAATGTAACACAAATAAAAGATGGTTTTTGGGCCTTGTAGGAAATGTTAAATTGTTTGGTAGATCCAGTAAGTTTGAGTTTACTTTCATGAGATTGGCTAAGTCCCAAAGGGCCTCGATGTCTATATCTTAACTCGGTTCGCCCGTGGCAAAGTCTCATCCTTGACCGGCCTCGAAGCTGTACACATGTGAAGGAGTTTTAACTCGCTAAGCTTGTCCCTATGATTGGCCAGTGCAGGATTTTATTGGGTAGTCAAGGTTCGAAATTACATTTTTTAACAATAACTTCGCTATTTGTCAACGTAGATAGTTGGTATATTACATGCAGAATTGAAATCGGAAATGTTTATTTCATTTAGTCTGTTATAAGCTAAATAACGAGCGAGACGTACACAATAAAGCTGTTTAAAATGTCCGCCATTTTGAAATTAAATTTTGTTAATTTCAATACGAGCACAATATAGTCCCCCTACACCTAATTAAAAAATAGTAAGGTTTGATAACTGATCGTGTTTCACGATTGTTAATTATAGGCTGATATTTTTTCAAGTATAGAGCATACACCAAATTAATTTAAAATCGCGTTTAGAGGCGAGACGGACATCTTTCTCCAAACCACTGTTTTAAAAGTGAGGGGATCTAGGGAAATAGATTGAATTTTTTAACCAATCGTATAAAGAGAGTAATAATGAGAAATTCGCGTTTAGATTCCCAAAAAAACAGGTAATTTGTGTTTCATAAAATTCATTTATAATGGGTAACATTTGAAATTGCTTTTTAATTAAAGAATGTTTTGTCATAAAAACAAAAAAAATCAAAACTGATTTTTGAAATCTCTAGTATAACGGGCTATTTCAAAAGTAATCGTCATTTTAAAATGATTATAGGCCTAAATCAGTTACTATTGGTTCAATCTCTAAACAAAATTTAATGCAAGGGCATTGGGAATTTAATAATGAGCTGTTTACAAAATTACGTATTGCATTGTTGCCATTGCAATGACTTGTGATTAACATTAAAACACTTTAGTTTTTTTATTATGTCGTTAACAATACAACACGTATCGGACTAATTCAGAGTTATTATGAATGTGACGGAAACTTTACAGCAGCATTAAGATGGGATGGTCCGTGTGGATTAACTATAGAAAACATGTGTAGAAGTTTGAAACCACTGGTTCTATCAAATATAAACAGAAAATAATATGGAACATCTTCAGTAGATATAGCGGTTGCCGAAGTCTTACATGCAACAAATTAAACTGGCACCATTCAATATGGTGGAAGCAGTGTTAAGAAAATTGCCCAACATTTTGATTTGAGTAACACAATCGAATTGCGTATTGAAGCAATTGAGAATGTATTTTTTATAAAATTCAAATGGTTCAAACTGAAAAATAAGAAAGAAATTTAGGCCGAGCACACGGTGAAACTATTTTGGGACAATCCTGCCCCCCAAAAATGTCTGCAGTTCCCCCGGCGGTCACTCACAACCTAACCTAACCTAACCTGAAGTAATTCTTCATCTTCATTACTAACTATACGAATACTGTTTAGAGCGTCATGAACTTCCGATATATTCTTCGGTAGGGGAGGTAACTGTTGCCGTTTTTTCTTGTACAAGTTAGTTTTTATTGAATTACATAATTTATTTGTTGCGTTAGCAAATAACGACAGAAATGACCGCCGGGGGAACCTGCAGTACACCCAAAAAGGGGCTCCGGGGGAACTGCAGATACCCTTCGGGGGCTGCCCCTGACCGCCGGGGGAACTGCAGAACTCCCAAGGTTGCCAACCAATATTACTCTACAACCAGTTTACAGCCAAAACGAAACTTTGGTCCGCACACAGACAGAACTGATTGTGGATCAGTTGGTGTTATTTATTCTAACAGTGCACTGTGCAGTTGGTTATTGCGATGTCAAATTATTCAGATTCAGATGAGGGAGACATCACTGATTACTATGTATACCGCAGGGTACATAGGGAGCATTGGGTCCATCCGTACATAAGTGAAAATGCGAACTCTAGGCTGTTCATACAAGCAAAATAACTGTTTTAGACAGATAGAAAGTTTATTGCTTTGTACAGAATGTCGAAAGAGTCATACCTGGAATTAGGATGGTTAGACCTTTCGTGGAGAAGATAAACACTAATATGAGTGAACGTATGCCGGCAGACGAAAGAATATTGATCACTCTGAGATAATCTCAATTTTAATTTTATTCTACATAAAAAAATTAAAAAAATTGCTGGAAACAGAAAATTATAAAAACATTGTTTTACATTTAAAAAAATTATAATAATACATAGATATTTAAATATCTGAATCATGCAGTCCCTGTAGAAAAGCGGTATAAAAACATTGATCCCCGTCTACCTGGTTCTAGTCATTTATTTATTTTAAGTATTACTTTTACAAAATGTATATATATTTTTAATGGTTTTGTAAGGAATTTATTTTTGTACTAATTAATAGGTAAATAAATTCTCAAAGATTCCATTCCATTTTAATATGGACTATATTTTAACGCTGTATTCGTATAATATAAACCATAACCATATTAAACTGTCTGATTTTATTAGCTTAATAGCAACATTGAGTACAATTCAACAGTTTTTAACGAGAGGTCAGGTCTAGAACTGCCAGGTCATGTTTTCATATACTTAAAATTATTTATTAGCAGTTCCTCGCGTGAGATGTCTATCTATTGGGATGTCGATCGGTTGTGACGCGACTTCAACACAACACGAGATGATCTTAACAACAATGCCTACTGATTACAGTTGCATTACTTCAATCTAATGTTTTCAGAAATTCATAATATTTCTTTTGTTTAAAAATAATTAGTTCATTTGAATTTTTAAGTGTAGGATGAATCTTCACATCCTTTATAGGAGAAACATAACTTTAAATAGTTATACTTATATCCCTTCCCTACATTTAGGCATTGGTTTGCCTATTTTAAAACACCTACATACCTTTTTCGAAGGTAGGTTATCATCATCGTTCAAACACCTGTCCAGCATCTTACCTGAAAACAAAAAAAAAAAAAAAATGTTAAATATATATATAAATCTTATTGTAGATTATTTAAAAACTGTATATGTCTACTAGACTTTTAACGCCCCCCCCCCTTCTCGCTCATCAAGAGAGAGAGAGAGAGAGAGAGAGAGAGAAAGAGAGAGAGAGAGAGAGAGAGAGAGAGAGAGAGAGAGAGAGAGAGAGAGAGAGAGAGAGAGAGAGAGAAGCATAAAAACAGAATTTTTGGTTATCCTAATTGCGTTAGGGTCGGAAAAGAACAGTTGATCAAGAGGAGACCTGAGAGAAAAGAATAAAGAGAGGGATCTAACCCAAGAGTACATGGAAAAAAAGTGTAGATCCAGCTAGGTATCTTCGGGATTGTCAAACACGTACTCACCAAAATGTGCTCTTGAGAGTACTGGACTTTGAAAACGACTTACTGAAAGATGTTGTCAAGATACAAAAAATTGCGGAAAACATGTAATTTGTAAAATGGAAAAATTTTAAATAGGAATTAATTGAAAAATATGGAATTTGAAAATTCTCAATAATAAAAAAAAAATTTTAATAATTTTTTTTTAACTCTCGGTTTTTAGAAATCGGATCTGGTCGGGAAAAAATTTAAATTGTTCATAATGAATGTACCTATTAAAAGCATATAGTTTAGAGTTAAATGAATGAATTGTTTAACATAAAAAACTAAAACATCACTGCAATTGGTAAGTAATAAAATAACCATAATTTATTCCTAAATTTACAACAACAAAAACACAAAGATTTACATTAAAAGGAAACAAATTAGATACATCTATGATCAACAGTGCCAGTTTAGATAGAGCATACCAACTTTTGAAAAAAAGAAAATATAAGTTAATGAGTTACATTATGCCACAGGCCAGCACAGCTAAAAATAAATACACACTAAAAAAATCTTTTATCAGTTTGAATAATTATAAAAATTTTATTTTTAAGACAGCCAACTTTTTTTTACGTCCACAGAGATCTCCTGATCTGTTTATTTTAGATTTCTTCTCACGGGTAGTTATTTGAAAAATCATATATTCAAGCGTAATCCACACACTTGATTTAGAACAGTTGAAAATAAATATCAACCTTATTATTGCAGAGATCAGTGAAAAGTTTCCAGAAGCACAGTGAAGCTATGTTTGGATGTTAATGGACATTTATTATAAGTTTTGATGTTGAATAAAATAAAAATCTTCATTGAAATCTGTTCTTTACTTTCAATATACTTTATCACTCGGGGCTCTTTTAAACTGACCCCTCTGTATTTATGTATGTAGTGAATCGTGTATGCTGGTCTCAAGATACGTATTTAATATGATTTTTATAGTGATCAATTTTGTAATATTATATAATTAATCAGAAGTGGAAAGTTAAATTATCATGATTAAGATTTGCCACAGCAAAAGAATTCTATATTTATTGTGATTATTTTTTCGTGTAATGGAACCCTTAACCGAGTAATAAGCCATAGAGGCCCTATTTTTTCTCCATAATTCTAGTAACATGTTTTCTTTAAGTATTTTTTCCCTCTTTTTCTCTTTTCTTTACATGTGCAATAATTTTGTTAAAAAATATATATAATATATTTATTGTTTTACTATTTATATGTGTTTAGTTTAGTTTTCATTTATATCATAACTGCATTATTGAACAAATTTAATTGAGGTGAGGAAGGAAAACTACAGCATCAATGTTGTATTGTTCAAGTCACTCTATAATCGTATCAGCACAATTTTGCATGAAATATAACGATTCAGTGAGTTGTCTTTTCAATGTCCTACAGGGCAACTCAAGATGTTATAACTAGTTCAATTTTTTAAACTGTAGGATGATTCCTCGCATCCTACTTGATAAAATCACCAATGATAAAATAAAACATATATGGGTGCGGTATTTTCTCTAATGAGAGTAAATCCCAATGAAGTATTTTCCATTACATCATCACTTCCGACTAATAGGCTTTAGAATCGATATTACTCTTTCATTATTGAAACTAAATATAACGGAAATATAAATAAATTAACTTTAGCTATTATAAAGAAACTGTATACAATTAAACCACGGTACCTAAAACATGCAATTAGTACGTTGTAATCGAAACAATATCAAATTATTAAATGAATATTGGTTATTCAATATTTTGTTATTCATTAAGGACCATATCGAGTTGCACAATTAGTCGGCAACATGCTGTTATTTCCGCCGATAAAAATCCAACTTAAACGCGTAATTTAAAGTAATCCACACGCCAAATATTGTATTGTGTAACTATAACACGTTGCATATTAACTGATGGAATTCTCTTCCATTAATATAATTTAATAAGGGAAATAACATCCCTCGGGATATGTTTTAATAAAGCTTCCAAAGTAGTGAGTCGAGAGTGAAGCAGGGAAATAAGGGAGAGAAGTTTTCCGAGAGTATAAAGACATTGACGGAAATAAATGTAATAGATAACTTATCTACTACTTTGCATGAATGTAATCATCTTAAGGGATCAAAATGAATTACAATTATGATTTTAAATCTTCTCTAGCGGACGCTATTTTCTCCAATTTTTTCCTTGTTGTTTAAAGGCAAAAATCCTCTTGGTCATTATCGCCTTATAAAAAAAATAAGGAAAGAGGATAAATTAAAGACCCGATAACCCTTGAATACGTAAAGGTCGGGAAAATAAGAAAAGATGATAAATTAAGGACCCCCTAACACTTGAATAAAAGTCGGAAAAAATAAGAAAGAAGATAAATTAAGGACCCGATAACCCTTGGGTTGGTAAAGAACAGAAACCTGATTTTTCTTTATACGGTATTCAGTAAAATATATGCAAATTGGCGATACCAAATATTATTATGAGATCTCTCTACTAAAGGTGAAAAGTTTTTTTAAAAAATGAAGAGACATGTGTAAGATCGAAATCAAAACTATAGTTTGTCATGTGGGCTATAGACGCTATCGGCTTAAAACTGAGCCCTCCCTCGAGCGGCCAATGGTCTTCAGTTAACAAGAGTCAAAAGGGTTTGGCAGATCTAGAGCTTTCCACTGAGCGGTACATTTTTCTGCTAAAAGAAACTTATCAGATAGCTCTTGATAGGTTAGGTTAGAAATTAACATGTATTAGCAACCTTACTTTTTCTAAAATTTAGTTAGAAGATTTAAAATAATAACAATAATTCAAAATTTAAAAGAGATATTTTTACGTATTTTTCCGAAGATTTATTGGAACATGAATATTACCACAAATCTAAGAATGTTGGCCTATGTACCATTGACAAACGTAATCAACCTTTAGTCAGAGTGTCGGTTAGCAACATGTATAAGAGTGCAGGGAGCAAAACAATGTGCCGCATCTCTAGAGACCTGTCAAACCATTCCGACTATTGTCAACTGGAGATGCGGGGGTCAGAACGCGGTGCGGGTTATTTCCGAGTTTCCTGGTAGAAAGGTTATATCCGACGATTTCATGCCGTTATTCATTTGGCAACGTTGCACATTCCAAACATAGTAAAACCAGGATATCTATTATTACAAGAGATACCCCCTGCCAACAGCCTGTCACTATAACCCGAAACAATACAATGATTAAACCTATATCTATGCCATCTATAGTAGCCTATAAATATATAATCTTTCAGATTTTTAATCATTAAGTTGTGTGTTGTGCGCGTGTCATTTTGGTTAGGTTAGGTTAGATATATAACAAACTGGACTACGTGTTGATCAAATATTAGGGGGACTTAAAACCGTCGGAAATGATACGTAACCGAAGACTGGCCACACGGGGGACACAACCGAACATCAAATAACGTCGCAAAAACAAACTTTCTCACACACAAATCATAACCTAAATACTAACGAAGTGTCGCTTGCAGAAACATCTATTTGTCATTACAACCTCAATACGCAACAACAGAGCCCAAATATTTTAAATGATCGAATTGTTCGAAATTATATTCCTAGTTCGTTACTGTTTTGGTAAATTCACTGTCTGGTCGCGTTTACTTTGTTTTTGATCCATTGACTCTTAGCATCGACTAATTGGTTCTAGCTGTAAAATGCTATATTTAAACCACAACACTTGAACAAAATTTAATCAAAACCGTAGATCCGATTTCATCAATAATTCCCGTGACGTCATTGAATGAACACGTCTAAACTTCATATTTGAAAACTTGTTTTACTTCACATTTGACGGTTATTAGTGTTTAATATTACTGGCAATCCTCCAAACAGGCAGTGCCTTAGAGGTCCCAACAATTATTTTCAGAGAATTAATTAATATTCTTAGTTAAGATATAAAATTGTTACTTGTTGTTGTGTATGTTTGTTTTGTTCGAGTGTAACTTTGAGTGAAATAAGATTAGAAATGTAAAGAAAGAAAAACATATTTTTGCTAAAGACGTTATGACGAAATTTGTTTGAGAATTTTATGGTGGATTACGACTGAAAAATTATGTTATCTACTATTGAGAGATATACTAGGCTATTTTTTATTTAACTGTATAAAAAATATTAATAAAAATACTGAAAAGAATCTACGGATAACAGAAAGAAAGACTATGAACTGAAATAAAAAAGAGGAAATATACAAAAAAAAAAACTAAAAAATGAAATCAGAAAACTATGGCTGAAATTCTACGGACATATATGATCCGAATGAATCCGAGCAAAATAAACACATTTTCGAAAACAATACGAAGAATGAAAAACCAAAAAGGGTAGGTAAAGCGGGTGAGAGGAGAATGCCACGAACTTGAAATTACAGAGCAAGATTGCCTAGATAGGAAACAGTTTAGAGAAAAATTTCAAAAGTCGCTCGAATAAATTTTCAGTCGTGGGAGTGAAGCAACGGAAAATGGACAAAAGCAAGAAAGACACTACAACCCGAAAGAAAGAGAGAGAAATGGAAACAAACAAGGAAAGTAGAGAAAAGAGTCGAGAGGAAGTGTTATTTACGTAGTATGATCGGTACACAATATATAAAATAAATAATAATAAAAATAAGAAAAAAAGGGGAAAAAAACACTTCATATTTCGGTTCATTTCAAAGGTTTTCAAAAGTATAAAAGAACAAAAGATATACCACAAGAAGTTGTATACATTAAAAGATTAAATGATTCGTCCAGACACTCATTCTATCGAGTTTTGAAGTGGGGAAAACTACATTTTCTTATTTTTCCATAACTGCCAGACAATGCACGGTTAATAAGTCTTTTTAGTTTCCAACAAATATGCAAATTCAAAGTATACCGAGTGGAACATGAATGAAAGAATTAATTGCACATTGCACTAGTAAGTAGCCAACCGAGCGTCACTGATGTACAACATCTTCAAGTAAACTTGGCAACAACGCTTGCACAATAAGGCAACGGTGTACAACCAGTTCAACAATCAAGTCACGATTGCTGCAGTCACGGTCATGTACACTCTCCGCCAGAAATTTATACTCCAAACAATAGGTGAGTCACACAAAGCCATATCCCTTCTCTAAATAACAAATCTCTTATGATTTATAGATCGGGATCTTTTACTCATTCAAAAAGTTGGAGTTAAAATGTAAAACGTTGTTAAAGTACAGGACGAACTCCAGGAACCTTTATATGCAAATTCGTATAGAAAGTACACTTTTAAAGGGCTATGATTTTGGGGTCATCATCGCCTTCTAAAAAAAGTTGATTAAAACCATCATGGTACTTACCCAGCCAGATCTTAAAATGTACTTTTGGTCAGGTAGGCAACAACAAAAGCATTGTAGTAAGTTTACACTCGCTTCGCTCATGTCACTGTCTCGGCCATATCGGGCCTCAAAGCTGTAAAAATGAAAAGACTTCCATTTGCTAAGCTCGTGTTGGTACGTTGGAAACTATAGAAATATCACACATTCTAGGAAAGTTAGGCTTCGAAATTACATTGTAGACAGATTGGTATAATTACATCCAAAATTGAAATCCGCAATTATGTATCTAATTTATCGTGTTATATCAGTATAGTTTGGTAATCATATACAATTTTCGCCTCTTTTTTGATTGACTTTTCACATTTCAGAACATCAGAAAACGAAAAAGTAATTTTCTATATGCCTTCCGTTCTTCGTCGTTTAAATTCAGAAAAATAAAAATTTTAAATATCAAAATGGCAGCCATTTTAAGAATTTTGTGTTCATATCTATGTTATTTAACTTATAACACATTAAATTAAGCAAAAACTACCCTATTTTAATCTAAATGTAATGGCACCAATCCTACATCTCTACGACGACAAAATAGTGAAGTAATTGTAAAAAAAATGTAATTTCAAATGTTGATCTTGCAATGTGATCTGCAAGATTACGAAGTCTGGCAAAACCGAGTTCCTGCCACGAGCGTTGTGAGTGAAAGTTTCATCACAGCTTGGAGGCGAGCCGGGGCTGTGATACTGACACGAGCGTTGTGAGTGAAAGTTTCATCACAGCTTGGAGGCGAGCCGGGGCTGTGATACTGACACGAGCGTTGTGAGTGAAAGTTTCATCACAGTTTGGAGGCGAGCCGGGGCTGTGATACTGACACGAGCGTTGTGAGTGAAAGTTTCATCACAGCTTGGAGGCGAGCCGGGGCTGTGATACTGACACGAGCGTTGTGAGTGAAAGTTTCATCACAGCATGGAGGCGAGCCGGGGCTGTGATACTGACACGAGCGTTGTGAGTGAAAGTTTCATCACAGCTTGGAGGCGAGCCGGGGCTGTGATACTGACACGAGCGTTGTGAGTGAAAGTTTCATCACAGCTTGGAGGCGAGCCGGGGCTGTGATACTGACACGAGCGTTGTGAGTGAAAGTTTCATCACAGCTTGGAGGCGAGCCGGGGCTGTGATACTGACACGAGCGTTGTGAGTGAAAGTTTCATCACAGCTTGGAGGCGAGCCGGGGCTGTGATACTGACACGAGCGTTGTGAGTGAAAGTTTCATCACAGCTTGGAGGCGAGCCGGGGCTGTGATACTGACACGAGCGTTGTGAGTGAAAGTTTCATCACAGCTTGGAGGCGAGCCGGGGCTGTGATACTGACACGAGCGTTGTGAGTGAAAGTTTCATCACAGCTTGGAGGCGAGCCGGGGCTGTGATACTGACACGAGCGTTGTGAGTGAAAGTTTCATCACAGCTTGGAGGCGAGCCGGGGCTGTGATACTGACACGAGCGTTGTGAGTGAAAGTTTCATCACAGCTTGGAGGCGAGCCGGGGCTGTGATACTGACACGAGCGTTGTGAGTGAAAGTTTCATCACAGCTTGGAGGCGAGCCGGGGCTGTGATACTGACACGAACGTTGTGAGTGAAAGTTTCATCACAGCTTGGAGGCGAGCCGGGGCTGTGATACTGACACGAGCGAAGCGAGTGGAGACTTTTAAAATATAGAGCCTAGCTGAAGAGAATGTAGTGATGTTAAAAAACAACTGTTTTAAACAAACTTACCCCACTGGCTAGGACTCCTTGATCTATCAATAAAATTTAACATTTCCTATACTAAAGCTCAAGAAACCAATTTTTGAACATTACATTTAGAAAATATGTTGTTGTTTTTTGTAAAATATGAAATTTTCACGACCATGATTGTATATCCTTACAACCTCATAATTATAAATTTCAACTAAATGATTAAAGGTAACAAATTTTTACTATATTGCTGCATATGTAGATTTTTAATGAACAATTTAAAGCACTATATTTGTATCCAAAATGTAGGAAATGACATAATTTAGTTATATTAAAATATAATATTAATAATGTGTCACGAATTAAATCTGACGGTTCAAATCCAACAAAAATGATTGATTGTTACCGACCAAAGCTTTAAGAAACTAATTAAATTCATCAATTAGGTTTAGAGGTAGGCTATCTATTTTATAAGATTTGACGACTTGTATATAGATTGTGACTACGTCGTGGTTTTATACTGTGGTGTATATGTAGGTTACATGTTTGTGGTAAAATCTAATAACGAACCGCGGTGTAGATAAGGGCAATTTGTAATCTAAAATTAAACCAAAGAAATAATAATCTAGACAGGAACAATATGGAAATCGGATTGCTATTTCTCCAATTAAAATATAGCAAAAAAGTAATGGAAAAATTACTAATCCGAATATAAATCTTACAAGTGGAAAAAATCAGAACTTTTAAACAAAATATTTGTTGAGTGCCAACAAGTAAAGGATAAAGAGTTTTTATCATACTGCACTGTAAACAGCTGATTTCGAACAGCTGAGACCAACGAAAGTGATCGTTTACCAATCTCAAATTTAGAGCAATTGAAAATCAGCTGACTTTCCATTGCTCTAATTTAGTTTCGTGTTTCCCACACCAGGAGCAGTAATGTCATTCCAATGGGTTTGTACGTTTGAAATTATCTGATCTTAAATAATTAACAACAGAATTGTCAAGACAAATCGTGAAATTTTACTGTTTTTTACGTGTTTGAAAATGGCTGCTGCAAATGTTTCTAACATAACAGATAAAATATTGAAAAATGTTTCAGACATATCATTAAACCTAGTTTGGCGAAAGATATGAAGAGGAATATAGTAAGTTTTTTGAGTCTCCTGTTTTTATTTTTTGGATCATATCTCGGAATGAAATATTTCATCGAATTTCCGTTGCGATGCGAACACAATCGCACATCGGTAAAGGTCACTTTCTGTACTAGTAATAAAATAATATACTATTTATCAATTGGTCCTGATTGACCGAGCTTCGCTCTGGAGACATGTGATCAACTTTTTTGAGCTATATTTATTTCTTATTCCAAAATTCCAACTCTGCAATCCTCAGCGCTCTTGCGGCGATCCCTGCGTGTCAACATTATTATATTTCTGTTCTCAGAGATACAAATTATTCCATCTGTTAATGCATTAGGCCTACAATAGCGGATGTAACTTTTCTTAAGTGAATTAAGTTTGTTGGAGATATCAGTAAAGTAGCACAGCCAAGCTCTTCTTTTACTGTGTTAGATAATCTAAGATATTTCATTGAACTGATCTAGTTTCTAATAGAATGGTTTATGAATTGATTTTCATGATGGAGGAACTACATTTGGGTGGATTCTTTGTTTTCGTTTCATATTGATTTTCAATAGCCAAAAACAACATTTCACCTTTTGTTCGATTGAAAAATTCATAGTTTCTAGGTTAGACACATAAACTGACTGAATAGAACTACCAAATTGTTTCATTGTTGTGTGTTAACAAAACAACAGCTGAACGAGATTTAACAGGCAATGCACATTTTAATGTTCATTTTGTTTTAATTGACCATACACAATTTAACACGATAATTTGTTTACATATCTATGTAACATAACTGTAAAGTGTCAAGTTTGTAGTGTTCCATATGTCCGGCATATTAAAAAATAGCGATCTCATCCTGGGACACCCGGTACAGAAATCCGTGATATCTAAAAATCGATTTTATTAATTCATTAGAAAACGATATTCACTGAATATAATGATACGTACTATGAATGTAATGAATATCCATTACTTTTCCTACTAGGGATATAAATCAAAGGAATTGTGAAAAATAATTGTGACATTTTCAGTACAATTGAAAAACTAGTGTTGATATATATTCTAAAGTTGATGGGCAATCATGGTATTTATCCACACCCATAATGTACAGTAATTTGTAAATGCAAGCAGATCCTCTAAATGTCCAAACATTGGTTTCTTGGACCTTACAGGATATGTTAAATTGTATTGGTAGATTGAGGGGTCACATCCAGTAGAGTAAGTCGGTTTAAAACAGGAGTGCTAGGTGCTACGTATACTCGGGCCTTGAAGCTCAATAAAAGAATTTCCCGTCCGAGTACCATATCACCTGCCTAGTAATATTTAAATTGTGATCATTGAACTCATCACACCTGCCTACAATCAGGCGACATCGACTGAGGGTGTATTACTGTATACTACGTTCACCGCCACTCCAAAGGTCAACCAGTAAAACAAAATGGCGGGTAATATATTAACGATGAGATCATACAAGCACTGCATTCCTCAGCCACTACGATTCATATCCCGCAGGCGAGAGACGTAATCTAGCCGGCCTTGGTAATGTAGCCAACATAACAAAGCAAATTCGAATTCAATTCGTCTCTTTCTTACGCAGTGTTGTTGCGCATACAATAGTGAAAACTGCGGGAAAGAGTATTTTATAAACACAATAACTCAAGGGAATGACGAGTATGTCCCGAACATCGGTGATAAACAATTTAAAAATAAATTGACAGTTGTCTGGTAATTGTAAAGAATGCGCGAAATGAACGTTTAGCCAATCATTTGATACGATCAAGTTGTAAACTTGTTTACGTTTTCATCTATCTATGCTTTTATTATCACATATGTGGTCCTTGAATTTTACATTTCCTGCGTTATCTTTGTCACAACGAATCTTTAATTAAGATAGTGATGATAACTTGGTTCCTAGAAGAGGCATTTGATAGTAATATTTTATCCTTGTTCTTTACAAGCGAAAAACCTCTCGGTCAGTATTATAAAAAAAAGAGTAAAATAAAGACCACTTGTCCTCGTATACTTTAGCACCGTTAGGATCGGAAGATAACAGGAACTGGTCAAGACCTAATCCAAGACTCGAGCTAGGTTACCTAGGTATTGCCAAAACCGTACTCACTATATGTGACCCCAGTCAGCACCTGTCCAATCTCATTGAAGTATATAAATAAGATTTCAAATTTCGAAATAAAAACTTAATTATTTTTCGTCCAGATATATTGTCTCCAACTCAATCAGCTGAATTCCGTTGTCGCTGACTTCCAAGGGTGGCCATTGTAAAAGAAAAATATTGACTTGTTTTAAATCGAGAATTTTTTTAAAATAAACAAATTTCGCAAAACGTTGAGGGGGAATATTCTACTTAAACTAATTTTTGCCGTAAAGAAATAAATATGCAAGAAAAAAAACTACAAAATAGCATTTTAAATTTATTTTTCTTTTGTTCATTATTGACAATCGCGATAGGCTACATAGTACAGTACTAACGTCTTAAATCTTTTATTTCCACTGAAAGTATCGCCGTATTAACTGAATTACTCCTTCCTTACCCTGGATACGAAGTACAGTATAGGGTAAGTTTGATAATCGTCAAAAATTTGGAGCTTCTTTTTTGACTGAACTTTTCATGGCCTCAGGAAACCTAAAAAGTTATTTTCGACATACTGTCCGTCCATCGTCGTTACCCTCTGTATTTAAAACACGTATGCGGAAGTAAAATTAAGATAGGAAGATAAAATTTGACTATTGTTTGTCCATAATAGAATAAAATCAAATTAAAAATCTCAAAAATGTCGGTTTTTTTTAAGAGTTTGTTCACATCGTCTGTTATTGAACTTGTAATTTGCAGATTAGATTCTGCATGTAATTGGTACCAACCCCTCCTCTATACAGTGTGAGTCAAAAGTATGGATACACCCTGTTAAATTTTAAATGGATAAAGATAGAAAAATGAAACTCAGAACACCTTTCTAGGAAATAAAAATGAACTTTTTAGTCACTATTACAACTTTGCTCATTTCCCCAAAATGGGATTTTTGGGGGGCAGCTCAAAATTTTTAAATGTAAAGACCCATTAAGTGACGCCTCATTTTAAAGTCCTTGATTAAAGAAAAAGAACAGTGGAAACCAGAGCTTTCTATCTCAACCCAGTACAAAATGGCAGCTCATTGAAATTAAGTAAAACTTCATTGAGGCAAAATATGAACATCCACATTCAGGTGGTAAATAACCCCAATAGACAACCAATGAGCTGCCATTTTGTACTGGGTTGAGATAGAAAGCTCTAGTTTCCACTGTTATTCTTCTTTAATCAAGGACTTTAAAATGATGTGTCACTTAATGGGTCTTTATACTTAAAAAAATTGAGCTGCCCCCCCCAAAATCCCATTTTGGGGAAATGAGCAAAGTTGTAATAGTGACTAAAACGTTCACTTTTATTTCCTAGAAAGGTGTCCTGACTTTCATTTTTCTATCTTTATCCATTTAAAATTTAACAGTGTGTATCCATACTTTTGACTCACATGTGCCTCAATGAAGTTTTACTTAATTTCAATGAGCTGCCATTTTGTACTGGGTTGAGATAGAAAGCTCTAGTTTCCACTGTTCTTCTTCTTTAATCAAGGACATTAAAATGAGGTGTCACTTAATGGGTCTTTATATTTAAAAATTTTGAGCTGCCCCCCAAAAATCCCATTTTGGGGAAAAGAGCAAAGTTGTAATAGTGACTAAAACGTTCATTTTTATTTCCTAGAAAGGTGTGCTGACTTTCATTTTTCTATCTTTATCTATTTAAAATTTAACAGGGTGTATCCATACTTTTGACTCACAGGTGCCTCAATGAAGTTTTACTTAATTTCAATGAGCTGCCATTTTGTACTGGGTTGAGATAGAAAGCTCTAGTTTCCACTGTTCTTCTTCTTTAATCAAGGACATTAAAATGAGGTGTCACGTAATGGGTCTTTATATTTAAAAATTTTGAGCTGCCCCCCAAAAATCCCATTTTGGGGAAATGGGCAAAGTTGTAATAGTGGCTAAAAAGTTCACTTTTATTTCCTAGAAAGGTGTTTTGAGTTTCATTTTTCTATCTTTATCCATTTAAAATTTAACAGGGTGGATCCATACTTTTGACTCACACTGTATATAGCGAAGTTATTGTTAAAAAAATGTAATTTCTACAATTACGAAATCCAGGTTCGAGTTTAGCGAGTGAAGGCTTTCCTTATATGTACAGTTTCGAGGCCTGCTAGGCGTGGACCATAACAAAAGTAGGACAAACTCGGTTTCAATCTTCTGCCACCCTAGTGAGTAAATCCTCAGGGAATCTAGCTGGATCTACAAATACTAGGCCCGATATGAGTTAACGATATTATCGACCCTATATTAATAAATGATGTCGGCGAGTTTCCGACAGCGCTTCGCTCGCACAACCTAACGGGCTTCGAAGCTCTACATATGTAGCGACCCTGGCGAATCTCGTAGCTATTCTTAGAACCTCTTAGAAAAGGTTTGGATTCGCGATTACTTTTTGAGAACAACTTCGCCGTTTGTCATCATAAAGAGGTGGGGTACCATTAAATACATAATCTGCAAGTTTTTATCTAATTTAGTATGCTATAAGTTGATTAACACACGAGAAGACCAAAAACAAAGTATTAAAATAGTCGCCATTTTGAAATTTTCAATTCAATTTTTTTTTAATAGTGAGCAAGTACCAAGGCTGAAACATAATAATTGAAGATTTACTATAATTTCTTTATTTTCCCCGTAGAATTGAAATTGTAATTTGAGTGCAAAGTACTTGTTT
Source organism: Aphrophora alni (assembly GCA_963513935.1). Classification (NCBI taxonomy): domain Eukaryota; kingdom Metazoa; phylum Arthropoda; class Insecta; order Hemiptera; family Aphrophoridae; genus Aphrophora; species Aphrophora alni. Next base: position 37,025,180 of record OY740766.1, read on the forward strand.
AGGGAGTCTTTAATCATATAAATATTTATTTATTTAAAATCTTTCTTGTATTTCCTACAAATAAATAAAGAACTACGTTAGAACTTACGTTTTAAAATTTGTTGAGGATGTTTTTAGGTGATATAAATATATTGTGGTGCAACAGCCAGTAAATGTCTCAGGCTTCCTAGACGACTTTTCTGTCGGGTCCACATCTCAAGGTCATAAATACTACACTTCACTATTTCCATCACGATGTTTGGTTAACACCGTAATTTTTTAAGCTCCTCTTTTACAAAATATCTGCTTTATCTACAATAGTATTGAGCAAAAACTTGAATAACTCATTTCATAAAAAGTGTTAAAAACGGACGCCATTTTGACTATTATTATTTTATTTTTTATTTTTTTACTCGATATCGTACTTACGTACAAACGACTACAACGATAACGGACGGTGGCGTCGAAATTCAATTTTTCTGTTTTCAGAAATCATGAACCAATAAAAAAACAGAGGTCGAAATTATTGGACCTAACTTACTCCATAGGCCTACTTCGTATACTGGTAAATAAAATAGTATTATGACACTAATTTCTTAACGATGATGATCAACGAGTCAGAAACATGTTCTTCTACAAATTAAATCTAATTTCCGATAAGTAAAAGCCTAAAACTGTGAATAAATGAGATTGAATTTGTACGAAGTGAACAGCTACCATAAAAAATATTATAATGTTATTGGTCAATAATACCGCGTCCACTAATTTAATTACACATGGAAACTAATAAATTCTCACATATCAATAAGTAATCTACTGTTATTTCGAGTGTAGTTTATAAAATAATAATCAGTTTACGTAATAAACATAATGACTGCCAGGAATTGCGTAATTTTTAACTTCATATGTGCAATAAATGTCCAAGGAAAACACAAAACAAAAACTACCATTGTTTAATAATCCAGTTATTGTTATATAACGATTAAAACAGTCTCTCATTTTTAATCAACTCAACTTTAAAGTTGAGCACAATTACTCCGTACTCCAAAAATTATGCCATAAAATATGTTTAGGTATTCATCAATGTGGCGGTTGAGATAGGTTGGTCACGTAGGAAGAAAGGCTGCCGATCATATGATTATAATGGATTTGCCAGGAGAAGAATCGGAGAAACTGAGATGGCAGGTGGTAAGTGGCGGATGCTAGGTTCATCTTCGAACTTCGAAACTGACTGTTGAAGTTACAGGACAATGGTTGTAGCACTAAAGAACTACTGCTAGAGTCTCGTAGATAATAGATTGGTTTAAAATAAATACAGGATTTGTAAATTCATATTAATTTATTCAGACTACTTACAGAGCTGGTTTGGTGTCATTTTGCAGCATAATACATCATAGTATGTTAGATTCAATATGACTACCATTGGTCATTTTGTAGACATCACATCTGAAGGCGATTTCCTGTCAAAGCCGCAACAGTTTGTTAGGCAATTTCTTCAATTGCAGTGTAGATTCTTGCCGAGTTCAACGAGAGAAATCTTGAAGGGTGGTTTATATAAACTTTATCCTTGATAAAACCGCAGAAGTCAGAACCGGTGAACGGGGTGGCGATGCAATCTGCCCCACCTCGACCTATCCATGTATATGTGGATCATTCGTTCTTGGCACTTGCGTCATATGCTGGAAAATCATATTTTTACCACCACTAGAAATGACTGCACACACAGTATGTGGTATCATAAAATAGACTATAGCGCACGACTATAGCCTCCAGTAAGGTACTAGTACCTTCATACTAGGCAAGTGCGTAAACCTCAAGTACCAAAAACCAATGTTCCACTTATTATTGGAAAGCGATTATTGAGGAAATCCTGGACCTCGGTAAGGTAACGCGCCATTTTCCTGTATGTGCAGCGTTCTTGGTCGTCCTCGTCAAACTGTGGGATTAGAAAATTATCCAGCATATCTAGGTACACTAATTCCGTTGATAGTTTTCTCTTGAAAAAGAAAGGAACGTAAACTTTGCTCTTGTTTAGGACAAAAGACGTTAACTTTTTGGCTATCACGAACATATGTTGGAAGGAATATATAGTGGATTTACACTGTCCAAATCGAACAGTTATGTGTATTCACTTTGAACTTAATCTGAATAAATTTATATAAATTAACAGTTGTAAAGTCCTTTTTGAAGCACTCACGTACGTTGATGGTCTAGAACTGCTAACCGGCGTCTCGTCGGGTAATGTGGGGGGTCAACACTGAGTTCCCAATCACACTTTCGTGGCAAAGATTCGTCACTATGCTGGGTCAATACCGAAACAATTTGCATACTTCACAAGGATCGAAACCAGGACATCTGACAAACAAGACAAGATTTCGAATCACTAGTCATTGGCAATAAGAGGATAGTCACAAAAACTATGATGTGGTCGGATTATAAAAGAATCTTGTAAAAACCAATTAGCATATTTTGGAGATCATATAACTAAAACCCATTAAATCTCTTGATCATTGTGCGAAAGAGAAAAACCTTCCACTATAACAACATCTCAAAAATACATCTTCAACATGAAACAATATGTTTGTCACATAAACAAAGGCCAGTTAAAATTAAAAGAATTCATCTATTCTAAGAATGAATAACTGGTATGGTTCTTGGATAGTTTATTGCACGGCATGTTTTATGTTGTGTACCAAACTCGTATATAAAAATTATACCTTTAATTACTGAAGAGCACAAGCAGAACACAGAAACGAGCCCTCATCGTACTGGCCGCGCATGCTCTGATTAACAGCAGAATCACTGTTGTGCAACAATCTTGAAGTTCGGATTAGTTGATACAAGCAACTTTTATACTCTGACGGAAGATTTTAACATGACAAATTGTAGTGATCAATAATTTTTAGAGCTACAATTAGTTAAATGTGATCAAATAAGATCCCATTACGAAAAATCTAATTGAATTCCAGTTATAAAGACCAAGATGAACAGTGTCTAATTACGAGGGGACATCTTCGTAACAATTTTAGAAGAAACATTTCTAAATAATAGTTGACATCGACAATTTGTAAAATCCAAACGTTTGACTTAGAGGACCAAAATGGATTCATCCACGACAATCGCAATATCGTTTTCCAACAATACAGGGTGATTCAGAGAGAAGTCCAACAGTTGGGACATGTAATCAAATATATATATATATATAAAGTTGATAAACGCCATCATGGTACTTACCCAACATCATCATACAAAATACAAACAGATCCTCTAAATATAAAACCAAAAAGTTGGTCGCTTAGGAAATGTTAAATAGTATAGGTAGATCAAAGGGTCTTGAACAATACGTAATTTGGTAAGTTTGCCTGTAATGGTTGTTACACCGGCTTTCTAAACCTTGTAATTGTGTTATCACTCCAATCTTGACGTTGATTAGATTCTAACAGGTCTCGTAGATGTGTAGATATTAAACAGACTTCATTCGCTTCGCTCGTCTTAATATCTCGACCTTAACGGGCCTCGAGATATGTGTGCATGAGCCCTCACTACGCTCATGTCGATGAATCGGCTCGACCGAATCCGAAAACTTTATCTCACATTTTCTTGGGAAGTCAGGATTTAAAATCACATTTTTTACAATAACTTCCCTATTTGTCATCGTAAAAAGGTGGGGTCTATAGAGTAAGAGGCAGCAGAGTTTACGGAGAGCGCTACTATTCATTTCGTCCGCCTACTGTGTACTATCCTGCGTAAAAACATTGTTTCACAACCACCGTGACAGTATTTTCTCGTATTTGTCTGAGAATGAGAGGATGAAGATCTAGGATCCTATGATTTCCTAATGAATAGTTATTTTAAAGATATCTATAATCATGTTTATATCAACAACCAAATCATGCGTACATTTGAATGTTAATATTGTGATTAGTTTCATATTGAAGTAAATTATTATCAGATCTAACTGTAATTATTATTACATCTTTAACAATAATACAAATAATTATTGTGTCATCTGTGTTAGTCGACATTGAGTAATATTAAATTACTTTTTTTAAGATGGGGTATGAGGTATAATATAGTCACTGTTAAATTATCTCCTTTTTGGAAACTCCCATTAAAAACACTGCACTCGTACACTAATTCTATACGTAATATTTATGTATTGGAGATAAAGATATTGGATATTTTTTTATTGGAGAGCTCATTAATGGACAGAAACAATTCATAAATATACTGTATTCCAAATCCAACAAAAGATATTAATTTGTTTTTAGCGATGCAAGACTATAGTATAATATCCGCAGAAGAGTAGTAGTGGACTGGCTCTCGGCTCCGCCAACTCGTATCACTAACAATTGTAATTGGCATATCTCTATCTAATTTAGTGTGTTAGAAGTTGAATAACACACGAGATATGAACAAAAAACTGTTAAGATGGCTGCCATTTTCAATTCCATTGTTCTGATTCTACATGACCACACTATAGTCTCCTACACCAAATTTCATATCCCTAACTTTATTTTTGTGGCCGCTATAGTGTTTACGTAAAAACGATAACGACGACGGATGGACGGCGGAGGTTGACATTTGTTACGCTTACCACTACTTCTTACAGTGGGTAGGTACGTCACTCCTATGGGTGGAGGACCGATGCAGATTTCATAGTCTCAACGCAGCAGAAATGGCAAGATTTTCTATATAAAGAATCTGCTAATATCCGTAAATCAAGATAAGGTAGCTATTCTAAACTTAATTTCCATATTACTTTTGTAAACAAATGCTCACGATTTATTCTTAAGTAGCTAAAGGCTGAAGGAGTTGCATCATTCTTCAAACCGAACGCGCAAATTTACTGAGGTGCCAGCTAGTTATGTACAATTTAATAAACAACAAAATGAATACAAACCTTACGTTGAACAATTCGTGTATTGCGTAACATGTACAATAAATCAATTTTAAAAATAAATCAATTGTTAGCGCAGTTTTAACATGCCAAGGTGTCAAGAATTCCCACGGTATACACCCTCCCACCACATAAATATTAACAGATTCAATTAGTTACGGCTCAAAATGGGCTCAACTCGCATCCCTCGAGAATACTCACGACTAGAAGGGGAGCCATGAATTGATACACTTTTTATTTGTTGCTAAACCAACGCTATCGGAAATCCAACTTTAGTGAGAAACAGGGAATTACGCGGGTTTCCTGTCGGGACGAAAATATTAAATTAAAATCAAGAAAAATATCCGCCAATATGGAATCAGCATTGTTGTTTACATCATAGAATATTTGTATAACTTAACGTCCAGTAGTCATATTGCTCGTGTTGATCACGACGACCGTTTCGGCTATTCAGCCATTTTCAAGTTTTTGTTTTAATTAGTTATTATCCTTCGTTATACATCCATATAATCTTCACGGATGAACGAATCATTGTCTCAAGAGATATGGATGATAAAAATACCTCTACGAAATCAAAAAATCATAAAGATCAGAATTGTGTGATAAGAATGGACAAACGTTCATGCAGGAATAACATCATAATGATTCTTTGCAGTACAACCTATAAATGGACAGGTTTCATCTGAGCTGTGGAGTTTGGGTGCGCAGTGGGTCTAGGCGTCAGTAAGGTGGTGGGGGAAGTGGCCACTTCAGTCTGTGTCGGGTGTTGGTACTAACACCGATGTCTGCAAGACCGCTGGATCGGGGACAGTAGCCTGCGCTGACTGTTTCCCCTACAATGCATCAGTCCCCACGCGGCCTCGAACTACAAACTTTACCTCCCCTCCACGCGCTGGTCACAGCTCAGATGAAACCTGTCCATTTATACAAAAGTTCATGGTCTCCTTCAATAATGATCGTCCACAGTACTATCCATTAAGGCTACTCTCCAGTCACGCAATCCCAAAATGGATTGTACTTCAACTGCCAGTCCATAACATTCTTGGACTACCAATTCTTATTATCCCCAAAGATTTGCTCAGTTTCCTCCCCGATCGCATCATTAGACATTCTAGCTAAATACAAAGTGATTGAAACAAGTGTAACATTGTTTTATTAGACGAGTACAAAAGTTTCAAAAAACTTTTAAAAGGTAATCCCAGGATTACTTATTTTAAAACTAAATACTACAACATTTTTTATACCACCCACTCTAAATCCTCTTATAAGAACTCCTATTTTTTATGTCGATTTGGAACTATTATTTAAAAGACTTCTTGGGTATTTTCCGATATATATAACCGTTATAACCGATATATATATATAACCGTTTAAGAGCTACAGGCACCTACATCTTTCAAACATTCACAAATTGAAGCACTTTACAGAGAAGATTTTTCTTATTTTTCACAGTGAAATTTAAAATAGTACTAGGGTAAAAGTTGTAATAAGAATATTGTAGGCTGAGGAATAACATAGTTACCGGTAGATAATTCAAATCATAATTTACTGGCAATCGTCTAGAAAATCCGCTGCACCTCTTTATTATTACTAAAATGTATTACACCTTGTAAATTAAGGCCAAATTGTGTTATTAAGCACTGTTAATACATTTTGTTTCGGCTATATCTTATTCACAAGGTCTAATAGATTAAGAAATAATTACAAACCGGTGTAAGCCAGCAGGTGTTTTAGACAATTATCAAAAAAGTTCAGTAAAAAAATGTCGGTATAATCGACTCTTCGAAAAATGTCAACATAAATTTTCGAAACTGTTTTTCATTGTAAAATCTGCGTAACAATTGTTTTAAGGAATAAAGTGGATTAATTAACTACATGATATTTATAACTACACGTGCAGCTAACATTATTTTTATTCAGAAAAATAGTTATTAATTTCTTTTAAAATCTTGTCATTTTAGAGTCCCTGCCACGCGAGTAAAACAACTAAACAATGTATTTCTCACATTTAAAATATTTTTTCTATTTCGGTTCAACTGATTTAGGTACGGAAAATGGACCTCTGAAAACTCCACAAACCTTTAATTATCACAACTTTAAGCGCTTATAACTCCCTAAACGGTTCGAGATATCGCAAAATATCGAAGCATAAAAAGTCTTAAGATACCGGTAATGTATTTTATACAAAAATTCCCATAAGAAAGTTTAGAGCTGACCGCCATATTGGGAAAATGGAGGGTGATACGAAAAATTTGATAATAACTTCTAGTTTAAACTCAAACTTATCGAATAAAACAGCTGTCACGCCTGTTTTAATCATTCTGTATACCAGCAAAGTCTATCCACTCTGACAACTACATCTGCATCCCGTTTACAGGTCCACATGTTTTCGGTCCATTAGTCCACCTGCCTCAACTTTTTCCTCTGGTACGGACACCGAATATTCTTCCAATTCAGAAATAAATTTACTTGTCGTGTGCATCTAAAATAATATCTATTGGGCCACTGTAGACAACTAATCTGAAACTGCTTTCTACTATTGTAATTCATCTGCGTGCCAAGAAATCCAACGGTACAACGCAAGCTTCGTGTTTACTGTTTGGGTGTCCATCTTGTGCACACGTCATCTCATGACGTAATGAAAATATCACTATACTGCCATCAAACTGGGAATGCGTCTTCACTCACACAAACCCAGAGGGTGTCCGGTGACCTACTGGGCTTCACTTTATAAAACTTTAAATTTATTTTACATGATATTTGAAAATAAAATCTAATTACAAAAAAGAGATAAATAAACGAATAATTTACTCAATTTGCTACAAAATGAATGACTGTATGATGACTAATATGTGTGAATCGCGCGCGCTCTATTTTTATAACTGTAGGTGTGTAGATGTACGATGAAGAAACGCCTTGCAGTAAGTGATAGATTCACAAGCGAGATGGCTAATGTTATTATTTGGAAAGTGAACCACAACAGAGGCACTTTACTTGACGTTAAAAAGTTGTTACAACGCACTGCTCACAATGGTTATGTATAGAAATCCATGTTTTTGCATTTAAAAAAATATATATTTTACATATTCCATATTACTAGGTAATTTTTTGCTTTGTTCAACATTACTCTCTTTATTATTGTTGCTAAGATGAGCAAATGTTAAATTTACAAAAAATAAATGCATAAATGTATATTACCGTTTTAATACATATTTATTCATACACATCTTATCACAATGTAAATAATAAAGTACAAATTATGTTTTATAATAATATTATATTACGCTCCTTTGTTTCATTAAAATCAAAATGTAAGTTACATAATTTACGATAAAGATATACAAAAGTGTTGTTAATTCACACTTATTATTCATCATACTGACATTCATTTTGTATCAAATATTGTTGATTTTGGACTGTATTAAAGTAAATTATACATTGTTTGGTCTAATTTTTCTTGTAATGAAATGTAGAATAAAAATATATTACAGATTTTATTCTAACATATCAAATTAATTAAATGAAAGTTTGATCAAGTATGCGGATGGTCCTATTACACTGCGCGAATGTGTTTGATGGCGCGTGCGTTAAAGCGAGGAGGTCCTTCGTTCAGCCACATTTCCCGTTTGATAATAATAAGGAATAAGAACATTATTCTCCATAAATACGAGATCATAATTATCCATAATACGTATTGAAATTTTATGAATTTAAAACTGAACTTATCAAACCACACAGTTTCGTTAAAAAGCGGGCCGTGTTTAAATCAATTAAGCATAAACTCGCAGTTTCCTCTTTGGGTTATCTTCAGACAATCCACCAACAACCAAGGAATTTAAACCTGTCTTGCAAAATCTTATGAATGGATGTTTTTGGAATCTTATTGTCGTACTTCGCCGACAAATTCCCGATCGATTTTTTAGGCTCTAAGTAACAGCAAAACAAATTTGATTTTCACAGTCTTCGATCAAAACTGTTTTTATACGGCCAGTAGGATGTCCGTTCATTACATTATTTCACTCGAATTGTACGAACCTCGAAAATGTTCGTCATACTTAATATCTATTTTTATAAAAGTTTTCAATGCAAACATTAGTCTTTTAACATGTGTAAGGATACAAAAATATGAGACTACAACCTTTAAACTCAAATACATTAGATTAGAAAAGTAACTGCAATATAAAACAACGTTGTTGAACAGCTGTATGTTATCAACAATGAAAAAAACAATTATGGTACTTTGCTCCAGATAACTCGTTTATTTCTGTGGAAAATTTGATGTGTGAAATGATTTTTGTCCACCCTGTTTATATTTTTACACATTATTATGATGTAAAGAATTAAACACAAAAACGATTAAAGAACACCATCGAAGAACATTCATAAAGTGTTATTCATTATGTTTTGGACTCGACAATTAATTTCGCCCAGTCTTTGGGTGAACCGACACAATGGAAAAACTCCCCCTCCCTACTCAGGTAAATAATACTATCATCTCTATCTCTGGTGTACGTTAATTGAGCACATCTAAATAATGGCTACCGGCGTATTATACCGTATTCCATTAGATACGTTTTTCATTCTTTTGATGTGTGTGGCTAATTAAAAAAGAACAACAATAGAAACACAGAAAATTTATAAAAAGAATTAAATTACCCTATAAGAGAGGAAAACTTAATAAAAAGCAATAAATATAACAAGCTAAAGGTAGATTTCTTAATAAAAAGCAATAAAAATACAGGGAAAGCTTAAAAAGGGAAGAGATATCCTCTTTAGAATAAAAATATCTTAGATCAGAGATATAAATGAGCGAGTTAATAAATACCCGCAGACCAAATTCGAATTGTAAGATTTAATTGGAGTCTTGTTTTGTTGAACTTCTCTATTTCTGTCTTAATGGAGATTTTTCGAAACAATTATTCTACTTTTTCCAATTACAAATCACAACCATAATGTAAAAACTAAGCAAAGGAATGTTAATTGATAAGTATTTTACGAGACATAAACGTTTCCAGTTAATCAACTTAATGCAATTTTTATCTGAGGTATTTGCACAATAGCATGCTAACATATAACCGTCTTATTAGAAACTAACCGTTACAGATTACAACCCCCCCCCTCCCACAACAAATGTTACCAACTTCTCAGTTATTCAAACAAACAACATTCGAACACTAAACTCAACCTTATAGATTTTGTTGTTGAAAGGTGAGTAACACTCGGTCATCATGGTCTTAAATAAAATCTATCAATACTCTAACTCACACTACCTGTGTCTTCCGCCAATCAGTGGTCTGAGCGCCGCATCTTCAGTTAACAAAGGTCAGAAGCGTTTGAGATGTCTCAGGGCTTTCCGCCAAACGGTACATTTTTCTGCTAAGAGATTTCTAAGATAGGTTAGGTTAGGTTCGAAATTTACATATTTTGTCACCTTAGTTTCTAAAATTTACTTGAAATATTTTAAAAAAAATAACATTCCGAAGATTTATTGGAGCATGTTTTATCTTGTATTAATACTACCACAAATCTAAGAATGTTGGCCTATGTTCCATTCACAAACGTAATAAAGCTTTAGTCAGAATGTCAATTAACAACATAAGAGTGTAGCAAGAATAGCGCGCGGTTGTCACTTTGAAACGCTCCCTGCACGAGGCTAATCTCCGGAGCGAGGCTACCGACGTCAGTGCTAATAGTAGTTTAAATATGTAGTTTTTTTTTGGTTAAATAATTTAAACATGTTAGTCATTAACATTGTCAGCGGTAATGTCATAGTCATATTTTTTTTAAATTTTTAAGGTAGGCCTAATCATTATTTTCCCTTTAATAATAGTAATAACCCAGTATAAAAATAAATAGAAAACCCCTATCAACGACTTTGGCAAATAGTTGAAATCTGTGGGGGGGGGAATGAAATTTGTTTAGTTTGATTAAAATTAATATTTACAATTATTGATTTGCATAAATAATATGGAACATTTGTTTTTCACGTTTCTACCGGAAAATTTCTAGCCCATTCTTGAATTATGATAGAACATGAATTTAAAAATAAAACAAAGAGTAATACTTTTCAAGATTGTAATTTTACTTTATTTCTTTTCTATCCTTTCATCTCGGTTTGCCTATGACTCCTAGATTGTAATAATCTTTTATGTGCGTTCTGATAGAATGGTTTAAGTCCCTTAACCTTTATATTATTTTACAATTCAATGTAAGTATAGTTAGGGTGGATATTCCCACTCAGTTTTTACTTTTTACTTTTGTAGTTTAAAGGCAAAAACCTATAGTTCATCATCACGCCTTATAAAGTAATTAACATAAATTATACTCCCCTAGATCTTGTGTATTCTAACACTGTCAGAATGGGAAAAGAACAACAGTTGGAACCTGATAGGAAGATGAAATAGAAGGACCTAAACCAAGATTACATGAAAACAGTGTCCAGCTAGGTCCTTTCGGAATTGCCAAGTCCGAGAGTTAACAACGGTTACTATATGTGCAGGAAATAAGTGTACAGTCTTGTTTCTAACAATTACAAAAATAGACTGTGATTATGTCATATAACACATTGTATTTACTGGGACAAGGTTACCGAGACTGGGACTTGGAATATTTTATTCTCCATGAATAAGTTCCAACTTACTTTATCTAGACCTATATTTAGTAATTAAATGATTTTGTAGAAATCAATTTTGTTATAAATACATTTACAACTCTTTAAAATAATTACATATCTAAGAACACTAAAAACCCACGATTGCTTCTCATTTCATGGATTCCGAGTTACAATAACGGCAATTCCATTATGGAAACTATTTATTACAGGAGTTCAGCTTTAAACATACTTAATATCTTCTTTTATTGAAGAAAAAAAAAGGGCAATTCTTTAGAGTAACTTTAAAAAAATTTCATTCCTAGTTCGACGTTCTAATTTTTGAACATTAATACAAACTTTGAAAATGGTTTCGAATATTCGTCTGTCATTCGTAAAAACAACTTCTTAAACTTATAAAACTAAAAGAACACTAGAAAGTACCCTAAAAACTATGATCCCATCTCATTTCATAGATCCCGAATTCCAATAACTACAAATTCCATAATGGAAACCATTTAATAAGCGCGTTCCGCTTTAAGAAAACAAAATGACACTGCTGCAGAAGTAGCACTTAAGTGGTACGAGAGACACTTTAGATTGCGACTATAGTTGGGAAAACAAACCACGTCCACAACACAATGTTTACCACCGCCCATATGTTTACCTATGATTACAGTTTACAACAAGTCAAGTTAACTTAAGATCTCTGTTTACTGAACTTTCATTATCTGAAAAATTCAAAAAACTGTAATTTTACACTTACCCGTTTCAAAATGGCGCCCATTATAAAATTTTACGAAATATCACGAAAACCTTGATTTTACGAAAAATTGCATGATACAAAAAAAGTAGCCCTTTTAAAGCTGAAGGGCTACATATATTTATTATAATTACTTTTATAAATATGTTGCAAAATAACCGATATTGGTAAATTTTGTTAAGAGCTGTCTACAGAAAATAAAATATGACTTTAAATTTACAAAACCTCAAAAAATGAATGATGTGATTACAATTTCAAAAAACGGTCTATTGTTTAAGCATGCGTATATAATAATTATTTGAATTATAAAATTCGTCACATTATAAATTAATTACACTGAAAGAGAGAGAGAGAGAGAGAGAGAGAGAGAATAATAATAATAAGATGGAAAAAATAAAAAGAAGAGGAAAAAAAATTGTAACTTTTAATAAATAATTAAGTTTTCTTTTAAGTTTGTTATTTATGTATGTGATGAATACATTAAAAAAAAAAAAAAAAAAAAAAAAAAAAAAAAAAAAAAAAAAAAAAAAAAAAAAAAAAAAAAAAACCCCTCAATAATCTCATAAAAGAACACGAATTGGTTAAGAGAGACCCGATAGGAAAAATGAAAATGGATGTAATCCAAGACCATTAGAAAAAATGTGTATAACCAGCTAGGTCCCCTCGGGATTGTCAAGCCTGTACACACCAAAGTGAGTCCCAACTATGGTAATGTGACTCGGCTGTGTCGCTTTATTAAAAATGTCTTGTACATTTTAGAAAATTGTTAATAATTAGTTTTAAGGTCCGTAGGTATTTATAATTTCATGTAAGTGTCTATCCGTCTGTCTGTGTGTCTGTAAGTCGCAAGCAGTCTATACAGACGAGACGATAAATCCTTTCAAACTTTGTTTTTTCCCACATATAGGAAAAACATAGATGTAACCAAAAAAATTACCTAGGGGGTAGTTAAGGGGCAAAAACTATACACTTAAAATGTTGTTTGGAATATTAAGTGTGGGGTATTCTAATTACGAATATATAACGTAGTAACTAATATGTAAACGCTAAGCCGCTTAAAAAGACTTGGACTTTATAAAAATAACTGTCCCTTACATGTATACCTACGGACCCTAAGTCGTGTTTTAACACGATTGATCCTTTTATTTTATCGATATATCGTCTATCCTTCAAAATACATTAAAATCAAAGAAATCTACATTATAAACAGGGAATACTGTGCTTCACTTGATCAAACTTTCAATTATTTAGTTTGATACTTTAAAATAAAATCTGTAATATAATTTTTATTCTACTCTTTATTACACGAGTAATGAGACCAAAAAATGTATAATTTACCTTAATAGAGTCCAAAATCAACAAAGTTTGCTACAGAATGAATGACAGTATGATGACTAATAAGTGTGAATATAACACTATCGTTCAGTAAATTATACGTTGTTTGGTCTCGTTTTTCTTGTAGGCTAATTATGTGTAGAATAAAAATATTACATATATAGATTTTATTTTCAAATATCAAATAAAATAAATTAAAGTTGTATAACGTGAAGCCCAGTAGATGACTCATACGAGAGGCTTGAGGGGTAGGTCACTGGACGCCCTAATCCTCTGCGCTTGTGTGAGTGAAGCGACCCTTCTTTCAGCCACATTCCCAGTGCTACTATAGTTTAACATTTAAAGGGCCAATATTTTAAATGAACGTGTAAAATTATCCACCTACTGGACAAATTCGCTATTGGGATAAACCAGCGGGTAGAATTAAAAAAACCGCCCGATATGCCTCTTCAAAAAGATAACCTAAATACCTCATTTTGTGCAGTTTAAAATGAGGATCCAATGATACACGAACGTGTTATACGATACAAAACATCAAAACTGTTAAGATAATCTTAAAATAAAAGGGGGGGGGAAGAATAATCACACCACAAGCTAGGATTTTTGATTTTAACAAAATGACCTTCGTCTTCGTTATTGAATGTAATATTATTTTGTAAATCGTAATTATAAAATTGAGTTCATCAACACACCCAGTTTTATAATTTGACAGTAAGATTAATTTAGTTTTGTCAATTACTGTCGAACCTTAAATCACTTTCATGTGCGATTTGGAAAACTGGTTGAGTACAAATCTCCACTTTACTAAAAGTATATTTACATTAATAGATCATTAGACGTGACAATTAACAAAGTATTTAATGTGTACCATCATGGTACTTACCCAGCCCGATCATTAAATCTAATAGAGCAGATCCTGTAAGTTGGTTTCTTGTGTCTTTTAGAAAATGTTAACCTTGTAATTATTGTTATCACTACTTTCTTACTGTCGACTATGTCCTAACGGGCCTCGTAGATGTATAAATTGTCTCCACTCGCTTCGCTTTGTCCGTAACTCCACACTGGCGGGCATTGAAGCTAACATTACGGATTTGATTTGTGCATGCAACCCCAGATCTCGCTTGTAAAAAATATGAATTTTCCAACTTTGATATCCAAAGAATATTTGAAATTGGTAATGAGGTCCGGCAGAGCAGTCCCCGACACTGGAGTGGAAGCTCATCACAAATGTAGTTCCGAGGCCCGAGACACCAACACGAGCGTGTGTACATTTTAATATAAACACATAAAAAGATTGTTATGGACGTATAACCAAACGTACTGTACAAATACAACTTAACACTTCCTACAAGGCCTAAGAAAACAACTTTTGGCTGGACATTTAGAGGATCTATGTGTATTAATTGTATCATGGGGCTGGGTAAGAACCATGATGGGTTAGCCATTAATTTGTTTTTCCTAACTATAAAACTATCTCTATATAAAAGTTAAGCAAGAAGTTTTAAACTAGCATTTCATTTGCATTTAATAACTATATTCAAACTAAACAGTAATTAGCGGCACAATGTTCACACTCTGCAAAGTTAACAGAAGTTACAGAAGCACATGTTTAAATAAATTGTGAGAAAACAGTGCACAAACTTTCTTAGTATTCGTCACCAAAGATATTAATGAATGATGGATGCAGTCTTTGAAATATTGAAATAGGAGCTATGACGACGGTCAATATAATTTTTGTTAATTTTATGCAAATTATTTCTGAACGAAAATTTATGTATTTGCGATTTTACACAAGCGGTTGAGTAATTAATCTACTCATTTCACTAAAATTGGAAAAAATTACATCATTTATAGTAACTCTATGGCCGAATTTTCTGTTTGTTTTTTTAATCGATAATTCACGAATCGGCACGTTAAGAGTGGTGGAGAGGAATACATTTTGTTTGGATTCTTAGAAGTTCAATCAAAATCTTTAGACGGTTTTGGAGAAATGGTAATTGTGTTGTTTTTATAAAGCCGCTATACCAAAATTTTGAGTTATTGAAAGAAAATGTTTTTCGAAATTCCGATATAACCAAAATATGCCCATATATAAAATTTAATATTTTTGTTTTGTTGTTGTTTTAAAGGCAAACTCTCTGTCATTTGTATATAAAAAATGAAGTAAATAATATACAGTAAAATAAAGACCTCTAGCGTAAAAGTTGGAATAGAACAAGCGTTAGTCACCTGGTAGGAAAGATGAAAGAGAGGGATCAAACCCACAACTACATAAAACAAGGTGTAGAACCAGCTAGGTACCCTCGGGATTACCAAACTAGATGTCAACCAATGAAGGTCAAATTTGATCAAAATCAGCCCACGCGTTAGATGTAAAACTCTGCATAAACCACAAACACTATTTAAAAAATCACTTTTTTGACTCATGGGACCTCAAAAACGTAACAGCAAAAATTCGATATTTCTTGAACCAACTTGTAGGCTATGTGGAAATGTAAAAAACACAAGGAATGTAGATTTGATAAACCACGTGGCAGACAGTAAGACTGGCGGGTAAATCCTAAGGGAACAATAGAAGAACAAAGGAAAACAATAATAAATGTGAAATGTAGTTACCTTGACTTTCAGGTAAATTCCAAACACTTGTTAACTTTAAATATATACATCTAACGCATAGTGACAAAACAGATAAACTAAAGACAAAGCAAAACAAGCAATAATTACTTACTCGTTTTAAGAAACACCATGCTATCCAAAACTAAACGCACTATGTTACACCAAGCACTGGTAAAGGCATACTGAATGTCTGAAACCCCTAACCTGACAACCTAAACCATAATGATCCGCACTATTCAAGGAACCCTAAATCCTCACATAAATAACAATAGAAGAGAAGAACCCCTCTCTCCGCATGGCGGCAACAAAAACCTAAGCTAATGTTTGAAACCGGTTTTCCCTCTCATTCATATCTAAGGTTATGGCTGCTCAAGTTTTCATATTGGCAACAATGCATTGTATTTAAGAAAGTTTGGTTTCATACAAGTAATTAATTTCAAGGTATAAATAGACAGTTGTACAGTTTTGTTAGAAATGAAAAACCAAATGCGTGTAAAATGTTTAAATCTTTGTTTACTATGGGGGGAGGGGGAGAGTGTAAAAATAAAAATTGAAACTTGATACACCACTGAAACATTTAAGGAAGAGATTAGTGATAACGGCATGCAAATTGGTGTAACCGTTTGATCTAGCTTATAGAGAAGTTGGAACATCATCCGATTTGTTTACAGATTTTGTCTCTTCATTCAAATCTGAAGTAATGGCTGCTCAAGTTTTCACATTGGCAATAAAGCATTGTAATTTTGAAAGTTTAATTTCATACAAGTAATTAATTTCAGGATATAAGACAGTTACGCAGTTTTATGTTACAAATGAAAAATCAGTAAAAATAAAAAATGAAACTTTATGCACAACTCGAACATCTAAGAAAGAGATTAATGAAAACGGCAGGGAAATTGATGTAACCGTTTTATCTGTAGAAAAGCTGGAATATCATTCGATTTGTTTACAGATTTGGGACTAGAAATGAAACGTAAATAAGGTTTTTTTCTGTTTTTTTAACTGATAATATAAATGTCGTTTACAAACTTTGAAAAGCAGGAAAATTCTTGCAAATGCATAATTTAAATAAATAAATATATGACCAAATATTTATCAACACATATATATATAATCAAATTCGTTACCAGTCAAAAAATCAAAATGAATAAAGTATGTTGTATTAGAAGGTAAGATGTCCTCATAGGCTGACTCATAATTAGTAGGAGTGTGGAATGTCCGACGACCTAGCTGGATCTACACCTTTCTTCATGTAGATGTACACCTTTCTCTTAAATAATCTACTCTTTCATCTTTCCTATCAGGTCTCTCTTGACCAACTTTTTTGTCTTTCGCCCTTGACGCTATTAAGAGTATTCAACGCTAGGAGTCTGTATTCTAAACTCTTTTCTTCTCAGATGTTTAAGGTGATGATGAGGGTTTTCCCCTTTAAATAAGGAGGGGGAAAAGGTCATGTGTTATATTGGGCATTTGTTTTTCGATCAACTTTGATTAAATTAGGAAGTTTATTATCCAAACCAATGTAAACATAAAATCAAATTATAGTTTGAAAATAATTCAGGAAATACCAAATGAACCTGACGACGATATTTTAGGAGATGGATATTTTAGGAATATATATTGACAATCCAAAATTTATTTTAACGCTCAAATTTTAATATAAAGAATCGCTTAAAGAATCTTTATTGAATATCTTTTCTTGGCGTTTAAAGGCGAAAAACCTTTCGGTCATCATCGCCTTATAAAAAATAAAAGAACATAAAATAGACCCCACCAAACAAAATGAATACAGACATACGAACCACTCTTTTGTATACAAGTGAACCTAAAAACAGATATGTCTGTGAAAAATTCAACACACAACACAATTTTCTCTTTACTACATAAAGTCCTTATAATGTTTGATCTGCTTTCCTGCGGCTAATTCAATTACACAGGTTAAGTCTAACCTACTTGGGCAGGACAATTTAATTTGATAAACCGAAACAGTGATTATGACTTTAACCCTTTGTCTTAACAACATGTAAACCATTTACACTTAATTGTTATGGACTGCTTTTGGTACAACAGGTTCTCCTTTTAATAACTATTATTGTGATCTCCAACTGAGACTATCAAATGTCCATCTACCCTATTGTAATCATTCTACCTTCGTGGCTCAGAGTACGGATTTGGGGTCTCAAGGTTACACTTTTTTCATGCATTCTTGGGTTAGATACCTCTCTTTCATCTTTCCTAATAGGTCTCTCTTGACTTGGTCTTTTCCGACCTTGACGCTATTATATTATCGAAACCTAGAAGTCTTTACATCTATAAAGCTATGATGACCGAAAGGGTGTTCGCCTATAAATAACAAGGGACAAAAATTAGTAAACATTCTACAAGTCGCATTTTTCTCAAATTTGGTACGTAGGATTTAAACATGCTTAGACAAGTTTGTTAACGGGAAAACTATTCTAACTATCAGACATACCGGACAAATACAGATCAGAATCTGATGTATCGGATCTTTGTTATTTTCAGCGTTATTTTAAAACAAAACAATTTTGAAGGTATGAATAAAACCAAAGTTTATAAATACATCAATGATAATAAATATAATTTTATTACAAAAAAGGGCCTTTGGAAAAAGGTGTGACCTAACTAAAACACGTCACCCTCAAGGGCTCCCTTTAGTAAGTACGGGCTTGGCAATCTTGAGGAAACCTAGCTGGAACTACACCTTTTCCATGTATTCTTGTATCACATTCCTCTCTTTTATCTCTCTTATTAGGTTTCTATTGGCCAAATCTTGTTCTTTTCCGAATCTGACCTATTAAAGTATTCGAGGACTAGGGGGTCTTTATTTTATGCTGTACGTTCTTTTTTTATAAGACGATGATTAGCGAATAGTTTTTTGCCCTTAAGAGTGGGTTGTGTCCCTTATCGTGATTACGTACGACGACAACGACGAACGGCCGAAAATCACTTTTCCTGAGGCCATCCAATGTTAAGATCAGTCAAAAAAAGGTGATTCCCTAACTTACCCAATACTTCGTATAATGGATACACAAAAATGGTAGCTAAATTTCTAAATGGCAGTCGTTTAAACGAGTTGTTGAATGCTTCCTATTGGACAGAAGAATATAATATTTGGTATAGGCTAGTTCTGCTATTTACATTTATTCATACAAAGATCGAGGTCGGCAAACAAGCGGAAACAGAAGGGGGAAAAAAAGGGAAAAAAGAAGGATAAAAATAACAATAACCTCGCGTCTTAACTTGACAGCATATCAGCTACGTATTACCATAACATTTCTTTGCATTATAGAATTATATCGTTGACTCTTGTTTCATCATAGGACTCCGAGACTGGGTTATTTGCGTATAAATAAAGAAAGAGCTGGAAGCCTACTGTTCAGCGAAGATTTCAAAGCAAAGCCCCTTTTCCTCTCCCTCTGTCGTTCTTTTGACAATGGACCCCTCATTTCTTCTCTAACTTTTTCACAAGCATATTGTCCGTTCGTCTCTTCAACTAGATTTAATTTATATTGATATGCTCCGTGAAATCCAATAAACTGTTTACCCGGTTCTGACTTCTTAGAATCGTAAAATACTAAAACATCGACTTCATAAAATAAATTTGTTGATCACATCATGGGTGATAACTGTAAGGCGGGTTCGAATTATGTCATTGTTAAATTCCATTATCAGATAATTTCTATATTGGAAATACAGATATTGTGGTGTTTTCTTAGAGATCTAAATATGTAGGTATTGAAATAGGCACCAACGATTGTTATTGGTTAACCTCTAGTAAGGTTAATGTACGAGAGGTGTAGCCTGAACTGTAAGTTGCGTGAGAGGGGTAGAGTTTGGCTAATGGAGGGGAGAAGCACAACTGGAGGAACCTGAACTCGACATCTTTAATTATGCTTCTTGTAAACGTTTATGGACTGTTTAAATATATATATATATAACACAAGATATAGCGCGTCCCAAAAGATGTGTAAGAGATAGAATCTAGCTAACGGAGGGAGAAGCATGGCGGGCACAAATTAAAACCAGAGACCTTGTATTGTGCACCAATCATTGTTTCTAGTAAACGTTTATGGAATCTGTAAAAATGTATATATAGGCTATATAATACGTGAGGTGTAGGATGAGTTACGAGATGTGATTCGTGAGAAGGGGTGAGGGGGAGGCAGAATTGTTGGCAAGACTTAAATCCGAGACTTTGGAATTAACACCACTCATTACTTCTAGTAAACGTTTATGGGAGTATTTAACGTTAATTTATAAAGAGTAGGTGAGGTGTAGCTATGAGATGCGTGGTAGGGGAAGACTTTGGCTAATGGAGGGGAGAAGCGTGGCTGGCGAGACTTAAATCTGAGACCTTGGAATGGACACCACTCATTACTTCTAGTAAACGTTTATGGGAGTATTTAACGTTAATTTATAAAGAGTAGGTGAGGTGTAGCTATGAGATGCGTGATAGGGGAAAACTTTGGCTAATGGAGGGGAGAAGCGTGGCTGGCGAGACTTAATTCTGAGACCTTGGAATGGACACCACTCATTACTTCTAGTAAACGTTTATGGGAGTATTTAACGTTAATTTATAAAGAGTAGGTGAGGTGTAGCTATGAGATGCGTGGTAGGGGAAGACTATGGCTAATGGAGGGGAGAAGCGTGGCTGGCGAGACTTAAATCTGAGACCTTGGAATTAACACCACTCATTACTTCTAGTAAACGTTTATGGGAGTATTTAACGTTAATTTATAAAGAGTAGGTGAGGTGTAGCTATGAGATGCGTGGTAGGGGAAGACTTTGGCTAATGGAGGGGAGAAGCGTGGCTGGCGAGACTTAAATCTGAGACCTTGGAATTAACACCACTCATTACTTCTAGTAAACGTTTATGGCAGTATTTAACGTTAATTTATAAAGAGTAGGTGAGGTGTAGCTATGAGATGCGTGGTAGGGGAAGACTTTGGCTAATGGAGGGGAGAAGCGTGGCTGGCGAGACTTAAATACGAGAGCTTAGAATGGACACCACTTATTACTTCTAGTAAACGTTTATGGGAGTATATAACGTTAATTTATAAAGAGTAGGTGAGGTGTAGCTATGAGATGCGTGGTAGGGGAAGACTTTGGCTAATGGAGGGGAGAAGCGTGGCTGGCGAGACTTAAATACGAGAGCTTAGAATGGACACCACTTATTACTTCTAGTAAACGTTTATGGGAGTATATAACGTTAATTTATAAAGAGTAGGTGAGGTGTAGCTATGAGATGCGTGGTAGGGGAAGACTTTGGCTAATGGAGGGGAGAAGCGTAGCTGGCGAGACTTAAATACGAGAGCTTAGAATGGACACCACTTATTACTTCTAGTAAACGTTTATGGGAGTATATAACGTTAATTTATAAAGAGTAGGTGAGGTGTAGCTATGAGATGCGTGGTAGGGGAAGACTTTGGCTAATGGAGGGGAGAAGCGTGGCTGGCGAGACTTAAATACGAGAGCTTAGAATGGACACCACTTATTACTTCTAGTAAACGTTTATGGGAGTATATAACGTTAATTTATAAAGAGTAGGTGAGGTGTAGCTATGAGATGCGTGGTAGGGGAAGACTTTGGCTAATGGAGGGGAGAAGCGTGGCTGGCGAGACTTAAATACGAGAGCTTAGAATGGACACCACTTATTACTTCTAGTAAACGTTTATGGGAGTATATAACGTTAATTTATAAAGAGTAGGTGAGGTGTAGCTATGAGATGCGTGGTAGGGGAAGACTTTGGCTAATGGAGGGGAGAAGCGTGGCTGGCGAGACTTAAATACGAGAGCTTAGAATGGACACCACTTATTACTTCTAGTAAACGTTTATGGGAGTATATAACGTTAATTTATAAAGAGTAGGTGAGGTGTAGCTATGAGATGCGTGGTAGGGGAAGACTTTGGCTAATGGAGGGGAGAAGCGTAGCTGGCGAGACTTAAATACGAGAGCTTAGAATGGACACCACTTATTACTTCTAGTAAACGTTTATGGGAGTATATAACGTTAATTTATAAAGAGTAGGTGAGGTGTAGCTATGAGATGCGTGGTAGGGGAAGACTTTGGCTAATGGAGGGGAGAAGCGTGGCTGGCGAGACTTAAATCTGAGACCTTGGGATATGATCATAGTAAACGTATGGGAGTCTTTAAAATGTTTATTATACAGGATGCCCAAAAAACCCAGTGAACGATTACATAACTTTTGAAAGAATCACGACAGAAACAACAATTATTACGCTACATCTATTGCTAAAAACAATATTTTTTATTGCATGATACCACATAAAATCACATTTTAAGGGAATTTTTTCTTGCCTTTCATTTTTTTTTTTTTCCCTTCAAATAAGGGATCGTCTAGGAGGACCCAAATTTTTGACATGAAACTTAAAAGGAATTGCTTTTTTTCGCTCTTTTATACACTATTGATTAATGTTTTTCTTACTGCAAATGTGTGATAAAGGATCAAAATTTTAAAAACACCCTCTCTTATCTAACAACAAAACAATCGTTTATCCAATAATTAATCGTAACTAGGTTGGCAAGTTATTTTATTACATAATGGTAGTAAAACAAAACTTTGAAACTATCGGTCTCAGCCCGTAAGCATCCTAAATGACAATCCAAAACTCCTACACTTGGCGAAGTACTTAAGGGGAAACTTAGTACATTAGAAAGAAAGCTTTGGAAGGGTGCGCACATGTTTCTAAGTGGGTCGACTTAAAGCTGCCCCTGTATTTAACCACATTAATGTTCCCACCCCTGTCAGGTAAGTGCTCCCGTCATTTGTTTTGTTTTGTTCTCCTTCAGCTAAACCATTAGCCTATGCAAGAGAACATTGTCACAGTAGACGCCATCAATATATGACAAGGCGCGACAAAACAATCGATAAATAATATCTACGTATATACCTTTCTATAGAAATGTATCTTACATATCACCTAATACGTCTACTAGTAGGTAATGCTTCAAAGCGAGACATGCATCAAAGTTTATAAAATATGTACTGATCATAGATTCCAGAACAGATTTTAAGTCATTTTTAAAACATATTGGCTTTTAGTCGATTTTCATCAATTTGATTTTATTCCTTGTCGTTTAAAGGCGTCATCGGATTGTTGGGAAGTATCAATTATTGTGCATAAACCGAGCGAAACGAGGCTCTTGTTTGAAAACCACCATCAGATAGTCACTTTAATGAGCTTGAGCTTAGCAATTCCGAACGATCCTAGCTGAATTCGACACATTTTTCCATGTAGCCTTGGGTTAGAATTTCTTAAAAATAATAAATTGAACACA
The DNA here is from genome assembly GCA_963513935.1 of Aphrophora alni. NCBI lineage: Eukaryota > Metazoa > Arthropoda > Insecta > Hemiptera > Aphrophoridae > Aphrophora > Aphrophora alni. The sequence goes on from OY740766.1 coordinate 37,048,682, forward strand.
AATTTTCAGAAATAACTTTATCAAAAGCGTTTCAAAGACAATTTCGCCATCCTCGGTAATCCATCAGCGACGAAAACAATTTTTAAGTATGTTGTGTTCTATTTATTATTCATAACTTCTCACAAGTCTATCTTTATTTGTATTTATGTAATAAATAATTATAATTTCAAATACAGTCCTAATCTATTTAATTGAAATAAATGTTTCCCAAATTTAAGTATAGTTCACCTTTATTTTAAAATCACAGCGATCTACAAAAACCGCAATTTTTAATAATATCGTAACCAATGCTGTTGTTTTATTCGCAACCATATATATTTCCCCTACAGTAGTTCACTTCAGTGTAATGTAATGAATGACGTTAGATCATCACGTAACGTGAAATCGTAACGCTAAGCATGTTATTGTTACGATTTCGGCTAACTTCGAACATCCCACAGCTGCTAGTGTGAGTATAAACCATACCCTCAGGGGCTCACTTTAGCAAGTACGGGATTGGTAATCTCGAGGGTAACTAGCTGGATCTACACTTTGTTCATGTAGTCTTGGGTTATAACCCTCTCATCATCTATTTATATTGGTTCTAGAACAACTCTTATATTTATGACTTTGACGCTTTTCGATTATTCGAGGTCAAGTCGTCTTTAGACTCTTTTCTTCTTCTTCTTTTTTTCCTTCTTCTTCTTTTTTTCCCCCTTCTTCTTTCCCCTTTTTCTTTTCTTTTTTTTACCCCATTCATTTAAGGCGATCTTGAGCGAAAGGTTTTTCACCTTTAAAACAATAATTTTGGTTATACAATTACGGCTCAAAGCGTGTATAGATCGTTAGGTAAAAACGGCAAAAACACGTGTGCTCCGAAGTGTTAAATATAACGGTATGAACAAAACATTACGAGCAATCGTAAAAAAAAAAGAAAAAAAAAGTTATCTAAATTTTTTCCAAGAGAAACTTTTACGTATCCAAGGGCACACTTATGGTGTGTACGGACGTAGCAATTCCAAGAGATCCTAGCTGGATCTACATCTTTTTGCCTGTGGTCTTGGGTTAGATACTTTTTCAATCAAGTCTTTCTTGACTAACTTTTGTTCTTTCCCGACCCTGACGCTATTAGAATATTCGAGGGTAAAGGTTCTTTATTTTATGTTCATTTCTTCCTCTTTTATGATGACCGAGAGGATTTTCTGTTTTAAAAAGCGACTGTCATTTGATACAATCTATATCAGTTCAACGAGTCCCTTAAACTGGAGTCAATAGTTTGCCTCATCTCCTAGATCCATAATTTGACAGTTATTGATTTCCAGATGTAAAACGAATAATAATTGAAAACACTTTTAAAGACAGTGTTTGCGGTTTCCATAATTGGTTCTTCGCTAGATAGGAAAGATACCACAATAAATAGGTTCTCTTGGGTTAGTTAAGCTAGGTGTAACCATTCTACAGAACACGTAAGCCTCTGTTGCGACACAACGCACGTACTCAGATTATGGCAAACTGGGAAAACCCCAGATGCAAACACACCCTACTTGTTCCTCGTGTTAACAACAAAAATATTTTTTTATTTTACTCATTTATTCATTTACAAAATAGTTTCCTATTAGAGGTATTGTTTTAAAATAAATCATTTGTAATGGAAACAAATGAAAATTTATAGATTGACTTTTAAAATTATTTACCAAATTAACAATGGTATTTATAGTAAACAATGAAAAATTAGAAATCACTCAACTTTCACTACAGTCGGTTTTGTAGTTATCAGACAAAAAATGACCATGAACGGCAGTTATTCCCGATTCGTAATATTTTTATGTACACACGATTTTGGGTCATTAATCTTTAGATTTTATGAAAATTGAGATAGCTGTCAAATTAATATATTTAATGCTGGGATTAAGCTAACCAAACAAAGGGTTGACCAAAAGAAACTAGGTCACCCTCACCCAAACAAGTCTTAATTCTCTTACCCTCGTCAGATCAAACACTACACTAAGTAACCAGCTCTTAATAAATTAATTATAAATTAATTTGGAAGTCCTACTTTCTAATTATAATAGTACCTATACAAAAATCTAATTGTAATATGGGTAGTTAAAGGCTGTAGGCCTATTCAGAACTCACTCATTTAAATATATATAGTTATCGCTGTCCGACATATTTTATAGGACTTCCCGAGAATGTCGGGAATCCCCTTCCCCAATATTAAAACGACATACTAATTTAGATAACTTCATTCTAATTAACTATACTGTTGCCGGACACCCTCCCTTCACCTATCTTGACATCACAGGTCTTCCATCTCCACAGATGATCCACTGTATTTTCTGTTGATCTACTATGGCCAATTTTTAATCTTTTACCGATAACTCAAGAACTGCTATTTATGAATAGTAAGCGAACAATACGTTTAGGTTTTTGAAGGTACACTTGAACAAAATTTGATTAAAATCGTTCAAAAAAATTTATTTTTTTCTTGTCAAAACAAAGTTTTCCTTCAAAATTAACAAACAATGAAAAAAACATTACGAGATATCGTCGAAAAAAGCCCAAATAACCAATTTGATTAACGACTCATTTGGGTTGTTCAGCACTGTCCGACTATAACATACTACTTTTTTTGAGCCAGTAGATCATAAAAACAGATATCACAAAAAAAACTAGAAACGTCAATTTTTGACTCATCACATAACTTCATGACTTCGAGCTTTCATGTTGAAACACAGACAACGTATTAAATATTTTATTGCAGTCTTTTAAACAGTGATTGTTTTAATTATTTAAAAGTCGAAAAGAGATAAGCATAATATGTCCTCCGGAGTTATTCACCTATACAGAGTAAGGCTACCTTAGACCCGTAGACCCCATCCATCCCACCACCTCATTAAAAAAAAAAAGAAAAAAGTGTAATGAACACACATATAGCTTGCACTTTAAAAACCATGAATTTCTGTTGTAAGAAAATAAAAATCGACCAAAGCATTCGTTCTCTACGCTCAAAAATATTATTTCGTAAGTTATTTTCTAGAATGTAATATCGCAGTATGAAAATAGTTTAGCTCATGGTAGTAAGATGACTTATTATCATTAATTAATTGTAATGAAACTTTCTCGTAAAAATAGAAACATTAGTTCTAATTATTGTTGGGAGTAGTAAATATTTAGGTTAATTGTTAGTAAGGGAAGTTCGGACTAAATGAAAAGACAGTCTCAAAAATCAAGGAAAGGTGACACGAAAAAAATATTGAAAACTTCGTTACGTTTTTGTTTGTTCCAGTTTTACTGTAATGAAAACTATAAAACTTGAAATTTAAAAAAAATCTGTATTTGTAGCATCTGTGAATAGTCTACAATTGTTAATGTAAAATATTTTTAGTTAACGGGATTCTAAACTGCAGCATTGTACAAATGCAACAGTCTGAATGAGGTGCAAACTGTGCATATGTTGCAGTATGTGACTGCATTATGAACATTTCAGATCAGTTATATACAAAACAAACATAGTTTATTATTTAATAAATTCAGTTATTTATTTGGGAATTTCTAACACAGGCCGTTGGCGATCGACCTTGAGAAAGCTCTCGACATAATGAAATTTAAATGTGCACCCATCTAAACATCATTTTTGGTTCGCTGTCAACATTCATATACAGGGTGTTCATATATTACGGAAAGGGATTGTTTACTTTTTAACGAATAACAAATTGCGATTGGTGAAAAGAAATACCTTTCGATGTCAATACTGTAATATTGTTCCTAACTTAAAAGTTAATATCCCATAGGGTGTAACTCACAATTTTTAAAGATAAAAATAAACATTTAAAGATAAAGCGGGACTCCACTTGGCTTATTGGCGACCGTCCTTCTTGGCGTGAAATGGGTTCCAGGTTCAATCCCTGTGGGGGCTTTAAAAGTTACGGTGTTACCCCAATATAATGGAAGCTATAATTATAGTATGCGCCACGAATCATGTCCGTTGGGTAATAGGCAATAGGAGAGGAATAGAAGTGCGCGGTTGTCAATTCGAACAGCTCTCTACACGAGGCTAACCCCCGATTGAGGCTACCAACGTCTTGTAATGCCGAGATGCGTAAATAAGTAGTTTTATTAGGTTTTCGTAGTTATTTTATTAGTTAAAAGATAGTTTTTAAATAATTTAAACATGTTTAGTCGATCTGATAATATTAACATTATGTGAGCAGTACTGACACATTTATTTACTAAACATTTTTTGCTTTATAACAATAATTATTATTTCCCCTGAAAGAATAGCAACAACTCAGTACAAAAATAGATATTAGTTTTTAATTCAAGTTTAAGGGGAATGATTTCAATTACGTTTATTTATTTAGTTAGAAAAATATTGTTTTCGTTGGGAAATTTCAGATATTTGTTTACGAAGAAGGAAAGTATTCCTCGTACTTGTATTAGGTAAACAATTGTTAGTTAAATTATACTCTTTGTAACTGTGTAATTGCAGTATTTATGATGTTTTCCGAGGGTCTTACGTAACTGTAGAAGAATCGCTGTGATAAGCGCTGTCACAGCAGGGAAACGAGTTGGCAAACCCGCACGGTCCCTATTGGTTTCTTAAAGGTCAGGGCGTCTACTGGCTCTAACAGGCCTAATTTAAGATAAAATCAGCAAATATTAATAATTAAACTTGCAAAGTTTTCTACTTACTAAAGAGCGCTTTTATCTCGCCGCAGATTTAACCGTCATCAAAGGTTAGGTTAGGTTCGAACCCAAAGTATGGAATTATATTTTTCAATATGTTACCTCCTCCCACGTCTTGATTTTAATGGAGGCATAAAATTAAATGTTAATTGTAGTTAAATTTTATTCTTTCAAATTTATGATATTTTTAAATATTCAACAAAGTTTGAACTCTTCATTCATACTTTATAGATAAGAGAGCCGCACGAGTATGCTGTTGCATGCATGTATCTTGAGTAATTTCAATAAAACTCTGTTTAAATTGATTCCTTTGACAAAAATGGACATCGCGAAGGCGCCGTGGACCAACGTGTCTTATCGCGCCGAAGTATATTTGCCTTTAAATAACTTATTTAGTAGATTCAAGCAACTTTCTGCAGAATCTTGGAGAGCTATTAGAAATTGGTACCTTTGTAGGTAGTGGCGTTCCTGTAGCAAACATACTAAATGCTGAAGTAGGCAGTCTATGTGCTGATGCAGAGGCACAAGCCAGCATTATGTGATCAGGCTGTTACACCTACCTGGAAACAAAAATTATTAAATATTAAATATAGCTAATAAATATACTTCGATTAAAATACAAGTAAGATTAAAGACTGTGGCAAAAAGAAAATATATATAAGGAGAACTGTGTGACTCAACTCCTTTCTACTATTGCTGGTTTTCTTCTTTTAATTTTAAGGTAATGGTTTAATTTTTCTGAGATAGCGTTGTTTTTTTTTCAAAATAAAAAATAATCCTACTTATCAATTGATAGATTTTAAATCTGCACACAATAAGCTACTGTACGGTCATGGCAATCCAGAAGGACCCTAACTGGATGTACACTTTTCTATCGTTTGTATCGTACCTAATCTTCAACTCATCAATATTTAAATGAACTTCTCATTTTTATTTATGGGTGTTTATAAAACTTCTGCTATTCATATTTTTTTTAACAGATATGATTAAAATAAGTGAAGGCAAAGTTCGGAATCTCCAAATGAGTGAACTACAAACACTAAATTACCTACGTTCTAGGTCCAAATATTAGTAAACGTTCAACTGGGTACAAGTAAAACATATGGAAGGGGTAATTAACTCGAAGGAAGCGTGAGAAATGACGCAAATTACCAGTTTTTTAACTACGTAAAAAGAACATATTTGAAGTGAATTGTCTTATAACACAATGAGAAAATATTTTTATTTTAAAACGCATTTGATCAAATGTGAAACTTCTTTATAGCACAGTGTGAAGATATTGTAAAACACACTTGATTAAATGTGAAACTTCTTATAGCACAATGTGAAGATATTGTAAAACACGTTTGATCAAATGTGAAACTTCTTATAGCAGAGTGTGAAGATATTTGAAACACGTTTGATCAAATGTGAAACTTCTTATAGCACAGTGTAAAACACATTTGATCAAATGTGAAACTTCTTATAGCACAATGTGAAGATATTTGAAACACGTTTGATCAAATGTGAAACTTCTTATAGCACAGTGTGAAGATATTGTAAAACACGTTTGATCAAATGTGAAACTTCTTATAGCAGAGTGTGAATATATTGTAAAACACGTTTGATCAAATGTGAAACTTCTTATAGCACAGTGTGAAGATATTGTAAAACACGTTTGATCAAATGTGAAACTTCTTATAGCACATTGTGAAGATATTGTAAAACACGTTTGATCAAATGTGAAACTTCTTATAGCAGAGTGTGAAGATATTTGAAACACGTTTGATCAAATGTGAAACTTCTTATAGCACAGTGTAAAACACATTTGATCAAATGTGAAACTTCTTATAGCACAATGTGAAGATATTTGAAACACGTTTGATCAAATGTGAAACTTCTTATAGCACAGTGTGAAGATATTGTAAAACACGTTTGATCAAATGTGAAACTTCTTATAGCAGAGTGTGAATATATTGTAAAACACGTTTGATCAAATGTGAAACTTCTTATAGCACAGTGTGAAGATATTGTAAAACACGTTTGATCAAATGTGAAACTTCTTATAGCACATTGTGAAGATATTGTAAAACACGTTTGATCAAATGTGAAACTTCTTATAGCAGAGTGTGAAGATATTTGAAACACGTTTGATCAAATGTGAAACTTCTTATAGCACAGTGTAAAACACTTTTGATCAAATGTGAAACTTCTTATAGCACAATGTGAAGATATTTGAAACACGTTTGATCAAATGTGAAACTTCTTATAGCACAGTGTGAAGATATTGTAAAACACGTTTGATCAAATGTGAAACTTCTTATAGCAGAGTGTGAATATATTGTAAAACACTTTGCATCAAATGTGAAACTTCTTATAGCAGAGTGTGAATATATTGTAAAACACTTTTGATCAAATATGAAACTTCTCATAGCACAGTGTGAAACACGTTTGATCAAATGTGAAACTTCTTATAGCACAGTGTGAAACACATTTGATCAAATGTGAAACTTCTTACAGCACAGTGTGAAGATATTTGAAACACGTTTGATCAAATGTGAAACTTCTTATAGTAGAGTGTGAATATATTGTAAATCACTTTTGATCAAATGTGAAAAACACATTTCATAAAATGTGAAACTTCTTATAGCACAGTGTGAAGATATGGTAAAACACTTTTGATCAAATATGGAAAAAATCGGGACAATTTGTCTTCACAACGTAAAACAACAAAATCTTATACATACACATAATACGAATTATAGTGACATACGGTTTTGAATTTAAGCGCTCCCAAAAATAGGTGGTAAAAAACAACAACTTTGTTACCGTCTCATCATAGTTTATACATACTAAGTCTGCTTTTCATTTTTGTGAATAAGCAAAAATGAACAAATTTAGAATATAAAATTGATTCTCGCCGAAATATATTTCTAACAAATACTTGTATGGAAGTGAATGGCAATCAACTTGCACAATAGTTTATTTACATTTTACCTTTCAACGTTCATTAAACTAACTAAAAAACCCCGTAGTTCCTTTCAACTAAACCCGTGTTTTTATCGACAGTGTGGAAGTTGGCACACATGTGAGGGAGGAGAGTTGCATATTTCAATTCTAAATTTTCAACTCTGCTTTCAACCCGAGACCGAACTCGTTTAATAATGAATCTAGAATCGATACGCAAATTTCGATAATTGGAAACATACAAACCATCGGAATTGGAATTGAAATCAAAGTGTACATAGCGGTTGTGAAAACTAAAAGCCCGGCACTTTGTGTTAAATGGTGTGTTCAATTGATTGAAGCGTCTTTTTAGGTTCTGGAAATTCCGAACTTATTTTTAGCAGCTGTGCAGCTGCCGATCGCATGTTCCAGATTATGATAAATGAAGTGAGACAGAAATAGTTTCAACACTTTGGTGCAAACCGGAACTTTATTAAACTGTGGGATAATTAATCATTCTAATATCGAATTACGAGAGAACAATTTACTATTTACTATTATTACTACGAAGTACAGGGATTGGTAATCGTCAAAAATTTCGACCTCCATTTTTTAACTGATCTTCAATATTAGAAGGTTAGGGAAAATGAAACCGTCTTACAAAGTCGAATGTCTCTAAATCATCTAAAGCAACATCGATAATGTTTATAAAATGTGTAGGTCAAAAGAGAGACTGAATAGAATAGTAAAGATGAAAAAGAAGTGGATCTAACGTAAGAGTAGACGAAGAAAGGTGTACATCCAGCTAGTTACCACGGGATTGTAACGCCACTATAAGTAAGTTAGTCTCTAAGGGAGTATTTGTTCAATTTCAAATACCGGTCTATGAAGTCCTGGGACACTTTCATTTTCTGATGGGGCGAATCGTTTGAATAGATATTGTGTTGGGGGGGGGGGAGAAGGCCAAAAGATACTACTACAAAATGTTACCATTTCGATCTACATGTCTGGCCTTATAAAGGATTATAAAAAACTTATTTTTTAGGTTCAAAATACTTAAAAATGGATTTTTGCTGTTTGTTTTGCTCCAAGTCTTGCATATGAACAGAGAGGGGCAGTAGATATTTAATAACCCGACTGTTACATTTGCTCCTCCCCCCCCCCCTAGCCCTAGTGTCATCCTATGACATACGAAAGCCATCCCGTCAAGCGACTAATTATAATTGTCATCCGATATGAAATGGGGCCAATAATACACAGACATAGAACTAGTCTTGTGAAAGATGAACCTTTGCTTAACAAACAATAATAAATGGAACAGAGTGTCACACAGTTAACGTTCTTCTGATTTACACTAACAAATATGAAATATAAATGAAAGCAATTCTGTTGACAGTTCTATAACACTGAGATGTTAGAAACAACATTCAATAAGGTACATAATATTGCCAAAATACATAATCAATTTAATACTTTAAGGCAATTAATTATTAATACAAAATTACTGAAAACTCTAAATTCAAAAAGGATAAGGAGACGTTCGCACGACCATCAACATCTACATCGCCTTCCTTATTTACGCAACGTTACAGGATTGCCAGGATCCAATGTTTGAACTTCTCCGAACTCCCAGCTAAACTCCGAAACTTTTCAGTCTTCCATTGAATCTCTCCTACAAACCTTTGACGAAGTCCTCGGTCTTTCTGTCCTCCTCCATACGTATAACATGCCCAAACTAGGATAATTATCGGACCTCTATTCTCTTACTTAAATCCGGTACCTGCTCCAACTCTTCTCGTTTGGAATCGTTTCTTACTCAGTCCCGTCGTGTTTTTTCCCTACCCTCCTTACGCATTTCACACATGCATTACTGATGTCATTCTACATACATCTCGCTACCATACAGCAAAATCGGTTCCACGACCACCTTTACTAAAGCGACTATAAAAAAAAATAATAATAAAAAATTTTAAAAAATTAATAAAAAAATAAAAAAACAAATCTAATAACGTCATAGTCGGAAGAGAACAACAGTTGGTCTGGAGAGACCCAATAGGAAAGATAAAGAAAGGTGAAGCAGATCCTACTAGAATACCTTCGGAGTGCTCTACCCGTACTCACTATACGTGCGCTTCTGAGTAGTGAACTTCTAGAAAATATAATAAAAAAGGGGAAATTAAACAAAGAACCTCCTGGTTCGATCCACGAGGCTAAAAATAATGTATAAATAAACAGGTTTCATCTGAGCTGTGAGCTGCGCGTGGAAGGGAGGTACAAGTTTGTAGTTAGAGGGCGCGTGGGGACAGAGGCATTGTAGGGGAAACAGCCGGCGCCGACTACTGTCCACGATCTAGCCGTCTTGCAGACATCGTTGTTAGTACCAACACCCAACACAGACTGAGGCGACCGCTTCCCCCACCACCTCACTGCTGCTTAGACCACGCCTAGACCCACTGCGCACCCAAACTCCACAGCTCAGATGAAACCTGTCCATTTATACGGTGTTCTCTTCTACTTGACGAGCGAGTAAGTCAAGTCTACTGTGTAATTCCTCCCTCCTCGATGTGTGTGATGAAAAACCTCTCGAGAAAATATATATATCCCTTGCCCCCTACGCTCTGAACACTGTAAAGGTCGGAAAAGAACAAGAGTTTGTCAAGAGAGACCTGATAGCAATAATGAAAGAAAGGTATCTAACCCAAGACTACGTGAAAAAATATGTAGATCCAACTAGGTTCGTTCGGGATTACCAAGCCCGTACGCACTATATTGAGCCCTTGTGGGGTGTGTACTGTTGTATTTAGGTAAAATTGACATTACCAGCACACATGAATTAAATTTTCTAAAAATTGTTTTAAAACTAATTTAATATGAATGCAACATACTGTAATCCCAAATAAATTGTATTTGTTTTATTGCTAAAATAAAATTTTAATTCGTCATTTACCACAAATTATAAAAAAAGAAAAGAAAAAAAGTCTCACTGACATAGATTTCCTTGTTTTTCTGGTATCGATTTATTTGATTAATTTATTAAATTGAAATTAGTTTCGACTTTACTGATTGTGGTTAATACCAAGAATATACCTCGTGATTGACAGTCTCGTTCTTTATCAGATACAATAATAATGGAAGTGTTGCGGCTAGCTGTCAGGTTGGTGATTATCAGCACAGGCCATATATGTTGGTGACGAGTAAAACCACACTGCGCTCTGTAGGCAGTCACGTAAATTAACTACCTCTGCAGGGTCTCTTTGTTGCTATTATTCCAAGCATGTCCATCGTCTATTGAATGATCCGCTTAATTTTATAATGAATCTCAGAATACAGGTACGTGCAGAAATAGTTTTATCTCATATTCTAATCTAATTATTACATTGTCATTAAAAGATGAGCATGAATAGGAAAAGTAGAGACAATTTAAGTATTTAAAACATATTTAATATTAGGCAAGTTGTTGATAATGCGTGATTTAGTTTACCGCACATTGTATAGTACACCACTATATAATAAAACAAACAGTTCTAAATATAGTCACCTACAGCTGGTTTCTTGGACCTTGTGTTGGTATATCAATGTGTGAAACGTTAGTTGTTACACGAGTTTTCAAAACTTTGTAATCTATTAGTTACGATATAAATAAATATTGAGCTCGACTTGTGAGATCATATTAGATAGAATAAAACTCGAACACAAGATCTCACAAAAATTACGTTTACTTAATTATAGTTTAGTTATTATAGCTCATGTATCACTGAGGATGGCGAGTTTGTCGTTGAAACCCGTTTGATATATATATTGCTACCATCTTGTAGCGATGTAGCCTTAACGAGTCTTGTAGATGTACATATAGTGTGATTTTAAAGTCCATTTCCTTCTAATATGTTTGAATATTTTATATCAGATTTTTTTTTTTTACAGTATTTTTTATAAATGGAAATGTTAGAGGATCACTCTAGGTCCAAGATGTAGAAGACAATTTAAAACATCTGAATGCGAAGGTGGTCTGCGACACATATCGTAACAATTTTTTTTTTCAATAGTGGTAAAATCGAAACTGAAACATTTTTTATCTTTTTCAAGACTAGGTTAGGCTAGATTAGTTTAGGATATCTCGAGAACTGTAAAACCTTGATATCAGTAGGTTTAGGTTAGGTTAGGTTATCTCGAGAACTGTAAAACCTTGAGATATCAGTAGGTTAGTTTAGGTTATCTCGAGAACTGTAAAACTTTGAGATATCAGTAAGTATAGGTTAGGTTATGATATCTCGAGAACTGTAAAACCTTGAGATATCAGTAAGTATAGGTTAGGTTAGGATATCTCGAGTACTGTAAAACTTTGAGATATCAGTAAGTATAGGTTAGGTTAGGATATCTCGAGAACTGTAAAACCTTGATATCAGTAGGTTTAGGTTAGGTTAGGTTATCTCGAGAACTGTAAAACCTTGAGATATCAGTAGGTTAGGTTAGGTTATCTGGAGAACTGTAAAACCTTGAAATATCAGTAGGTTTAGGTTAGGTTAGATTTGGATATATAGAGAACACTAAAACCTTGAGATATCAGTAGGCTTAGATAAGGTTAGGTTAGGTTTAATTAACTAGAAAACTTAAAAATCTTGACATATCTGTAGGTTTAGGTTATATTAATTTAGATTAGGATATCACGAGAATGGTAAAACATCGAGATATCAGTAGATTTAAGTTTCGGTTAGGTTAGGTTACAATCTCTCGAAAACGTTAAAAGTTATTCAGTTTTGATTCAACCACTGTTTTTAGAGAAAAAAAAGGCGATGTTAAACGATATACCGCATGACACCTATTTGACGATTTTTAAAATTGATTTCTCATCTTGTAATAATCTCCTAAAATTCTCAAATACTTAAAAAGTTAGTGTTTTTACAAACACACTGGGTGGTATTAATTTAAAAAAAAACAATCTGAAATAAAATGTCTTAAAATAGAGAGGGGAAGGGAATTTCTAACCGCCCTGTATATTAAAAACTCAACACTCGCTTCGCTAGTATCAATATCTCCGTCGAGCTGGGCCTTGAAGCTGTAAGAAGGTTCCACTCATTACGCTGGTGTCGGTGACTGAGCCCTCCCGGATCTATTTAATAACTACACGAATATCACATTTTCTAGATAAGTCACGAAATTACATTTTGGACAATAATTTTGTTATTTAGAGAGGCGGGGGGGGGGCTATCATTACATGCAGAATACGCAAATTTTTACACCTAATTTAGTGTGTTAGATGTTGGATAACACAAGAGATAAAAATTTTTTTTAAACTATTTACAATCGTCGCCATTTTGACATTTTTAATAGGATTTTTTCTGATTTTCAACAGGGTTCTATATGACCGCACTATATAGAATTTCATATTCCTTTTTTGTGGTCACTATCGTGCTTACGTACAGACTGGAATGACGACGTGTCGAAAATCACTTTTTCTGTTTCCTGGGGGCTATGAAACGTGAAGATGAGTCTAAAAACGAAGGTCAAAATTTTTTTGGGATTACCTAACCTAACCCATACTCCGTATACGATCGCTAATTTGAAAAAAACCGAACCGTTACAGAGTCAATTTAGTCCTAGATTCAAGAAAAAACTCAAATTTTAATCAATCCGTCTAACACTATGCTAAATTTGACCAAAATTAAGTTTATTAATATCAATAATTTATTAATATTTAGTTTTTAAATTTTTTTGTTTTATTTTCTTACATAAACGTAGTAAAGAGAAAGACATATAAACGGGTCATGAGAGTGTTATGTAAAAAATGTAATTTCTCAAAATTGGTTCTACGTATTTCGTTCAACCTCTAGCGATAAATGACCCAAATATGTGCGGAAAATCATAATTATTTTATGGTTTGGAATAATCGGAAAAAAGTAGCTTGTGTATTTGGATTTTTAATTTTAAATTTTACTAAAATTTAAACAAAATTGATAGAGCCAATTTTGAGCAATAAATTTTTACCAGTATAGTGGAACTTACTGAGAAGGCACTTCGCAGATCGGATGAAAACGCTGTACTATTCTCAAAGTAAACGTTAAGGGGTGCGAGGAGGGCAAGTCTCAGGTAGCTGACGATTCGGAGGCAAAGTCAATGTTTGTGGAACGGTGTTATTTTCCAACATAATCCACCTCTTCCTCTACCGCCCCGCATCGGGCACAAGTGCCTTCTTAGGGCTGTTCCACTATACCCACATCCCGATTGTTTGATTTTACCGATAACACAAAAAACGGCACGAGAGATGTTTTGTACCAGTTCTTAGAGGCTACTCATTAGAATAATTTGATCAAAATCGTTAGAGACGATTTTGTGTTTTTATGATAGCAAGCCACCAAAATTTTGAGTTCTTAAAACTGGAAAAAGCTCCCAAATTTTATAATTCTCTAGATAGGTTTTATAATGACAGACAGGAGTCATTCTAAAAATCACTATTTTGGTCTCAGGGAGTTCAAAACTAACATATTTTTTGAACCATCACACATTTTCTTATACTAAATGAATTAATTTCTTTTTTATTCAGTGTTTTCAATTATAATATTAGTCTATGGCTGAAAACTATACAATTTCAACAATGTTCGAAAGCCACAATCTTCTAAACTGTTTCACAAGTAGGAAGAATAAAACAATCTTAAAATGTGAAGTTACATGAAAAATGCACGTTTACGTATGAAATTTTGATTTTGTGCATACTTGGTGTGGGGAGAGTGCATTTGTACATCAACTGTTAATCTGAACGAAAGTAATGAAATCGTTTCCATACTTTTACGGCACCCTGTATATGTAACTGAATAGACAGACGACAGACGTCATTCCGGAAGCATTCCCACAACCATTTATACAACTAGAGTGTATTTCCTCGAAAAATTACATTCATTTTCGGTACTGCATAATATTGTATGTTCTGTTTCACTGCCAAATGATAGATGGCGCGGTAAGCTGTAAACACGACAACCTTCCAATATAAAATCTAATGTAACAATTAATTAGTCTGTTTTGACAGTTCCTCTTTCGTTGTTTTATTATCCCTTTATACATCAAGTTCCCAAATTCACGATACTTTATAATTTAATAGGTCTATGCTATTTATAAAAGAGAATTATGATGCTGTAAAAAAATTAAAATAACACGAAATTATAAAATTATTGTTTTGCAAAAATATCCGTGTTGAATGTTTCTAAGTCTTAAGAAGTATTTTCAGAGGTTTGTAGCGAGGAACAAACACATGGCTCATCTGTTTAGACTAAATTTAAAATGTCTAATATAGGATTATACAATTAGACCACTGAATAATGATTTTTACTGGACAAAACCCCTCCACACGAAACTTGGTGGAATGTTTGGTTTTGGGGTTACTGCAATGGGGGGGGGGGATAATCGGACACTCCAGTTCACCGCTGGGCCCCTCTGGGGAGGAGAGAGGGGTTAAAAGGTGGAACAAAACGGTTTTTTATTATATAAAAACCAAACAAGATATCAAAAAAAGGTTTAATACAAAAGTTGTAGCTGACTAAATGGCCCTCGGTCATTTTTTCGTCAAACGCACTGGAACAGAGATATGAGCGCTCAAACTTGAGACCTTTTTTTGCAATTGTTCGTGTAAGGCATTTTAACGAAAGGAAAAAAAATTGCCTTTTTTTTAGTTTAGGCCGATTTTTGTATAATAAAAAGCGCTAAATATGGTTGTATAACTGTTTGTACAATCATGTAATACCAAGTATTTGGATATAAATTTATGCATATATAAATATTTATGTACAAATACACACACTATAACTACAAAAACATGTATTTTTTAACGTATGGGTTTTTAGTTGTATATATGTATATACACATAACTAATATATACTTGTGTAAAACCAAAAATGCACATATATACGCATGGATTAGTCTTTATATGGGTGTAAATGTACAAAATGTGTAAATGCACGTTTTTGTAGTTGTAGTGTTCGTTTGTATAACAATATAGATGCAGATAAGAATTTATATCTAAATACTTGGTATTACACGTACAAACATTTATACACCCATATTTAGCCCTTTTTGTTATGCAAACATCGCCCTAAACTCAAAAAATGTAATTTTTTATTTCTTTCCTAAAAATGCTTTATACAAAGAATTGGGAGGGGGAGAGAAGGTCTCAACTTTGAGCGCTCATATCTCTGTTATAGTGAGTCTGACGAAAACATTACAAAGGATCATTTTCATGGGAATTTTAGTCAGCTACAACTTTTGTATTTTTTTTGTAAATTTTTTGGTATCTTGCTTCGTTTTTGTGATATTTACAAAAAAAAACTGTTTTGCCCCACCTTTTAACCCAACCCCACCCTACATCCTACTCCCCGTCTCTATTCAGTGATCTAAATTATCTATATAAGAATAGATGGAATCCCGAATTTGCTGGGATTTATTATATACTCTTACTTTTGTTGTCTAGATGTAACCATTTAATTGGTAATCTGGATGCTAAATAGAATAAACTTGTCTATGTATGATGTGAAAGATTGTTTTGTGTATCCAGATCCTATTTAAATGCCCCTATTTCCTATAAATAGAAGAGGAGAAAAAAGAATTAAAATAAAAGACCGGGAGCCCTCTAATACTCTAATAGCGTCAAAAAATTAGAGAACAAGAGTTGGTCAAGAGAGACTTTATAGGAAAGATAAAAGAGAAGGATCTAAACAAGACTACATGAAAACAAGTTGAAGGGTGCCATCATGGTACTTAACCAGCCTCATTATACAAGCTGATCCTCTAAAAATTGTAGCCTTGTAGGAGATGTTAATTCGTAAGGCGTATGCTTAAAAGTTTGATACACAGGTTTTCTGTAGTGTGGTATAACACTACCCTATTCAGGTAGGATCGGCTACTCACTCACTTCGCCCATGTCATTGTCTCGGCCCTTGCTAGGTGAAGGAGTCTCCACTCGCAACGCTCGTGACGATGATTCGACCCTGCCCGAACTGGGAATGCGGCTGAACGAAGGATCGCTTCACTCACACAAGTACAGAGGATTAGAGCTCCGTTGAGCCCTGCTGAACTATACTATATCAAACTGGGAATGCGGCTGAACGAAGGATCGCTTCACTCACACAAGTACAGAGGATTAGAGCTCCGTTGAGCCCTGCCCGAACTATACTATATCAAACTGGGAATGCGGCTGAACGAAGGGTCGCTTCACTCACACAAGTACAGAGGATTAGAGCTCCGTTGAGCCCTGCTGAACTATACTATATCAAACTGGGAATGCGGCTGAACGAAGGGTCGCTTCACTCACACAAGTACAGAGGATTAGAGCTCCGTTGAGCCCTGCTGAACTATACTATATCAAACTGGGAATGCGGCTGAACGAAGGGTCGCTTCACTCACACAAGTACAGAGGATTAGAGCTCCGTTGAGCCCTGCTGAACTATACTATATCAAACTGGGAATGCGGCTGAACGAAGGATCGCTTCACTCACACAAGTACAGAGGATTAGAGCTCCGTTGAGCCCTGCTGAACTATACTATATCAAACTGGGAATGCGGCTGAACGAAGGATCGCTTCACTCACACAAGTACAGAGGATTAGAGCTCCGTTGAGCCCTGCTGAACTATACTATATCAAACTGGGAATGCGGCTGAACGAAGGGTCGCTTCACTCACACAAGTACAGAGGATTAGAGCTCCGTTGAGCCCTGCTGAACTATACTATATCAAACTGGGAATGCGGCTGAACGAAGGATCGCTTCACTCACACAAGTACAGAGGATTAGAGCTCCGTTGAGCCCTGCTGAACTATACTATATCAAACTGGGAATGCGGCTGAACGAAGGATCGCTTCACTCACACAAGTACAGAGGATTAGAGCTCCGTTGAGCCCTGCTGAACTATACTATATCAAACTGGGAATGCGGCTGAACGAAGTGTCGCTTCACTCACACAAGTACAGAGGATTAGAGCTCCGTTGAGCCCTGCTGAACTATACTATATCAAACTGGGAATGCGGCTGAACGAAGGGTCGCTTCACTCACACAAGTACAGAGGATTAGAGCTCCGTTGAGCCCTGCTGAACTATACTATATCAAACTGGGAATGCGGCTGAACGAAGGGTCGCTTCACTGACACAAGTACAGAGGATTAGAGCTCCGTTGAGCCCTGCCCGAACTATACTATATCAAACTGGAAATGCGGCTGAACGCAAGGTTGCTTCACTCACACAAGTACAGAGGATTAGAGCTCAGTTGAGCCCTGCCCGAACTATACTATATCAAACTGGGAATGCGACTGAACGAAGGGTCGCTTCACTCACACAAGTACAGAGGATTAGAGCTCCGTTGAGCCCTGCCCGAACTATACTATATCAAACTGGAAATGCGGCTGAACGCAAGGTTGCTTCACTGACACAAGTACAGAGGATTAGAGCTCCGTTGAGCCCTGCTGAACTATAATATATCAAACTGGAAATGCGACTGAACGAAGGGTCGTTTCACTGACACAAGTACAGAGGATTAGAGCTCCGTTGAGCCCTGCTGAACTATAATATATCAAACTGGGAATGCGGCTGAACGAAGGGTCGCTTCACTCACACAAGTACAGAGGATTAGAGCTCCGTTGAGCCCTGCTGAACTATACTATATCAAACTGGGAATGCGGCTGAACGCAAGGTTGCTTCACTGACACAAGTACAGAGGATTAGAGCTCCGTAGAGCCCTGCCCGAACTATACTATATCAAACTGGGAATGCGGCTGAACGCAAGGTTGCTTCACTCACACAAGTACAGAGGATTAGAGCTCCGTTGAGCCCTGCCCGAACTATACTATATCAAACTGGGAATGCGGCTGAACGAAGGGTCGCTTCACTCACACAAGTACAGAGGATTAGAGCTCCGTTGAGCCCTGCCCGAACTATACTATATCAAACTGGGAATGCGGCTGAACGCAAGGTTGCTTCACTCACACAAGTACAGAGGATTAGAGCTCCGTTGGCCTAACCTTAAACTCACCTACTGGGTTTCACTTTATAAAACTTGATTTTATTTGATATTTGAAAAAAATAATGTACAATATATTTTTATCCTACACATAATTACAAGATAAATAAGACCAAACAATGTATACTTTTAGAATTTATAGCCCAAAATCAACAATGTTTTTATTTACAATATTTAAATAGAAATTTATGTTTTTACATTTAAAAAAATTTGTTATATTTTCCATATTAGTAGGGAATTTTAATTTTTTCAACATTATTCTCTGTTGCTTAGATAAGCAAATGTATGTTACAACAAATAAATTATGTAAATGCCAATATTAGCGTTTTAATACATATTTATACATACACAGCTTATCACAATGTAAACAATAAAGTACAAATTTATGTTTTATACTATTATTATATTGAGCTCCTTTGTTTCATTAAAATCGAAATGTACATATTTTTTCGATAAAGATATACGATAGTGTTGTTTAAACACACTTATTAGTCATCATACTGTCATTCATTTTGTAGCGAACGTTGTTGATTTTGGACTCTATTAAAGTAAATTATACATTGTTTAGTCTAATTTTTCTTGCAATGAAGTACAGAATAAAAATATATTACAGGTTTAATTTTAAAATATCAAATAAAATAAATGAAAGTTTGATCAAGTGAAGCACAGTATGCGAGTGACCCACGGCAGGTATCGGCCAATCTTAATACTCTGCGCGCCTGTGTGTGATTGCGCGTACGTTACAGTGAGCCGCTTCATTCAGCCGCATTTCCCGTTTGATAATAATACAGTGTGTTACAAGTTGGAATTTACAAGAAATTAGATTTTTCTGAATTTCAATACAGTTCTATAGTACCAATTTCAATCTTCCTTTCTTATTTTTGTGGTGATATCGTGCGAACAAACGATGACGTCATGACGAAAATCAATTTTTCCATTGCTTGAGGTAAATAAAAGTAAATAATAGTCAAAACACGGATATCGATTACGAAACTTAGTATAACTGGACGAGTAGAAAAATTAACCCCTTAATAATTCCCATTGAGTACCTACATAAAAACACATCGTTGTAAATATTGTAGTAGTGAATTGTAAAGGAATTAAAATGACATCTTTGTCTGTACCGAAATCTAGCAGCTAAATGTGTAACTAGTTTATCTCGAGACAAAGCCATCCAAAGCAAGTCCCGAGTTTTTGTTTTCATAGTCTACGTTGTCCGTTACATCATGTGCGTGTGGATATACAACAGCCTGGTATAACTAACCAGTAGTTCAACAATCGTGTTGTATCTTCGTTCTGGATATTCATTTTATAATTTAAAAAAACAGATCTTGCGTGATTAGTCAACAAACAAAAATAAAATCTATGTTCAATATTATTAACTAGAGTAAAGGACATGAGCATAGAATTACATTGTTGTGTATTTATTCGTTAACAAAATATCCTAGGGTATACAGACTTTTTGAACACCTTTAAATTGTCTTAAAGATGGTCTTAGAAATATCCTAACCGGAACAAAAACTTTCCAAGATTAAAATTATATTCTCGTCTACAAATCTTCAGGAGCTTTAACGCAATATCCTTATATTTTGATTAACAAAAACCGTGGCGATAAATAAGGCATCTAATTAGCTGGAATAAAAATTATGTTCAAGTTATTCTAAGAAATTATTTCTTTGTGTAACCTACCTATTATTATTAAACAAGTATGACAAACAAGTATGGCAAACAAGTATGGCAAACAAGTATGGCAAACAAGTATGGCAAACAAGTATGGCAAACAAGTATGACAAACAAGTATGACAAACAAGTATGACAATAATTCGCTAGAAATAATTGGAGTAAAAAGTTTACCCATAAGTTTTCGCTTACATGCAGGTCCTTGTGTTTTGAGGAAAGTTTGTGCAATGTCGGTGGAAACTTTAATAAATAGAAGGAGATTCATAGTATGTGCATGATCAACTATTGTTCCATATAAAACGGATTATTTATTTAGTCAGCCAATCATATTTTCAAGTTGATTTCACAATGAGCAATCTATTTTAATTAAATTACAGAGGGTTTAATCAACTCAGTTGAACAAATATTCCATTTATATTATTATATGCAATACATATTGTATTTTCAAATACAGATTACATTTATAGCGATGTGACCGACTAATTATGTACGACAGGAGTCAAGAATTGAGGTTATGTTTTCCAGGAGACATGGAAAACATCTTTAATAATATTGTTCAAGGTCGAATAATTTTTTTTCCGCCCTTCTTTTTTTTTCGTCCGTAACCTACAGTAAAATATTCCCCTATTAGTGTACAAAATAATTACTTTTTAAAGACATTTTGAAAAGAACTTGTGTTCTTTGAAATTGTACAATCTGGAAATAGATTTTGTTATTGTTTGTAGAAAAATCTATCGGTCATCATCGCCTTATGAAGAAAAGGAGATATAATGAAGACCATTAGCGCTCGAATATTCTAATAGCGCCAGAGTCTGAATAGAACAAAACTTGGTCAAGACAGACCAGACACGAAAGATGAAAGACTGACTACATGGTAAAATCTGTAGATCCACCTAGGTGGCCTCTGGATTCCCAAAGCTTAAGTTGTAACATTTATTTATAATTTGTTGGATCATATTTTATTTATAGTTGTCTTATTCAATTTATAATTTAGATAGTAGAACAATTAAAAAACAATAGGCCTATATTATAGTTTTATTTGTAATATTGTATTTGACTGCAACTTATATTTTTGTTATAACTTGTACTATTTACTTGACATTGCTATGGGACTTATATTCTGACAATAAATATCGATTGATTTGAGTTACTTGCTGCAATAACCTAATGGGGGTAGGAAAGGGGGGGGGATAAAACTTATTTAAAAAATATGTTTTCTTATAACTTTAAAAATATAAATTTGTATGTAGTTAGAAATAATTTACATTTTTTTTTGTTGCTGTGGGATAAATAATAACCACATACGAAGGATGATATTCTTAATTTTTAAACATGATATCCTTTTTAATTTTACCTTAGTTTAGTATCCTTCTACGATAAAAAAATATGTCAATTTTTTTTTAAAGTTGGGTACAATGATTAACCGTTTAAAGCGATGTGCCCCATCGGAAAGTAAAAGAAAATTAAGGCTTCCCAGTAAATTTGAAATTCTAAAACCAATTGTTTGCCCCTACCCAGTACATAATGTATAGGTTAGGTTCAATTTCATTTTTAAACTGATCTTGAAATGACAAATAGCGAAGTTATCGTCACATATCTGAAAACCTTTTAATAAATATACTCACATCTCTGATTTTTGACTTATCATGGTGTCAGTAAACCGAAAATGTTATCTTCGACATACAATCCGTCCGTCGTCGTTGTCGTCTCTACGTAAGCACGATAGCGGCCGAGAATAAGAAATTTGGTATAGGAGGCTGTAGTGTGAAATCAGGGAAAAAGTCAAAAAGGTGTTTTATCACTTGTGTTATTCTTACTAAATTAGATAAAAATTTGCAAATTTCAATTCTGCATGTAATGGTACCAAACCCACCTCTCTACGAAGACAATTAGCGAAGTTATAGTCAAAAATCTTTATTGCTAACTTTCAATTCCTTCAAAAAATGTGTTATAGTTACAAGATTCAGGATGTTAGAATCAGTGAGTGGAAGTTCAATCACATACGTACGTACAGCTTCGAGTCCAGTAGGGCCGAGACACTGACACGAGCGAAGCGAGCGGAAATCCTTTAATTATACATTACACCTAGCTGATGTCAAAAAATTAATATTCAAACACAATTACAAGATTCAAAAAATCTGTATAACAAACTGTTTTCAACGAGCTAACCCTACTGGATAAGACCTCTTGATCTAACAATTCAATTTAACATGTCCAAGAAACTAACTTTTAGAAGTATTACATTTAGAGGATCAACTTGTATTAAATTGTACGATTGGGCTGGGTCTGTACCATCGATAGTTCTCACATACAAAACCAAGTATTAACCAAATGAGTATTCAACAACAATACCAGTTCAGGTCAGGTTCTTTAATGACCACTTCTTCTTCTTTTTCTACCCCGACTAGTGATGTATGTGTGAGTTCGAATTAAATTACTCGGTGAATGCGAGTATTAAAATCAACAGAACGTTGCGATTATTAAAATCCTCGGATTCGAAATAAAATATTCGTAACTAGGAACAAGGAGACGATAATATTCGTCAGTAATACAGTACACTGATTGGTAAAGCTGAGTTCGAATCCGATGCGCAAATCATTCTGCGCAGATACTCGATTTCGAAATAATAATCCGAATATTGAAATCATTTGAAACCGATTAATTCGATTATCCATTTCACCTGACGCTATTTAGAGTTTTCTTCATAACAAATGTATCCTATTGAATCCATCAATACAATTTAACATTTCCTAGAAGGCTCAAGAAACCAACTTTCTTCTCGTATTACATTAATGATGGCGTCCTGGAAATGATTTATATTACTCAAAATCCAACAGCTCCTTATTCTTAAAGGATACTATTTAAACACATCAAGAATAGAACCTAACCACGCATCTCAAGGGAGATGTCTAAGTCAAATTGCCATAATCATTGAGGTAACCGCAACAAAGGAACGAATCCCCCTTCTTGTACCGGATTCATGGTATGTGACTTAAACAATTGTATACTTGGGAAAATGACTTTGAACCGTATTCAGACTGTTGAACCCGCGTATGGAGATGAATATCGCGTTCTTAACGTTACACATCAAGTTCACATTTTAATTACATTTCCACTCAACTTCCTTTGAGTTACGAAATCAAATAAATTGCCTTCGTAATTATAACCTAACAAGACATGAATTGGAATATTATAAGTTTTGTCAATAGATAAAGCGACGTTAAAGTGTAAACATTTAAAGAATGTCTATCCTACATCTGTATCCCTGATCACTCTTTGTTTACGAGGGAAAAAAACAATATCTGGAAGAGCAAGGGGAAATTAATCAAAATTGAATCATTTTGAAAGCTGTGGAGGGGGGGAATTTTGTTTTCAATTGCAATAAAAACGACATGGAACTATTTCCGATTAACCATTTAAAAACAATATCTGGAAGAGCAAGGTGAAATTAGCCAAAATTGAATCATTTTGAAAGCTGTGGGGGGGGGGTGAAATTTTGTTTACAATTGCAATAAAAACGACATGGAACTATTTCCGATTAACCATTTAAAAACAATATCTGGAAGAGCAAGGTGAAATTAGCCAAAATTGAATCATTTTGAAAGCTGTGGGGGGGGGGTGAAATTATGTTTTCAATTGCAATAAAAACGACATGGAACTATTTCCGATTAACCATTTAAAAACAATATCTGAAAGAGCAAGGTGAAATTAGCCAAAATTGAATCATTTTGAAAGCTGTGGGGGGTGAAATTTTGTTTTCAATTTCAATAAAAACGACATGGAACTATTTCCGATTAACCATTTAAAAACAATATCTGGAAGAACAAGGTGAAATTAGCCAAAATTGAATCATCTTGGAAGCAGTCGGGAGGAGAGAAATTCCGTTTTCAATTTCAATAAAAACTACATGAAACCATTTCTGATTAGCCATTTAAAAACAATATCTGGAAGAACAAGGGGAAATTAGCCAAAATTGAATCATTTTGGAAGCTGTGGGGGTGGGAGGAGGAAAATTTTGTTTTCAATTCCAATAAAAACGACATGGAACTACTGTACTGTATTTCCGATTACCATTTAAAAACAATATCTGGTAGAGAAGTGGGAAATTAGCCAAAATTGAACCATTTTGGAAGCTGTGGGGGGGGGGGAGGAGGGAAATTTTGTTTACAATTCCAATAAAAACGACACACGTCCATTTCTGATTAGCAATTTTAAAACAATATCTGGAAAGAGGGGGGGGGGGAGAATAAGTCAAAATTGTCCAACTTTTTTTACAGGCAATAAAAGTGTTTGGTCTAATGATGTCTGGGCGAAACAGATCTACAAAGGAAAATTTACAATCAATATTACACAGGCAAATAAAAAACATGAATTGACCAACTTTGTTAAAATTTGGTATGTAGGAATTTTTCGACCGTAATTTATTTTGAAATTTATTAAAATTTGTTAGATAACTTAAAAATTTTAAAAGACCCGTATTAAGACCAAAGCAATAAATTTTACTAAAATGTACCCTCTAGGGACACAAACAAAATGTATTAGTCATCTCCCCAATAATTACGGTTAGGTGTATCTGTAAAGCACCAAAAAATTGTTAATAAGTAGTAATTTTTCAAAATCGGGTCCACAATTAAATGATGAATTATAAAAATTAATTAAATAAACCACTTTGACAAATTGAAAAATCCAACCTAACCTAACCAAACCTACCATTAAATTACTTAATCTTACCTTACGTAACCTAACATGAACTAACCTAACCTACCCTTACTTTTAACCTTACCTCACATAACCTAACCTTACCTCACATAACCTTACCTAACCTAACTTTACTCAACCTGACCTAACCTAACCTTACTTAATCTATTTCCACAAAAGAAATAAATGGTGGAGAGTTCAATAATAAATAAAAAATATATTTTTATTTTCTTTCTCACATAATAGACACTTGAACGACTTTAGGATGAGAGCGTGAGAAAGTTCGTGCAATGTTTTCACACACTTAATTCTGTTTATGATAATCATGTGGTTAAGAAAGTTATTGCAGCAAGTAACACGTTATAAATCATGTGAAGAACTACTGAAACGTTTTCAATCTTTTTTTTTTTTTTTTTTTTTTTTTTTTTAAATTTTTTTTAAATTTTTTTTTACAAATATTCTATCGGAGCTAAAATATGCAAAGGATTAGTTTCTTCTTTTCCTTTTCCGGTAAAATATCTTATTTCCAACCTTTAGGGTTTCTTAATAATTCATCAAATATTCCTCCACGTGTAATCCATAAAATGTCAAAACGTTGATACTGTTTTGATGTTTAAACGACAGAGCACGTTTTCCATAATTAATTGTACCTAATAAATTTTAGACAATTTTAATTTTCGTTTTTATGGATCTGTGATATAAATAAACGACGCACAAACATTGCGCAATTATTTTCATAAAACCAAAAACCAAGAAAGGTAAAAATTTAGGAGAGAAGCTGCTATAATATATTTTTCTTATAATTGACTCCGAAGATTTTGATATTTAAAAAAAATAAATAAAATGTAAAGCTCATCCTTTAATGTATTAATAAACCATGTTTTTTTCTTTTCTATGTTTTCTAAGATGTGTTTTATCTTTTTGTAAAAAATAAAACTAATTTCCTTAGAAAAGAAAAAAAAGGGGGAAATGGGGGGGGTCTTTAGATGTATTAAGAAAATCATATTGAAATTCTTAAAAATAAAATTAAAAATGGCGGCCATGTAAATAATTTTTAGTTCATATCTTTTGTGTTATTCGACAACACAATTAGATACAAATTTGCAGATACAATTCTGCATGTAAATGGTACCAACTCCACCTCTCTACGATAACAAACAGTGAAATTATTATCAAAAATTTAATTTAGAACCCTAACCTCAAAAGAAGATGTGATATTCGTATAGTTAACAGATGCGGCACGTCTGAATCTCAACAGATGCTTAGCGAGTGGAATCTCCTTCACGACTCTGTACGGCGAAGCGAATGGAGACTATTTAATATAGAATGTTTTAAAGTCCCCTTTCCGCTATATTTTTGGGCATATTAATTCGAAATTTTTAACCTAATACCACCCCCGTTATAAATGTAAACGCACAAGATCCAAGATATGACATAACGTTTAAAACCCCCCTTTTTTCTAAAAACAGTGGTTGAATCAAAACTGAAAAAGGTCCCTAATCTAACCGGATATCTCCTAACCTGAAAAACCTAATCTAACCCGATATCTCGAAAAGGGTAAAACCTTTTTTCAGTTTTGATTCAACCATTGTTTAAAAAACAACAAAACCGTCTTCTCATTACAATTTTCAAGTCGACTTCTAAATCTTAAATCTACTGATATCTCGAAAACGGTGAAGCCTTTTTCTGTTTTGATTAAACGATATATCGCAGGAGCACCTTTGCAAAACGATTTTTTTTAAATTGACTCCAACGTCTTGGACCTAGAATAAGTGACTTTGAATTTTCATATTTTATTGATATTGGTTATAACAGAGTTATTGCCAACGTTGTAATTTCAAACCATAACCTGCCGTGGTAGCTCTCGTATAATTAATTAGTTAGGGCCGAGACACTGACACTAGCTAAGCGAGTGGAAACATTTTTATATAAACGAAACTACGAGGCCCGTTACTACCCAGCCAACGTCAAGAAATTTAGTGATATATACAATTATTAGATTCAGAATCTAACCTAACTGTTTGAAACAAACTTACCCTACTGGGCAAGACCTCTTGATCTATCAAACAATTTAACATTATCTACAAGGCCTAAGAAACCAACTTTTGGAGATTACATTTTAGAGAATTACATTTTATGATGTGCCACGATGTTCTGATAGTTTGTTGATTTTTCTTTTGTTTATTTAAAGATTTATTAAGAATATAGAAGCGGTATTATGTAGGGGAGAAAAAAATAATATTTAATTCTCATAATTACAAAACACTTCTTTTCGTGCTTAAAGGACAGCGGCCTTTTATTACCCTAGTATTCAGATTTAAATATTATATGTTTTACTGCATTCAAGTTCCTTTCATATACGTTTTGCATGTGTGAATAGTCTACAATTGTTATGTAAAATATGTTCAGTTAACGGGATTCTAAACTGCAGCTTTGTACAAATACAACAATCTGAATGAGGTGCAAACTGTGCAGTATGTTACTGCATTAAACGGTGTCAAAACTGGCGTCCATTTTGATTCACAGAACACAGCAGACACAGTATTGTTTCATAATTATAATTTAGTTAAGACTGATGTTTACTTTACATCCAATTCACGGAATAACATTTAAACACTTACTTTTATTTTGTCCATCACGTGACTTCCTTTTTTGACGCGTTTCGGAGATTTACTCCACCTTCAGGTAAATATCACTTTTCTGAGAGCGTTAACACATTTAAGTTACATATAAACACAGACACTTATAGACATATTTAACGTTGGGAGCCCACCGTGCAGTGGTCCAACTGCCAGGATCAAAAAGCAAGTAAATTTCATATAATTTGTTGTTTAATAGGCAAATGAAGAGGATTTATAAATTACAAATTTCAAAGAATACAACTCCGTAAGAATGATCTAGAGAGACGGACAGACGCCACGTGTTTAAAATTTTTTTTATTTATTGAGAAGTTGTTGCAGTATCTTAAAGGTAGAAATGAGTCTGGGGTGGAGAGGAAAAGACGACCCCCCCACACTTCGTTTGTTGCGTTTGCTTTCAGCGGTCCAATAAAAATATATAGTCCTCAAATGATTCTGTGTAAACGCCTACCCTACTTTCGTTTCTTTTATCGGTGTTAATAAAAATAAAACTTTACAAAAGTACAGAAACGTGCTTATTAAAGAGATGAAAATTTAAAGACATATTAGAGCTAAGTAGTAATGTGTGTACCTAGTTTTCTTGGAATGGGTTGTACCGTCAGTCAGGCTAAGGAAGCAAGTAGAAGAGAGGACACGCCCATTACACCAGACACACTCCTAGTCTGAGAGTACTGTACTTGTCCATATACAGAGTGTCTAGAAAATAATGTCCCAAATTTCACCAGGCTATTTATTCTATATGTACTGTACACCAAATTGTTTTATCGTAACTTTTTTCTTATTTTCACCTATAGAAATTAACTTCAGTGATCATTTTAACTTTGCCACTATTGGCATCTCGTAAACTGTTGATCTGTGGAAAATCTTTAAATGGAAACCTTCATTACTGTTTCATGATAAATAAAAATCAGTTTTACAAACTTAAAAAAATGGCCGCTATTAACTAATATGGCGACCAATTTTAATTTCTTAAGGAACTCTCTTTATTTTATGGTGTTTTATGATTTTACATAAAATTGTATAGCGTTTTTATTCTTGCTAATTTTTTTATAAACTTACTCGTTCAGGTGTTTTAGGTTTAAAGATTAGAAAAATTGACGTGTGATACATTTCAGGTAGACAATTTTTCGAACTGTTGTTCAGGTACATTGTTGAATCAATTTATAAATTTAATTAGGCATAGTATAGGAAGGAAACGTCGTTTATTAAAATTGTTCGAATAAACGATATCAATATGTTGTATTTTGGTCTACTGGGCTGATTTCATTAAAATCGTTAGAGCAGATTTAAAAAAAAATCAAAATTAATATCCTGATCTTACAGCAAGTATAATGGGAAAAAAAATTAATAAAATAGTCTTGAAATGTGGTAAATATTTTGTACCAATTTAAAGAGATCTTTTTTAGACTACAATAAATATTAAAACGAACACAAGTTGATGTAACGCCATCATGGTACTTACCCCCCCCCCCCCATCATACAACTTAATACAAATGGATCCTGTAAATGTAATGCTCCAAATTTGGTTTCTAGGGATTTATAACAAGCCTATAAACATATAGCTCTGTAAATATGTCAACAATTATTATCCACTCGCTACGCTTGGCCCTGACCTTGTAACTAAACATTTTGTTAGGAGCTCAGGGTTTGAAATAAAATTTTGTGAAATAGCATTATTAATTGTCATCGTAGAGATGTAACGTTGGTACCACTGGTTGCAAGTTGAATAACACACGAGATATTAATAAAGACTTTTTAAATGTCCACCAATATTTTTTTCTGAATTTCAATAGACTTATCAGCACACCATAGTTCTCTTTTCCAAAATTCATATTACTACTGTAATTATATTTTTATGGCCGCTAACGTACAGACGACAACGACGACATGTCGAAAATCTCTTTTTCGATTTCCAATAAAACTTTTAAAGATCAGGTAAAAAAAACGTCGAATTTTTTGACGATTACCAAACTTACCCTATACTTCGTACACTGGTTAAGTAAAAATAGACTATAAAAAACTATTATGAACTTTACACAGAGTTAAAATATATCATTAGAGAAGGCATTTTCAACATTGCAATTTTACGGTTATTTCGCCTATTTTTAGACGTCATCAAAAGTAGATAAATTCCGATCGTGTGTGAACACGATTACGCCGAACGTAAAGTTTATATGAAGAGAAATTAAAACAATAATAAACTGTGCACAAACATTGCATAAACTCTCTTACACATCCCCAATACCAAAAATGTCAATTCAGTGCTGCAAATATTAAATAAACTATGGACACTGGTTTGGCAACACAAATTAGGCCTAAATTTAAACTTAGATTTTTATTTGTTTATGGAACCCTTAATTTTGATTTTTTGAATTTCCGTTGCCTGTTACACCGACAATAAATTACCCCAAACTAGTAATGGTAGGCCTATTTTATAAAGTTGTCCGTGTTGTAGAAAATTACCAAGAAATTACGTTTTTACTTTTTGTCGATAACTCTGTTATTTGAGCTACAGAAAAAAAACACAGTTTTGTTCGTCATAAAAAATATGTTGTCTCTTGTAGATTTTTTGGAGAGAGAGAGAGAGAGAGAGAGAGAGAGAGAGAGAGAGAGAGAGAGAGAGAGAGAGAGAGAGAGAGAGAGAGGGGGGGGGGAGAGAGAGAGAGAGAGAGAGAGAGAGAGAGAGAGAGAGAGAGAGAGAGAGAGAGAGAGAGGGAGAGGGAGAGGGAGGAGAGGGAGAGAGAGAGAGAGAGAGAGAGAGAGAGAGAGAGAGAGAAGAGAGAGAGAGAGAGGAGAGAGGGAGAGGGAGAGAGGAGAGGGAGAGGGAGAGAGAGAGAGGGAGAGGGAGAGAGAGAGGAGAGGAGAGAGAGGAGAGGGGAAGAGAGAGGGAGAGAGAGAGGGAGAGGAGAGAGAGAGGGAGAGAGAGGAGAGAGAGAGAGAGAGAGAGGGAGAGAGAGGAGAGAGGGAGAGGGAGAGAGAGAGAGAGAGAGAGAGAGAGAGAGAGAGAGAGAGAGAGGAGAGAGAGAGGGAGAGAGAGAGAGGTACAATGATCTCTCAAAAGTCTCTGCATATCGTTGGAATCTCTCTGTACATACAACTTTTCAATATAGTCGTTACAAGCAGCAACTGATTAATTAATATTTTTAAAATTCTGATAATTAAAAAACAAATATTGCTTCAAACCTAATCTTATGTGTTGTAGTGTAGACAACTACCAAGAAATTATCTTTTCAGTTTTTTATCAATAACTCGACTATTATTTGACTTAACAAAAAAAAAGTCACTTTATTTGTAGTTAAAAGAAGAAACTTTTTTGTCTTTTGCAATTTTTTTGTAAATTTAATGCTTTTCAAAACATTCAACATTAAACACTTTTAACATCCGCCATTTTGAAAATACGTACAGTATATTTATTGCACACTTGTAAAACATTACATACAAAATGTGACAAATTTGAACTCATTATCTTATCTAATTCAAAAGCTGTTTTTTTTTTTTTTTTTGTAAAAATACAAAATGGCGGATTGTCTGAAAACGAATCGGTTTCCGACACATGTTTATAGGAACTTTTTTTTTATTTATTGTTATGTAAGGAATCCACTTCCGAAACTTGTCAAAGTATTTCAGAAACACCCTCTATACATAAATAAAATATTTAAAAATAAGTCTATTTTCTACTGTATCGAAGGACGGATATAGAAACAAATGTATTCACCTGTATTTAAATACGATTAAGGTTTAGGAAAGTGTGACGATGCGCTCTGTGTACACAAATAGAGGGTTCGTATGCAAATTATTTCCCAAGTGTTGGTAGGCCTACTTGTATAAGATAAAACAAAACACAACACGTGCCTACCGTGAACATAAATATCAGTGTTAGAAGCTGCCAATAAATTGTCATACAAAGCAAAACTTTCTTGCGTAACCATTAAACATAAGCACGGAATGTATTTATTGTACCAAGGGGTTAATTTAAAAGAATATTATTATCCTAGCCAATGATTTTAAGATTATAATTACTCCCTCTCGTGTGATTTACGTTGCATTGCGCGTTTTGCAATCGTGTATTCATTATCTAAACAAGCGAAATTCTGAAGATGGAACATAGATTCCGAAACGTTTAAAGTATGTCAGATGAGACGAAATATAAACTTATCTTAAAATGATTTATTTGATATTGAAATTGGGTACGATCAAAATCTTAAAATAATTTTTTTTTTTCACATCTTTCAACACCAATACCGATTGACTTTTTAAAAACAATTTTAATTTAAAAGGTACAAATGCCTAACATTTTTCAGGGCAGATAATTCAAATTATTTCTACATAATTTTCAGATAAATTGGGTAGACGATAGTTATAAATTACAATGGATTTATTTTCAATGTAAAATTGTTAAGTATAATAACACCAATATTTAGGGGGAGGGGGGAGAAAAAAGAATAAAGTAATCTTTGTATTAAAAAGTGCCTATTACCTGAGTTACTACCGTCATTGTTTGACCGGACCGTAAGTCACACTAACCTTTTGCGAGTACGCATGCGTGAGATACTCTGAGGTAGCCGGTAACCACCATGAACGTATAGGTTAGTAAACTCTTGCGGAAATTGTTTTTGTGATCAAATTAACAGTATAGATTCTTAGACATAATGTATTTGATATAAGATTGAATTGCTCGGCCCACGTTTGATTATATTTTGTAAAATAATCTATATTTTAAATCGAACTATAAATTAAACAACTAAAACATATAAATATTAACTTAACTATGGAAATACGACCGTCTGCATCGCAGTCAAATTATTTTCCTTTTACTATACATATAAAAATTTACAATTGCAAAAATTTAGGAGCTCACTATAGTGAGTACGGGCTTGGCAATTCCGAGTAGACCTAGCTGGATCTACACACTTTTTCACGTGGGTTAGATCACTCTCTTTCATCTCACCTATCGGGTGTTCCCTTAAGCAACTCTTGTTCTTTTCCGACCCTGACGCTATTAGAGTATTAGAGGGGTAGGGGTTGATGACAAGGGGGAGGGAATACAAATTGAAAAGATGAGGTTTGAAAAGAGTATCTATAATATTCTTAAAACGTCAGTGTTCGTGAAAATAAACCGCGTAGGAAAGACGAAAAAGAAGGATCTTACCCGTGACTAGAAGAAGAAAGATGTAGATGCAGCTTGACCACCTTGGGTTTGTCAACCCACAATAAGTACTGAAAACTGATTACATGTAAAATAAGCTTAGAAAATTAAAACTCGTTTTTAGAAATGTGGATAGAAATTAAAATCTGTTTCAAATACGGTAGGTGGTCTTTGCACAGTGAGAGTCTATGTTGTAGGAACAATAGTTTGGAGTTGTCTCAATAAACCCATACTGACACTTTTAGATGTCATTTAGAAGTCATGAAACAAAATAAAAAGTTTCTTCAGAATCTATTTTAATCAATTCAACCTTATAATTAATAATAACTATATAATTACCTTGTACCCAACGCGTGACTTCGTTATTTGAGCGACTTATGACGCGTTTCGAAACACGTGTTTCATCATCAGGTGCGTACAAAATTCAAGTGTTTTAATATAGCCAACTATTTATTAAAACACTATTAATTTCTCAATTTAAACATTCTAATTCTATAGTTTATAATATGTTACGCATCAGTTGAAATAAAAATTCATAATTTTTTTCAAGAATTTCAAAAATTAAGATTAATATTTTAATTCGCTACGTAAGGGGTTCTTGCTAAGTGTGTACACAATTTAATATTCTACAAATATATTTTTAATTAGATTCATATTTTCTACGGAAAACTGTTAAAAACGGGTATAATTTATCATTTTTCAAAAATCCATATGTCAGTTAATTTTTATTGTAGAAAATAGATTCGACAGTTTGTTATTTTTTAACACGCATTGTTTAACAGAGTTTTAGAATTTGAATCGGAGGATAAATTTTTTGGTTTTTTTTTTTTTAAAGTATAATCATGACAATTTTGTTTTCAAAACATTTAATTTCCCCATAGTAGATGAAAAATAATATCGGTAAAAGGTTTTAAATTTAACATTATTGTTTTGGATAAATCCGGGACGTAGAGGTGGAACATGACCTTAAGGAGCATGGTTACTGTTAATTTTGTTATCCCCACTTTGGGCTACACCCAAAACTTTCTTTCTGTGGTACATTGTCTGGGTCGTTAATAATAGAACACAGTGCACAAACTTTGTAACAAACAAAACCAAACTCAACAAAAATAGTATTAATAATCATTTCCCCGGAAAATACAATTTGATAATTGATAATCAAAATATGAAAATAAACAGTAATAATGTATGTCAGCATGGAAATATATCAGTAAATTTTAAGGAATTTGTCCTAAAAAAATATTGTCCGTCTCAAGGAAATGGCATCTCTAAAAAAAAACATTGATTTTAAAATGTTTGAGGAACAAAGAAATAATTTATTTTGTTTCAAGCCTCTGGAATGTTTATTTTCAATATATTTTGTATTTACCTTAATTGATCTGTCTAAAATAATCCTTACTGTAATGTTGTTTAGTCCGATTCGTCTGCAAAGAGACATCATCAGGCTTTGCACTTGTCATAATTAAACTAAACGCAATAACACGAACATTTAAACACAATATACAATTTAAAATTCACCGAGTTCGAAACTTTAGTCATAACTAATGTAGGTTTTAGCCTCGTGTGCATTCTTCTACTATCTTGTTCTCAATCAATAATTGTGACAAGTACGTAGCCTGATGATGTCTCTTTGCAGCTGAAACGGACGTAGCTAAACAATATTCCAGTAAGGATTATTTTAGACAGATCAATTTAGGTAAATAGAAAGAAAAAAAAGACAAAAAAAATTGAAATATTGTTTTCGTCGAGTTCGGTTTAAGAGAGCATAATTTTTGTCGACTTAACGATATATTTTGGTAACAAAATTGGATTTTACAAGCGTTAACAAAATATTATACGGAAAATGTTTTATGGAATTTTAATTATAAACCATGAAAATTAGTAGTAATAATAAGCTGCATGTTTTGAGATGCATTTTAATAGTATTAATTATAGATAAGAATCTTTTACTACGTGTCACCACAATCATTTAAAAACAAATATAAAATTTCTTCAACAAAACTGAACGTTATAATGTTGACAAAAATGTAGATGTTTTCTAAGGATTCGCCCGAAGGTATACGAGACTGTTTGTCATGCAAATGGAACGACGCCAGCGATCCTCTAATCCTTGAATAATCCTATCTGATCCTCTAAGACACTACTGACACGTAGGAAACGATTATAAGAAATACTGCACAAACTTTGCACAGATTTTCATATATTCAAATTAATTCTTACATTACTCCTCTTCCTGTTCTTTATCAACTAGGGTACGCACTAACTTTTTTAAATATACCTCTTATCTTAATCATAAAATGGGTGTTTGTATTTTTATTTTTTATTTATAAGTTTAGTCCTTAGTATAAAACTAATAAATAAATCCTTGCTTCTAGAATTAACAGCGCAAACATTGCGCAAATATTGCACAAACTTTCTATCTCTCCCATCCATCCATTTATTATTTTATTTTTTTATAATAAAATTGTAAATTAATTTGTAAGAATGAGTTGTTTTATGTTTTAAATATAAGTATAGAATTTTATAAATTTATTTTATGCTATAATATTTGTAACAATTTTTAATTTCTTAGTTTGAAGAGAGGACTGAAAAGTCCCTAATCTAGCCACAAAAATACATAATGCGATTATACGAAAAGAGGTATTCATAATCTGGTTTCGGGACAGTTATTCACCCTTTAAGAGGACCCTTGGGTACCTATTTACAAAATTTAAAAAACCTACCCGTTTAACCACCCCCATCTACAAAACGTGTAATGGACACATATGGTTTGCGATACCTCAAATTAAAGCCCTTTAAAATTATCAAATTTAAATGCTTAAGAGAATGGCCAACGCATTCGTTCGCTACGCTCAAAAATATTATTTTGTAAGTTATTTTCTAGAATTTTATACAAGTAGGTTATGCACTTTGGGAATAGCTTAGATGGTGGCAGTAAGAAAAAACTGATTTCTTATCACCAAAAATATTAAAAGTTTGAAAAGAAAAAAAATTACTCAGGTGGCAGGACTAAAAAATTATTATTCTGCATAAAAATATTGTCTGCAATGCACTTCATGTTATATCATACTATTTATTTCCTAAAACAACTGATACCCAAATTTCACAATTGAAAGCAATTTCGACAGATTATGTTGACATTTTTCGAAGAAACGAATTTACAGACTTCATTTTATTGTACTTTTCTGGTAATTGTCTAAAACACCTACACCTGCTTGTAAGATGTTGTTCTAAATACTGGATGTATTAGATCTTGTGAATAAGATATTATAGCTGAAACAAATATATTAACAGAGTTTAATTTGTCCTTAATTCACAAGGTGTAATACATTTAGTAATAATAAACAGTTGGTCTAAAACAGTGGATGTTCTAGACAATTACCAGAAAACAATAAATTTTGTTTTCTACCGATAACTCTGTTATTCCTCAGCCTACAGAACAAATAAAAATAACAGTAGTCTAGTGTTATTACACATTTTACCCTAGCTCTAGTTTAAATTTCATCTGAATTTGACTTAGAAAAATTTAAAAAAACTTGCGAAAAATTAAAAGAACTGGCGAATTTTTGAAACATTCAAGTGCCTGTAGCTCCTAAACAGTTGGATACAACGATAAATACCTAAAACTAAGAGCCTTAAAATAATGTGTTTTATTTAAAATTCAGATAAAAAATGGAGTTATTTTAAGAAAATTAAAGCTGACCACTATATTAAAATAATGGCGGATGGTATGAATTTTTTTAAATGTTTTTTTAATACTTCTAGTTTTATCTTAAAAATCCTGGGGTTATATTTGAAAGTATTTTTGTAACTGTTGTACTTCTCGTTTAAAACTGAATCTATTTCAATCACCATTTATATATTATTAGATATTTTTTAGTTTTTAGATTACACACTATAATTGTTCGTTAAACATAACTTAATTGATAATGTTAGTTAATCAGTGATAATCGTATCATCGTTTTGAAGTTATTCTTCTGTATCAAAGATTAATACTTAAAGAAAGGACTAGAGCGTGGGAGGAAATTGTAAGATGTTGATAAACAGTTTGAAGAGAGAGAGAGAGGGAGGACGGGGGGAATGGTTACGTGATCGTATATGAACCCCGACAGAGGTAACGTCACGGATAACTAATGGTAAGGCTAAAGTTTTCTTACTATCATTTATTTCTAACAACTTGCACCGTCAAACTTGGCCTCAAACTCCAACATTTTTGCTTCGATTCAATTAAACAAACCAAGTAAAAACACAAATTATCAAACTTAAATTGTAAGCCAATATGCTACCAAGTAGAGAAAGAAAACTTGTGTACAAGAAAAATGTAAAAATAAATTATGATTGAGGGTACAGTTTTCAGTGAAAAAACTCTCGGAATAATGTTCCCCTCATAGACACACTCTAGAATACCAGTATGGCGGATCCTAGCTGAATCTACATTTTCCTCCTGTAATCTTGGGTTAAATCCCTCTCTTTGATCTACCCAATCAAATCTCCCTTGACCAACTATTCTTCTCTTCCGACCCTGACGCTATTTGCGTAGTACTAAGGGGGTGTAGGCCTACTTTCCTTCTTCAGACGATGATGACCGAGAGGTTTTCCCCCTTAAAAAAAAAAAGGAGAAAGAAATTTTTAAAAAACTGGTTTACTGTATATTAGACACTTTCTGAAAATGAAAAGGCGTTTTATTATTAGATTGAAACTTCATGAAACGTTTAGGCGCCATTTTGAAATAATTAAAAGTCACGTTTGATTTTTTTTATTCAATTCATAGCGATGGATTTTAAAATTTGTATTAAAAATATTAAATATTTTAGTTCTAGCTTAATTTTGGGATATTTTTTGTTTGTCATTAAAAAGGAAACTTTGCCTTATGTGATTTTTTAAATTTTTATAATGGCAGTTTTGTTAAAAATAAACAAAATAAAGCCTTTAAAATGTAACATACAAATTTCGTATACTAAATCTGAACTCAATATATCTTCTATTTCCAGTTATAAAAAAATAAATAAATAAAAATAATTAAAATTATTTTTTTTAAAGAAACCACACAGCGGATATTCTGGACATCTAAGCGTTTTCGAGGGGGGGGGGGCATTTTTTCTTTATCCTCAACCAAAGAATCATTGCCTACAAGTTTGGCAGTTTACTTACGGGACACTCTGTATATACTATATAAAGCGAATCTATATTTTTTAAACCTATAAGTAGGAAAATATCAAAGTTGTAGACGTTCTAAAAGTTTATTGTCACAATAGCCATTTAGTAACTGTACAAAATTCGAGAGTAAACGTTAAAAATTATTAATTTTTTTATTTATGAAATTTCATAACCTCAAAAAAATTTGTAATAACTCAGTAATATTGAAAATTATCATAAACGTAGGTGCATATATATTATAATTTTTCTTTCAATGGGAAAATTATAGGGCATTAGTAACTTTTAATACTAAACTAATAAATTTATAAAAGAAGTAACAATTTGGGATTTAAAAAAAAAATTAATTATTTTCGTTAAAACTCATAATTAGAGTCCGGTAGTTCACAAATATTCCCCCTCAGTTAAAACAGCATAACAATCGGTAGCATCGTTATATCATGACCATGACATATGGTGGAGACTTTCCAATTTTATTTTTTAATGTCTACGTTATCAACAAATTTTTTAAATGAAGAACATAAAATATATATTTTATTATGCAAAAAAATTTGTCATATTATTTTGTCTATATTTTGTTTCCTTGTTGGGGAAAACTCTTAATCATCGCCTTTCTTTAAAAAAGAAAGAAAAGTGCATAAAATAAAATCATCTAACCCTTGGCTATTTTAATAGCGTCAGGTTCGGAAAATAACAAGATTTGGTCAAGAGAAACGTGATAGGAAATGAAAGAGAGGGATATAATCCACGACTACATGAAAGAAGGTGTAGATCCAGCTAGGTTCCTCCCTGAGGGTTACTTTTAGAGTTCTCAATACCAGGAAGAAGTTACAAATGTCTCTTGGAAACGTTTCAACAAGTTCATAATCATCCAAATATTAAATTTTACAAAACCAAAATTCTGAATTAACAATTTACCTAACGCAATTTGAAAGAAAGGAAAATACTAATTTAATTGAAGTACTTTAAAACAGTCAATCCTCTTAATTTTTTATTTTCTACAAATTACACATAGGGTTGTTCTGTAAAAGATACGCTGGATACATTCATCTAAAATTAAAAATAAGATCGCAGGATGTTTGGTCGTAAGTCCTTGCACGCGATTTTCTA
This sequence comes from Aphrophora alni, assembly GCA_963513935.1. NCBI lineage: Eukaryota > Metazoa > Arthropoda > Insecta > Hemiptera > Aphrophoridae > Aphrophora > Aphrophora alni. Next base: position 37,087,690 of record OY740766.1, read on the forward strand.
TCCACTGTAGCAAGATCGTTCTGCTGATTTAGGCCTGTTTTAGTGCGCATTCTTAAATTTGTGTCTTAAAGAGTTTTTGTAAAAAATTTTGAGGACAATTTCTAAACATTCTTGTGCAAATTCGTGTGCACTATTTATACAAATTATTTTGTTCAATTTAAAAAAAATACTTGTACAGACGTTATACATAATATACTTGTGCACAATTTGTAAAAATTCTTGTGTATTATTTGTAAAAAAATGTCTGCATAATTTGTAAAAAAATCTTGTGCACGATTTATAAAAATTCTTGTACACTATTTATAAAAATCCGTGTGCACTATGTGTAAAAAATCTTGTTAACTGTATATATTTGTATACAAATTGTAAACATTTTGTCCACAACTTATGAAAATTCTTGTGCACTATTTATAAAAATCCGTGTGCACTATGTGTAAAAAATCTTGTTAATTGTATATATTTGTATACAAATTGTAAACATTTTGTCCACAACTTATGAAAATTCTTGTGCACTATTTATAAAAATCCGTGTGCACTATGTGTAAAAAATCTTGTTAACTGTATATATTTGTATACAAATTGTAAACATTTTGTCCACAACTTATGAAAATTCTTGTACACTATTTATAAAAATCCGTGTGCACTATGTGTAAAAAATCTTGTTAACTGTATATATTTGTATACAAATTGTAAACATTTTGTCCACAACTTATGAAAATTCTTGTGCACTATTTGTAAAAAAAAATAATATTTCTTAGTACAGTTGCACCTTCTTTAACCGGCCTCGGATTAACCGGCCTATTTCGTAGTGTACGGATTCGATGAGAGTTTCCGAAAATAAATAGTACTGTATTATAAAAAATAGTTTGATACTCTTTTTTAAAAAAATGGTAGTTACCATCTGCAGAGAGAAACTAGTGCGCTATTTGTAAAAATATTCGTGTACAATTTGTTAAAGAATTCATGTGCACTATTTCTAAAAATCCCAATTTACTGTTTGTAAAAATAGTTGTGTACTATTTGTAAAAATAGTTGTGTACTATTTGTAAAAATATTTGTGTACAATTTGTAAAATTACTTTTATACAATTTGTAAAAATGATTGTACACTATTAATAACATAAAGAGTGGGGATTATTAAAACAACTGAACAAATAATCCCAAGGTACAACAACTGATTGATTCCAATACAAGATAATATAACAGAGAAAGGAAGCAATCAGACCTTACATGCGTGAGAAGGTTACTCTGACAGACACGGTCTCATAACTCACGATTTATTGAAAAGTGAGTGTAAAAGTTCACTCGGCCACTCACCTCTGGAGGCCACCTTTTGTGTAAACTTGACATTTTAACCTATTTTACCTCAACTATTCTTATTTCTTATCCAATAAGAGATGATTTCCGTCAGAGCAGAACAAAATCAATAAAACCGCAAATAAACATTGGACTCACTTTCTCATCCATCCATCCATCCACAAAACCAAAAATAACCTTATACACCAGAAGGAAATGTAGTTTTCCTGTAGATATTCCATCTTTTTAAAGGCGAAATCTCTTAGACTTGAATACTCTAATTACGTCAAGGTCAGTAGATAACAAAACCTGATAAGAAAAAAAGAAAGATTCTAAACCTAAGAGTAGATGAAAAAATGTGTACTCAGATTTTGATTACCAAGGCCGTACTCACTATATGTGAGCCTCTGGGGGTTCATTGATATAGAAGAGTACACTATCAAAACTATGCATAATTAAAATATATGAAACATAAGGTCAACGCTCTTTGCTAGTGCTGTTCTAAATATAACTCGTATTAAGTGTGTTTTTATTGAAATTACCAGTTTTAAATGTCAACTGTTAATGTTTATTTTGGTCCTATTCCTGAACCAAATTTTCTTCCGATTGGGGGCGGCGCACTGATCGCTAGAAAATTTGAACCCAAAATTTTACGACAATTTTGAACGAAATCAGTAGATTCGATTTTGGATGTTTATACCGATTACTTTCGAATCCGTATTTTTATAGGGATGGTTAACTATACGTTATATTTGTGCCTTAGAGGTTACATTCTAATAAAATTCTATAAAAATCGTTCGAACAGTTTTAAAAAAAAAAGTTCAAGTTCTTCCAAATTTCGAATTATTGAAAGAAAGAAAGGGAGGGGGAACCCTCTTCCAGATATACCTACATATCAAATTGAGGAATTTCAACAAAGATATCTCTACGAACAATTTGTTTAGCCCACGACATAACTTTCTTTATGTTTATGCTAAAACAAAAGAAATACCAAGAAACGTAGTTTGCGTATCATAAAATAACGCTAATTTTCACAGCTGCTAATCAAGTCTCCATCAACAGATCCAGTTTCTGACTCATCAATGCCCATCTCCAACCAAGAAACTGAAATTCGCGTAGTACATTTCTTCCTAACCAGAAAGAAATTTCCTGAATTAGTTCCTTAAGAAGGTTAAAAGATGTAAAACATGTTTCCACCTATTAATCTACATTACTTAAGCCCGTAGAAATATGAACGCCTTCTTAATATAAGTTCTATTTATATACAGGATGTTCAACTGAAGATGTCCACCATTAAGATATCTAAAACTATAAGCAGTAAAGCAGACTTTAAATGGGGATCCTACCCAATTGTTTCATTGGATTTAAAAATATTTCATCCAAATTTTCAAAAGTTCATTTTTAAAATACCTACACCTTATTTTTATGATGATTTAAGTTAGGACATATAATTTTAGGACTTTATTTATTCTTGGATTATACTATTATCAAGCGGGAAATGCGGCTGAACGAAGCGGCTCGCTCTAACGCACGCGCCATCACACACAGGAGAGCAGAGTATTAGGCCTGGCAGTGGGCCACTCGCATACTGTGCTTCACTTGATCAAACTTTCATTTATTTAATTTGATATTTAAAAAATAAAATCTGTAATATATTTTTATTCTACACTTTATTACAAAAAAAATGAGACCAAACAATGTATACTTTACTGAATCATAGCCCAAAATCAACAATCTTTGCTACAAAATGAATGACAGTATGCTGGCTAATAAGTGTGAATAAACAACACTATCGTATATCTTTATCGAAAAATATATACATTTCGATTTTAATGAAATAAAGGAGCTCAATATAATAATAATAATAATATAAAACATAATTTGTACTTTATTGTTTACAATGTGATAAGCTGTGTATATATAAATATGTATTAAAACGTTAATATTGGCATTTACACAATTTATTTGTTGTAACTAACATTTGCTCATCTAAGCAACAGAGAGTAATGTTGAAAAAATTTAAATTCCCTACTAATATGGAAAATACAACAAATATTTTTTTTAAATGTAAAAACATATATTTCAGTTTAAATATTGTAAATAAAAATATTGTTGATTTTGGGCTATAAATTCGAAAAGTATACACTGTTTGGTCTTATTTTTCTTGTAATTATATGTAGAATAAAAATATATTATACATTATTTTTTTTTTTAATATCAAATAAAATCAAGTTTTATAACGTGAAGCCCAGTAGGTGACTCATACTGGTGCCTAGGGGTAGGTCACCGGACACCCTAATCCTCTGAGCTTGTGTGAGTGAAGCGACCCTTCCTTCAACTGCATTTCCAGTTTGATAATAATATAATTTTTGATAAACCCAACCTTTAGAGTCGTTTAAACGTCAACAAATTTGAAGTTTGGTGGATTTTGAGGAGCCTATTATCCGTACTTCTTGTTGATGCGTCAAATTAAAAAAGGCATAGTCTAGAAAGTGTAAATACCAATGAAGGAATACAATTAAAATAATTAATTTGTAATAATAATTAATTGTAATTAATTAAATTGTAATAATTAACAGATAAAAACTGGATCCAATCTAATGTAATCATAGGAGTTAAGCAACCAGACAAATAATAAATCTGACTGAAAATAAAATTTAAAACAATTTTAGTGATGTAGAAACGATTATGGGTAAAAAATATACTTTAATAAGCCTTCAGTTAAAATAATTATAAATAAAATCAGAAGCTAAAACATTTAACACAAACAATATGTATTATTCTAACAACCTGACTGTCACTTATTCATTACTTATGTTTAATAATTATTGCAGTAGATAAAGTGAAGTTTTTATCTGTTGTACAAATTAGCTATTTTAATTTCAATCCTGCATTGGTATTTACACGGTTCCATGTTCATCTTTCATTACGGAAAGTCCATAAGCAAAGTAGAGTTTCAACTCTAATAGTCGTCATGAAAATATCACCACTACGCGCTCTGGGTCTTAGTTTCACTAGATTGTATTCTCCGCTAAATTCTACGAGTTTGTTACAAGTTTGTTTAATCATCAAAAATACAGATAAGGGATTTTCAACTACGAGCTAACCCCCCCCCCACTATTACTATTCACCCCTCCGTTTCCATGATAATTCCTGGACTACCCACTCCGCCAGCATTTTTCCTTCAGTTGACTCAATCGGTTAACCACCCTACACAAATGTACGAGGTAAGTCCGGAATGTAAGTTCCGTTTGTATTTCTTGCCGCGGCAGCGCTGCGATCGCAATTAGGCGCATGCATGGTAGTTGCTCTGAATCAAGATGACGCCATTTTGACATCGCTGTTTTGTTATTTACGTTTACTTGGAATAGCGAAGTTGATTGAAAATCACACTTCACTTGTGAGATAAGATCTGCAATTCGTTTTCTGAATGCGATGACACTAAACCACTCGACATTCATCGACTGATCTCCGGAGAAAATGCGATGAGTGATTTAATAGTAAGGAGATGGATCCGAGAGTTCAATGAAGATGCACGATGACGAACGAAGTGGACGTCCATCTTTATTAGTGATGAATTGCTTCGTACACTACGAGAAAAGATTAAGGAAAACCGTAAGTTTACAATTTCTGCTCTTTCTTGGAATGTCCGCAAATTTCAGGATCATTTTTTCATGAAATTGTTTCTGTGAAACTGTTTTCTCATAAACTTTGTGCTCGATGTGTGCCAAAAACTCTTACAAAGCAACACAGAAAACAATGTCAGAGCAGTGCACTTAACTTTTTGACACAGTGATGACTTTGTGAGCCAGATAGTGACCGGGGATAAGACTAGAGTCGCTTATGAAACCCAGGACTAACCAACCCGAGTACATAATTGTCGTGACTAACCGTAAAACACATTTTTCCTTAAGCATTACAGTCATTTCGAGGTTAACCTCATTATCGAAGCCGTGCGTGTCAATATATAAACTTGTCGTTTATAATCACAAGCACTTCGTTAAACAATTTAAAATCTATTAGACATTTATATATAAACACAGATCATGTTTATTCATACACATAAGTACACATAGATTGGCAACTTTGTATACCAGGACGACAAGCCATTTGTTTCATAACGCTAGAAAAAAGAGTAGATTGCGTCAGACTACAAATTGTGCCGCTTAACATGATTTTATTTTTGATATTGTTGTTTAAAGCTGGAAAACCTCTCGCATAGCTTAATAAAGAAGATAAAATAAACACTCCTACTTTAATAGCGTCAAGGTTGTAAGAGAACAAGAATTTCGGTTTGACGAAATCCCGGATCGGGATTTGTAGGTAAAAAAAATCGTCCAAGGAAGCTTTATACAAATTTAAAATTTCCAAATTAGTTCTACCTATTTAGTTGAAATTTATGTGTAATTTGACGTGTGAATGTCCCAGACTAGTGAGTTAAATCAAAAAGAAAAGAAAATTACCATCAATTAAATACATTTACGATTATGATGAATATTTAAAAAATATTTTTTCTATTCATTATAAAAAATGAGACTCTTCATTGCCGACTTATCAAACCATACGAAATTAAAATGGTGCTTCAAAAAGGAATTTACAACTTAATAAATTCATTTAAATTTACTCAGACTACTTACAAAGCTGGTTTTGGTGTCATTTTGTAACAAAATAGATCAAGTTTTGACCCACGTAGTGAATAGTACTGAATAGCATCACCGCAAGCGCTAGCGACAATTGTAACAAAGATGGCTGCCTTCACAATTCCCGAGGGCGCTCGCTGTGTTTTGGTTTGAAGAATCGAAGTCTGCGACAATTGTGTAACGGAATTTTCCTGACTAGTATGCACAAGATCATCGTAGTAGACCTACCATTTATGAGTAGTATAAGTGAATTTTTTAATTGAATGATCAGTAAGCCATAACAAATCCTCACGACGTCCCCGTGTGTCTAACAATGTCGTAGAGCAAGTGAGGCAAATCTTTAACAGTCTTACAAAATCAACTTGGAGTATTTCTAGGGAACAGGCCGTTCCACGAACGACTCTTTGAGGTGTGTTGAGGAACGTTTACATCTCAAACCGTACAGATTAACAAGAACTAAAAGACGAAGATAGGGTTGCTCGTAAGGAGTTTTGTGCTGATATGTTGCAACGACTGGATGAAGACCAGGATTTCATTGAAGCATACTCTTCAGTGTCGACTTTCCATGAAAGTGGTAAAGTGAATACACAACTGTCAGATTTGGGACAGTGAAAATCCACAGTAATCCTTGTGGTTCGTGATAGACAAAAACGTCTTTTATACCCTTCCTTTTTTCAAGAAAAACGTCAACAGGTGTACTTAGATGAGCTGGAAACTTTTTAATCCCACAGATAGATGAAGACGATCGAGAAAGCAGTATGTTCAGCGCCGTACTACCTCACCCAGCGCCGGGATTTCCTCAATAACCGCTTTCCAGGTACATGGTTAGGTCGAAGTGGGCCCATTGCAAACTCGTTCACCGGATTTGACACCTCTCGATTTTTAATTGTGGGGATTTATCAAGGATAAAGTTTACAAACCACCCACTCGTTGAATTCAGAACAATAATCTACTCCGGAGATGAAGAAGTTACGCCTGACATACTGCTCCGGGATTGGCAGGAAATAGACTTCAGATAGGATAATCAGTGGCAGTCACCTAACTAACTATAAGGTAAAACAATTGTACTAATTTGCTACAAAATGACGCCAAAAACCAGCTCTGTATAAATTTACAAATATCTAGTCTTTTTTGAATTAAAAAAATAATTTTCATTTCCCACACGTAAGTAGAATTGGTTTGGTGGTTGAAAAAGTTATTGAAACATATTAGCACCAGTTTAATTCAAGCGTTTTATAAAATACCCCCACCTTCGTACAATGTTTGGTTCATTTCCTGTTCTCTAAATATTCCACTATTGACGTCTCCTACAAAGATCGATTGTATATAAAGGTATTGTCTCGCCAAGTCTAACAATATCGATAACAAAAGCTTTATGAATCGCACGTAACGACTACGGACCGATGAGTTCAATCGGTTTTCTTACGAGTTGAATGGGTCACAACACTTGGAAACAATAATAGATTTTCCTTTTGTGTTTGTATTTATCAAAATATGACGTCAGTTTTAAATCCTGCACCTGTGAAGCCAAGTGTACTCTCGTTAAGCATGTTTACAATTCATTTTAATGATATTATTGAACGGCTGCTTCAGATTCGTAAATGTAACAATACCATTTGAGGTTATTTTACTCTATTAATTATAATTATTGTTATGATAACTATTTGAAATAGGAATTTAATGTTACTGAAATTTGTTTTTATCTAAACAAAAAGTCAAGGAATTTGTAAAATGCTTACTTTCTCGCAAATATATAGTACAGAAAAAGTTATGAGGTAAAAAAAAAATCAAATTAAAGTTGAAATCTGTTCAGTTGAATTGATTTCGCTTCAATTTTGCTAGAATGTGAAGCTCAATGCCGCGGAACAGTTGTCAAATCAAAAGTAAAAAATAAATTACGATTCTGGAAAACAGAACCTTAACCGCCGTCAATAAAAACTCAATTTTAATCCCACGATTTAAAGATGAGTTTATGGTACAATAGAAACAGGATTAGGCTGTATAAGAAATCAAAAAATATATTTATGTAATTTTCCAAAAAAAGTAATTAGGGTGTATAAAAACTCATTTCCCATACACGAGAAAAAATTGTTAACGATAATTACTTTCTTTCCTATTTCACCTCTCTAGTGTGAGATATTTATGAATACACAGTGATTCAAAATTGCTCGGCAATACATCGACAACTGATTCTGAGATGAAAATATGAGAAAAGAGATGACTAGCGAAATATTTCATACTGATTTCTATCCCCAAAAGTAAAATGAACCCATAATATACGAAAAATTGAATAAAATGGGTCCCAGAATTGTATCTCCAGAAAAAGAAAGAAAGAAAAGAAAAAAAAAAGTTTAAAAACACATTTTTTACTTAGGCTTACTTAATTTAATAAATTTATGATCTCCGGTTTTTGCCTAATCTTCACTTTTCATGACTTGAAGAAACCGAAAAGGCGATTTCCGAAAAACCGTCCGTCCGTCGCGTTGTCTGTACGGTAAGCACGTTTTTAGATACAAAAATTGAGATAAGAACACGAAATTCGGCACAGGGAACCCTACCGAAATTCAGAAAAAAATTTAAAAATCAAATCAACTTATAACACCTTAAATTACATAAAATTTGAAGATTTCAATTCTGCGTGCAGTGGTACCAACCTATGATGACAAATCGCGAAGTTATTAAAAAATGTAATTTCGAAACCTGATCATCCAAGGAAATTTGATGAATAATTACGAAATCCGACCAGGTCACGTGACTGACACGTACGAGTGAAGATTTGGAAAACCTGTGTAACAAATGTTTTAAACAAAGTTACACTACTGAGTAAGACCCCTTGGTGTAGGCTACCAAATACAATTTTCTACATGGCCAAGAAACCAATTTTGGTACGTTACATTTAAAGGATCTGCTCTTAAAAATGGAGCTGGGTAAGTACTATGATGGTTCCATCAAGTTTAATCAATACGCGAAGTATTGACGTTTAATTTTGAATCACTCTGCATAACAATTATTATTTCTGCTTTTGTGTGAGAAGGTTTGGATTGTTTATTTAACTTATATTTATCACTATAGGCTGATTATGAAATTTAATTTACACCAAATAACTCTCACATTATTTTAATAAATAATCCAAAAAATATAAAATACGACAATGATAATCGTAATATAGATTGAACAATTTTTTAATTGTTATGGATAGAAGCGGGTTTTATCCCCTAGACACTTCAGCCTAAGTCTTTTTGTGTACTTTTTATTCCTGAGTAGCTTATGTCTATGCCCTTGGTTTAGGACATGTTGCTTGTCGCTTAGGTCGCATCTGAGCCCAAGATCAACAATTGTCTTCTACGTCCTAACGCTTTGCACTTTAGTACTATATGTTCTGTAGTTTCTAGATGCTGGTTGCATAGTCTCCATTCCTTGGAATAATCCGATAGTATTAAGTTGCTTCTTGAAAGCGCCATGGTAATTTCGTTTACTTTGTGAAGTGACGAACTTGGAGAGTTTCAGATCTGGTTGGACCAATCATCCGTATAGTTTTCCGAGTATTTTGTCCATCGTTCCTTAATGTCTGAGTTTAGGCATTGTTTTAGACTATCTTTCGCTACGGCTTAGTTATTCCGCATACGGGTTCTGGACCAATGAAGGATTTCTTTATCCGTCTTTTCGTAGCCACTGTGACCTGGTATCCAGCCAAGTATTACCTGGTTTTGGGTCGAAATTAAGGTTCAGCGACATTAGATTAAACATACATTTATTACGGTTTTAAAGTCGGACATTTGTGTTTATAAAAACTCCTGAAACTTCGTGTATAAGTTTTATATGCACAAATAATATCAAATGCGCAATTAAAACATACTAATAATATACACTAATATTGTGAACGAATGAACCATTGCACGTTTGTTGAACAGGATAATAATGCTTCTACCTTCACGAGTACGGGAATAACTCTCCTAATTTCTTTGACAGGGGGAGTTTATAGGGTCGTGCTTCTCAGGAGAACTATATGAGCCTTGTGATGATATTACCCAAGACGTAAAATGATAGGAACTTTGGTTTCTATATTAAGTTAAGGCCATATAAACCGTAATATGCAGTCAAAGAGAAGGAGTAAAGTTTAATTAGTGTTCAAATTCTCAAACACTACGATCATGATTTTGAATGAGGAATAAACTTTCGAAATCTTACCTACATATGCACAGAAACATGGATAATTATTTGTAGCTATTGTTGAAAGAATATTTAAATTATTCAAGACAGATAATTTAGAGGCATAAGGTAACCTTACCTACATGTGCACAGAAACATGGACAAGTATTTGTAGCTATTGTTGAAAGAATAATTAAATTATCTAAGACAGATAATTAGGAGGCCTAACCTAACATAACCTTACCTACATATGCACAGAGACATGGACAAGTATTTGTAGCTATTGTTGAAAGAATATTTAAATTATCCAAGACAGATAATTAGGAGGCATAACCTAACATAACCTTACCTACATATACACAGAAACATGAGAAACATGGACAATTATTTGTAGCTATCGTTGAAAGAATATTTAGGTTATTCAAGACAGATAATTTAGAGGCATAAGGTAACATAACCTTACCTACACATGCACAGAAACATGAAAACATATTTGTACCTATTGTTGAAAGATTATGTAAATTATCCAAGACAGATAATTAGGAGGCCTAACATAACCTTACCTACATATGCACAGAAACATCGACAAATATTTGTATCTATTGTTTAAAAAGAATTTTAATTATCGAAGACAGATAATAAAGCATAACCTAACATAACCTTACCTACATATACACAGAAACATGGACAATTATTTGTAGCTATTGTTGAAAGAATATTTAGGTTATTCAAGACAGATAATTTAGAGGCATAAGGTAACATAACCTTACCTACACATGCACAGAAACATTAAAACATATTTGTACCTATTGTTGAAAGATTATGTAAATTATCCAAGACAGATAATTAGGAGGCCTAACATAACCTTACCTACATATGCACAGAAACATCGACAAATATTTGTATCTATTGTTGAAAAAGAATTTAAATTATCCAAGACGGATAATGAGGCATAACCTAACATAACCTTACCTACATATGCACAGAAACATGGACAAATATTTGTATCTATTGTTGAAAAAGAATTTAAATTATCCAAGACGGATAATGAGGCATAACCTAACATAACCTTACCTACATATGCACAGAAACATCGACAAATATTTGTATCTATTGTTGAAAAAGAATTTAAATTATCCAAGACGGATAATGAGGCATAACCTAACATAACCTTACCTATATATGCACAGAAACATGGACAAATATTTGTATCTATTGTTGAAAAAGAATTTAAATTATCCAAGACGGATAATGAGGCATAACCTCACATAACCTTACCTACGTATGCACAGAAACATGGACAAATATTTGTATCTATTGTTGAAAAAGAATTTAAATTATCCAAGACGGATAATGAGGCATAACCTAACATAACCTTACCCAAGAAGAACCTCTTGGCAACTACCCAGTAAACGAAGTATAGGGTAAACAACAAATTATCAGCATCTGTTTTTTGACAGAACTTTACGGTTCATGGCGTAATCAGAAACCGAAAAAGTTATATTCGACTTGACATCCTTCCGTCGTCGTTGACGTCTGCACGTAAACACAATAGCGGCCACAAAAATTAAGCCACACGATGAGTTCATTGGAACCCTGTTGAAATTAGAAAAATCCGATTTTCTTGTACATATTTCGTGTGTTATTCAACACATTGAATTTGGATACAAATTTGCGGATTTCAATTCTGCAATGATACCACCCCGAACTCTTTACGATAACAAATAGCAAAGTTAGAGTCAAAATAATAGTAATCACGAATCCTGATCTTCCACGGAAATGTGATAATCGTATAGTTACGAGATCCGGCAAGTCACGACTGCCGAGACACGACACGAGCGAAGCTAGTGATGACTGAAGACTGTTTAATACATACTCAACTACGAGACTGTCGTTATCAAGATGTAGTAATATATGATTAACAAGTTATTGTCTATGATTGGGCTGGGTATGTACCATGATGGCGCCCATAAACATGTTTTACAGTAAAAGCAAAATATTGTTTTGTCTTGTGACGATCTTTAAAAATAACTCAGTTATGCGCATTTTTGTATTTAGTTAAAGTTTACTGTTATTGTTGTTAAATAAATACATAAAAATAAGCCATTTTGTTAGTTTTTTCGATATGGTGGCTCAACAATTAATGGTGTTTAATTTTTTATTCTTGTTGTTTAAAAGAAAACCTCCCTATTGGTCATCATCTCCTTATAAAGAGAAGAAGATTAAAACATAAAATAAAAACCCCTATCCCTCGAATACTTTAATGGCGTCAGTCAGGATGGGAATTGAAAGATAACGATTGTATGTTTGCGGTGGATTTTTGGATAATTTTAATAGCGATAACATTAATTGAAATGTTTTCTCTAAAACTACCTGGGAAAACTTCATTCCCTATAAATTTCAATTTTTTGAATGATACTTTGTATCAACAGTAAATTTATATGTTCTCTCTAAAACATTTTAAATCAACTCGTCCGTGCGTGCGCGCGCAAAATAAATATGGAATCAATTCCAAAACATTCAACTTCTAAGCGGAAAATAAGAAATTAACAAAGTAAAGGACTGCCAAAAGGAGAACAGCTCGGAACTTTACCGTCATTAACCAAACTTTGCATCAATCTTTTTACAAGACAGCGTTTTTTTTTTTACCGACAAGCAACTTAATTAAGAATCTTCCCCGGAGACAGGAAATGAAAATGTTAGATTCTTCAAAAAGAAACTGTCTCCATTTGTTTCTGTGCAATTTTCCTTTGCATTTATTAGTTACCCCCTCACTCCCACCCCCCCCCCCTGCCAACACATTGCGCGCACAGTCCGAAGTCCTTTTATTCTCCGTCTTTGTCGTCATAAGATCTTTAAATATTAATAACAAATCAACAAAACAGTTCTACCAACCTTTTTATTTCCAAGTTAAATTTTCTGTTTCCCTTCTTCCAAATAATACAATATTGTACATTGAGTTGATATTGTACAAATGATTGTCCAGTCCAAAAAATATTGACTTAACTCACATAAAATTTCAAAATTGTGTCGTTTGCAAAATTCAATAGAAAGTTTTTAATTGAATTGTGCTCAACAAAACATTAGTCACCTCCTCGAAAATTGCATTTTATTACTTGGAGTGAAAAAGAACAAAGGATTGGAAGTTCCCAGAACTCAAATTCACGGTGTAAAAACATTTAGATGTTAAAATTCTTCAAACAATTAAAAAAATCTCTCACAATGTATTTAAAGACAACAAAGATAATGCAAAGTTTTCATTGATGAATGCCCTCCAACGTCTTTACGCGTGTTGGAAGAATATAAAGGAGGAAGCAACATGAACTCAAAAGAAAAATCGAACGCCTACACAACCGGACTCGATCCTGTGTAAGTTGATGCTACCGAATGTGAAGTACAAAAAGAAGTGTCACTTGCGCTATTCCGTTCCTCTCATTGGAAATAATTTGGTACAGAAATCCGTCCTGTAATTTTATGAAATGTCGATGAAGAAGCACCGAACAACGAAGGGATAGACAGCTCAGAGGCCTCAGAAACATAGAAGACGGAACATACCACTCCTGCTAGGACAACTTGGCGGATTAGATGACATATTGAGAAGAGGCAAAGAGACGCTGACAGGGTTTCTATTTCGGCACTGTAGTCAGAAAATATGTTGGAAGGATAGAAATAAAAAATAATGGGACCTGGAGCTATTATCCAGGGGGGGGGGAAGGAGACCCCACAACATTTATTAGTCAAATCCAGTCCAGCAATGGAAGTCTGGGAGGTTACCCTTAATCCCCTTCGTGTAATGAGTACGGGTTTAGAGATTCTGAGGTACATAGCTGGTTCTCTGTCAACCAATTCTTCTTGTTCTTTTCCAACCCTGACACTATTAAAGTATTCGAGATTAGGGGTCTTTATTTTATGTTCTTTTCTTTTATTTTTTATTATTAGGGTAATCGAGATTAAGGATCTTTGTTTTATATTCTTTTCTTTCTTTATTATTATTAGAGTATTCGAGATTAAGGGTCTTTATATTAAATTAATTTCTTTCTTTTTATTATTAGGGTAATCGAAATTAAGGATCTTTATTTTATATTCTTTTCTTTCTTTATTATTATTAGAGTATTCGAGATTAAGGGTTTTTATATTAAATTAATTTCTTTCTTTTTATTATTAGGGTAATCGAAATTAAGGATCTTTATTTTGTTCTTTTCTTTCTTTTTTATTATTAGACTATTCGAGATTAAGGATCTTTATTTTATGTTCTTTTCTTCCTTTATTTATTATTGAGTATTCTAGATTAAGGATCTTTATTTTATGTTCTTATCTTTCTTTTTTATTATTAGAGTATTCGTCTTTAAGGGTATTTTATTTTAAATTAAATTTCTTTCTTTATTTTAATAGGATAATCGAGATTAGGGGTCTTTATGTTATGTTCTTTTCTTTTTGTATTATTAGAGTATTCGAGATTAGGAGCATTCATTTCATGTTTTTTTCTTTCTTTTTTATTATTAGAGTATTTGAGATTAGAGGTCTTAATTTTATGTTTTTTCCCCCTCTTTCTTTTTATAAGTCGATGATGACCGAGAGGTTTTTGGTCTTTTAAACAAGAAGAAATAAAAACAAAAATTCCTCTCTTCTCTCATTATGTCTGAAAAATCCGTTTGTACTACAGAATCTGTTCTCTTTATTTATTTTCCCCACAATATACATAGGCGAATATCTTCAATCGTAATATGTACTACAATGAGCTTATTATCCTATTCTAACGCGGAATACATATGATCTATGTTTCTATATCCTGTCTCTTGTTAACAGGTTAGGGATCTTTATGCTCTTTTCTTCCTTTTTTTTTATAAGGTGATGATGACCGAGAGGTTTTTCCTTTTAAACAAAAACCTACGAAATAGTCAAGGGTAGGGTTTAAACTCGCTTCGCTCGTCCAAAAAAATGCAGAATTTTCACCGAAGTTAATATTTGAAGATCTTAACTTTAGTAAGGCCCACATTTCACCGCTCTGGCATGGATTGTATCCGGCAGTTGGTTAAGAGGAAACACAAGTCGGAAGTGAGCGATAAGAGTATCTCTCCAACTCGTTATCTTGTGAATGTGGTTACAATACTTGAAAGCTTAGACTTAAGTATCGACCGCCAAACATTCATATCAACTGCATAATACGTTATGGGAAATTGAAATAAATAATACATTGCTATATTTAGTTCCGGTGTAGAACTCTTTGGTTAATTACATATCAGCTTTCCATTGCTTTGTTTATAAGCCGGAAATTATTGCTGATAATCAGAAATCGATTTCATATTTACTGAAATAAATTATGCAACCATTTCCTCATACCTACATAATGTATAGAAACACAACAAAATCATAATCAGAGATTAGTTTTAAATACATTGTTTATGTCATATCTTGTTTTAAATATAGGTGGTTGATTTGGTATTTATTTTCTTTCCTGGAACACCAATATTGTTATTTTATGTATGGTACATTGGTTGAGCTATAAATTGTCAAATTTCAATAAAATAAATGGAAATCAGTAGCCGACTTTTAAAAATTCAATCATCAAAAGCCCCTATAGGGGCTATAGGCTTTTTCTTGAAGGATTTTAATGAAAATTTCATATTAAAATTTTCTCATACAATCCTCCATAAAACCAAAAATAATCATAGACATCTCCCAAAAATGGCTCAAATAAAATTATATTAGAGGGGGGGGGGGATGACATGGTATTTATAATCCTTCCCTATGTCTTTCTTATAGGAGATTAGTTGATATAAAGAAGTCTATCACTCACACAATGTGTTAGATCAGGCATCGTATACAATGTCTAGGTATTACATAAATTGCCTAAAGTTGGCAGGCAAAGTATAAAATCAAGCATATTTTATATTGTGTAGGCATTCTATACAATATACCTACTGTACTTCAGGCAGAGTTTTGAATACCGGTTTTCCCATGTCTTTCAGCTTAGGTTAGGTTAGGAAAGGTTCATTACTAAAGTAAATATTTAGTAAACACACATCCTATTTTTCTATTTTCTATTTTTTATATGGTAAAATGAATAATTTTTTGAGCAAATCTGTTCATTTAATACTTTGCCTGAAGAAAATGCCTAGACAAAGTGAGTAACGATTTAACAAAATTACTCTATCTTATACTTTGTGAAAAATGATTAGGCATTGTATAGAATTACTAGGTATTCTATAGAATGTCTGGATTATATGCACTCCCGGATGATTCGTTTGTCGTAGACATTATTAATATATCGTAAACTAAAAATCTGATGGAGACTGTTACTTTTTCATATAACTTAAAAATCTGCAAAGTCTGAATATGTTTTAACTTTTTGCAACTTTAATTTTTTACAGGCAAACCTATTTTCCATGGTGTTTTCGGATTCCGTACAAAATTTTATGACGTTTTATTCTAGGTTATTGTTTGATAAACCAACTCGTTTAGGAGTAATGGACATTAATATTTTCGAAGCATTTTCAGGTGGCAATTTTCCATACTTCCCATTGTTAAATCAAGATAAAAATGTAAGTATGTATAGTCTAAGATGTGTAAATACTGACGTAGGACAACAAATAATTTGTGCAACTTATAAAAACGGCTAGAATCTGGTGTAACCTAAGTAATATAGTCACATCTTTACTCGTCCCCTTAAGATTTTATTTTTTTGATATGTATTTTTGGGAGGTATAAATCAAAAACTAAAAACTATGGTTTTCTTAAAATCGGCCAAAACTAGAAGTATAATAGGAAACATAGGAAAAAAAAGGATCTAACCCAAGATTATATGGAAAAAAAGTGTAGATCCAACTAAACTCCTAGCCATCGAATACTATAATAATAGCGTCAAATCGGAAGAGAACAGAGTTGGTCAAGAGAGGCTAGATAAGAAAGATAGGAAAAGAGGGATCTAACCCAAGACTACATGGAAAAGGGTGTAGATCCAGCTAAACTCCTAGCACTCGAATAATAGGTTCAAGGTCGGAAGAGAACAAAAGTTGGTCAAGAGATCTTGATAGGAAAAGAGAGACCTAACCCAAGACTACATGAATAAAGTTGTAGATCCAGCTAAAGCTCTCTCTTAATTGTCACGTCCGTACTTACTAAAGTGAGACCCTGAAGGTAAATTTTATCAAAATATGTTGAGCAAATTTTGAAAAAATTAATTTTATTATTTTATTTAATGCTGTGTGTGGTAATTTGTGTAATATCTATGTACAGTGGTTTCATTTCTACTGGAAAATATTGCATCCGCATTACACAACACTCTTGTTAGAAGAGTGATTAACTCGTGTGCAACTTAACGATATTCTAAAGTGTTTGTAACAATGTTTATATTATTTAAATTGTTAAATGTGTTAAACAAGGGGTAATTATGAAGTATAAATGAAGATTACATTTGTCCATGAACAAGACCATAATGGTAGACATACAGCTGTACGCTAACATAACAGTCCATTTGAACGCTTAACGATTTCGATTCTAACATAAATATTCGTACAGGTTATAAAGCTCCGAGAGATGTACCGGAAAATAGCCACAAATAGACGCCATTTTTAATGTTGCGACAATTTTACTTATACAAAATATAGGTTACGTTTGGTAATCGTTACAAATGTCTGTAAGTTAGCACGATCATTAATTAAGGACGCACAAAATTAGCTATAGAGAACCTATAATGTTCCTAATATGAACCTATATTTTTGGTGTTTTCATAATATAGAAAATTATTGAAAATTCAGAAAAATCGAACTGAAAATGTCAAAACACTTTTTTGTTCATATCTTAACACATTAAATTACAGTATCCTCAAGGTAGGAATGTGTCTGGGGTGGAGAGGAAAAGAGGGGCCCCCATACTTTGTTAGGATTACTTTCCGCTGAATAATAATTCAAATGCAACCATTCGTTTTAAAATACCATCAACGAAGTATTTGAAAAGTCATAATACTTTACTTAGTCACATCACACGAAGTTTTGGTGTGGTCATAATATGCTGTGTTGTTTATTTCCTATATTATTGACTTTTACCGCTGTACAACCCCAATAAAAAAATATATACCTCAAATGCTTCTGTGTAAACGAGTATCCTACTTTCGTTTCTTTTATCGGTGTAAATAAGAATAAAACGTTTACAAAAGTCTGTCAGGGAATTAAATATAGCTAAGCAGTAATTTGTGTACCTAGTTTTCTTGGAATGGGTTGTACCGTCAAGTCAGGCTAGGGAAGCAAGTAGAAGGGAGGACACGCCCATTACACCAGACACAATCCTAGTCTGAGCTTACTTTAGATAAAAATTTGGAGATTTCTGTACGTAACGGATCGAACCCGTGTGACGCCTCCTGCTGTTTTGCAGCCGAAAACTCCTCGAGATGGATCCAGGAATTCCCAGCTGGCAGGTTAAGTAATCGCGTCGACCAAAAATTTGTCAGGAGGAACAGGCGCGTGATTTTTGGTGCAAAGTCAAGATCATCACAATTTTAAAATTAAATTTTTTTTTAAGACGATTTACAAAAAAACGATGAAAACCTACGACCCCTCATTTAAAAAAAACTATAAATTTTGAAAAAGAAGAAATACCATGGTTCTCGCGAGCGACCAAACCATAGCGGGACCAGGAAGGGACTGACGGAGTGAAGCTCTCGCATCTCTCTTCCTTTCTGACCGCCGCGTAATTCGCGCTTCAAAACTACAAATAAAGCTTTTTACGAGTTTATTCAACCGTTGCTAAATATATTAAATTCTATTATTTTGGTTTCTGTTTGAACCCCACTATGCAACACCCCCACTTATCTACGATGGCAAATAGTCAAGTTATTGTCAAAAATCTAATTTTTAACTCTGAATCTAAGAGAATGTGATTCGCGTGGTTACGAGATCCTGCAAGGACGAGTCACCTATACGAGCGTAGCGAGTGGAACCTTTCACATATTATGTACAGCTTCGAAGCCCGTAAGAGACACTGACACGAGCGAAGCGAGTGCAAACTACTTAAACATCTACGAAGGTTGTAATAAAGATTGATAGACAATTACAAGATTCAGAAAACCAGTGTAACAACTGTTTTAAACAAACTTACCCTACTCTTGAGCTACCAGTACAATTTAACATTACCTACAAACTCAAGAAACCAACTTACATTAAGAGGATGATTGTATTAC
Source organism: Aphrophora alni (assembly GCA_963513935.1). Classification (NCBI taxonomy): domain Eukaryota; kingdom Metazoa; phylum Arthropoda; class Insecta; order Hemiptera; family Aphrophoridae; genus Aphrophora; species Aphrophora alni. The sequence continues at coordinate 37,106,949 of OY740766.1, forward strand.
ATTATGATGGGAGCTGGGTAAGTACCACGATGGCTCCCATCTACTGTTTCAATCTTATTCGATTAATACTGAAACCTTTGTAAATTATTAATGGTGATTTTTGTTTTTTGAAGCTATCTTTTTAGAAATAACTGTTATTTTGTTAATAAAATTCTTTAATTGTTATTTGTATTTTTTAACTTACGTTGGGGTTTGAGGGGTACTTGATAAACAATATTTAGATTTCTCAATAAGGATGGCAGTAATAACAGTAATTAGCTAAACACTTTTTACAGTATAACAGAATCTATCAAACAATTTCTAAAATAGGAAAGAAAATCCATAATAAACAGTAGAGATTAGCATAGTATAAATAAAGGGTACAACGACAAAAAACATTGTTCTAATGAACTCGGCACTATAATGTTATTACATTATTAATTTCCCCTTAATTAACCTCCAACACTGCGAGGCTGTAGGTCGTGCCCTAGGCGAAGCGAGGTTTTGGCAGCACATTGGCTGGGGTGCACGCAGCTAGTCTACGCCCAGTCGAGACATTATAAGTAATAATAATTGTTTTTAAGTAATTAGTTTACATCAACAACTACACAGAGTTGAATGTAAGAAAAATACATTAAAATTATTAACAGATTGCTACTCACACTTCAGTTAATATTATTAACTAAAGTTGTACAAAAAACTTACCGAGTCCCAAAATAAAATAATATTTCACAACTTAATTATAATATTACAATAAATCAGGATTCAAATCTGAAATTTATTTTTGTTGAGTTACGTGTACAGGCATTTTACTAAAAAAAATCATACACACGCATATACAGGGTGAGTTTTAAATCCCTCCCTCCCCCCTAACTTTTTTGATATGGTTTTAAGTTAAAATATTGAACTTAGCACAAATAAATGGGTTCGCTAAATGCAATGATGGTACCAATCAACTTCTATTAATTTCAGATCTCTAGCACTGATTAGATCAGTTGAAATTTTAGTTTATTTGGAGATTGGAGGAAAAACTCCACCGTGATATCAATTAATGCAGATCGTTAAATTACACAAATAAGCTATTGTAAATGCTAATGAAGAAAAGCAAATGTGGAGAATAATAATTTGGAAATCGATTTAAAAAGTGCAAGTGTGAGAAAGCAAATTTTTATAAAAGGAAATTATCTATATTTATTTTATCGTAACCAACATATTGTACGTATAATAAAGGTAGATTTAGAGCGTCAAAAATTTCATTCCTCAAAAACAAATCTGGCTGTCATCTTTTTATCTAATTTTGAATTTCTACTCTAAAAGATTATTTTACGGCAACTATTTAGAGTAGAAACGAAATCTAGGGATTACCGAATGGCGATTTTACAGCTGCACGTGAGTTAAAGCGAACCATAATACTAGAAAAGAAAAATGACTCTAAAAAGCTATCTACATTTATTATACATTTTCCGAGCGATTTTTCTCAGTATAAAACTTTTACCAGATTCGTAATCTCTAGCTTACATACTAAATTTAAATTTTTAATAGAGACTCTCAGGTGCTCACTTCAGTAAGTACGGGGGTGATAAATCGCGAGGATACCTAGCTGGATCTACACCTTTTTTTCATGTAGTATTGAGTTACACCTCTCTTTTTCACATTTCCTATAAAGTCTCTCTTGACCAACTCTTGTTCTTTTCCGACCCTAACGGTATTAGAGTATTCGAGGACTAGAGGTTTTCATTTTAAGTTCTTTGCTTCTTTTTTTTTATAAGGCGAATATGAGCAGGTGGTTTCTTGTCTTTAAACAACAAGGAAACATCTATATTAGGTAGGCTACTATGATCAGCCTTAGTTTATGGTTTCGAGTGTAGAGGTCTTGTTCCAATGTAATTAGCTCGAAATGAAAACATCATGGGCCTTTCTGGATTTAAACTATACCAAGAGATTCTAAAAAATCATCTTTTGACTTTCCGCTTTGGTGGGTTGTTTGGAAGCACCGCTTTCGTTTTCTTCACAACCGCTCCTCCACATCCACCAGTCTCTTCCCATCACCTGTATAACCTCCTGCAATTGAATCTTACATCTTATTCGTGGTCATCCCATAGGTCTTCCTCCCTTCTCAATCACGTACCCAAAGCATTGCAAAAGTGTCTTTTTTTATTGTCTTCTTCAGCGATTCGACCTTATTTCAAATCTTTTCTACAGTCTGCTCAGATCTTTCATCGTCCACTTCCATGTCTATGACTCTTTAAGTTAATTGCTTCATACTACACGTTATACATCATTGTTTTCGATCCTTTCCTTACATTTCAGCGCCATGTTGCAAACCTGGTCACGCTTCCATATCCTTTATCCGATTTCCTCTTGTATCTTAATTTAGGTGGTGATTTTTCATCCTAGATAATTTAACATCTACTTTTTCGAGACCCTTTCCGTTCTAGCTCTTTGTTTTCATCCAATTTCATATCTTACTTTTATCCAAATTTATGTCCAACCGTGCTTCCAAAACGCACTGGCCATTTTAATATTTCTCTCTCCAGATCCTATTCAGTTTACTCCCATGCTATAACATCACTTGCACATAACATCACTTTCAATTTCCGCTTTCCTAATACCTGCAACTTCTGAGATGACTCCATCCATTGTGATGGTTAAAAAGGAAAGGTGATTAAAAAAATATAGATGGGTGTGTTCTATAATGTTTACATTTCGAACATACGTTTTCTTTAGTTCTATGTGTTTCTATATAATATTTTAACGCCTACAGATTATTATCGAGAGCCGACACATTATAATAACTGCACTCTTCGTGCAAGAAATACGCTTATTTTGTAAAATAAATTAAGATGTAAATTGTAATTACATAACGCGCGCCATGTTCTTTCTAAACCGCAAAGTGAAAGTATAGCTTTTGTCGTGTGTTGAGAGATTCACTAAATTGTTAGAAAGTGGAAACGAAAATAAGATGACAGAGCAATCCTAAGTAACATTTAAAATTAAGATCTTTTCTACCTTTTTGAACAATATCACCAATTTTGTTAGACAAAACAAACCTAAGTATTATTTAAAACTATGTGTTTTTCTATCTTTTGGAATACTTAAGTCTCTAAAAAAACCTGAGCAATATTAAAAACTTTGTGTTTTTCTGGTTCTTTGAATAATTTTCACCAAGTTTCAAAATGGCTCCGGGGATTTTGATAAAACAAATTTATAAAAAAAAAATCAATGTAAACGTAGTCTATTAATACTTGACATTACGTTATTTTAAATACACAACCCCTTGAGAAATATATTATTAAAATTATTTTCATTGACCATTAAATCATTTATAATTTCAACTCTGGCAGTAAAAAGTATAATTATCTTTTCTGTGGAAACAATTAGGTCACAGGAAGTGGCCTCCTATATTAAGGTTTAGGACACATTCATGCGGAAGCTTCAGCGTCATTTGTTGATAGACAGCCTGTGAGGAAGTGTGTACTCAGTGACCAATAAATAATAATTTTCTGCAAAATCTAAAAACTTCGGCGGCATTTTACGTTTGAAGAACACCCAAAGATCACAGGAGTAATGTGGGAACAGTTGGGAGCTACAGAGTAGAGACGAAACCCAGGAGTCGTGTATTTGGCGAAGAAACTTTGAATCATATGTGAGGAATATTGTGATACTTTTGCTTCGTATGACATCATGAGGAATACTCATTATGCACTTTTTGGACTTTGTAGGTCGAACGCGTGATGAATCACCCAAAGAGGAGAGTCAAAAACGCTTTTACATGACTGCGCACTTTCTGAACATGAGATGTTGAATGTTTCCACTGCGACGACTGCAGCTGAGATACTATGTCGTATATCCAGGAAGTCTACTACTCCATCCTTATCGCACATACAATCTTTCCCATAGTCCTACATGTATTTCTTTACATGTATTTAAAAGAAATACCAGTTAGGTTAGCCTAATTTGTGCCATAACATCATACTGAACGTGTATTGACAATAAATCCAGTTTTCATCTTAAGCAGGCAAGGTTCATTTTCGTTTTAAAAAATTCTCCCCCCCCCCTCCTGTTGCTTGAAGACGAAAATATCGCAATCATCATACCCTAATGAAGAAAAGAATAAAAGTAAAGACCTTACCCATGTAGTCTAGAGTTAGATCCCTCTCTTTTGTCTTTTCATCAGGTCTCTACTTAACTCGTGTTCTTTTCCGATCCTGACGCTAATAGATCATTTGATAGCTTCACCTTTTAACAAGACCTACACACTCTAGACTGATTTCTTCCCTTATGACTTTGCAAATGTTTCTAAATTTACCTATGCTCTTAGGGGGTTCGTGCTTGGCAATCCTTAGTCAACGTACCTCTTTCATCTTTCCTATCGGGATCTCTTGACCAACTTTTGTTTTTTCCCGATCCTGGCGCTATTACAGTATTGGAAAGCTTACGGCAATTTTTTCTTTTTTATAAACAATTATGACCGTGAGGTTTTGTCACCTATAAACAGCAAGATGAAGAAAAGAAGTGGGGAAAATATGTATGAAAAACAGAACATCATCATTTTGACGCATCACATAACTCTCTTTAACCTTCCTATAAGTATAAAAATAAACGCATTTTCAACGTAATGTAGTGGATATACTCAATTGCAAATCCAAGTTTCAAAAAGATTTAATTACAGAAATAAGATCCGATTTATACTTGTACAATTTCCAACATAAAACTTTGAATAACTCGAAGACATAAAAACTTAAAAACTATACAATTAATTTACTTTACTTTGAAGGAAATACGCCAAGTCGGAGGTTAGGCAACCCTTAAGGCAACCTCAGAATCGTACAGATTCAATTATAAACCTAGGTCTTGAAACTCTTGTAGCAAACATAATAGCCCGCAGTACTGTATTCAATTAGACTTGCTCTGACATTTTTAAATATTCCGGGAATTGTTTTTCATACAGGGGAAAAAAAGAAAAAACTTCTCTGTAGTTGCACCCGGAGCGGGGTTCCTTTGACGACACGTCGTATCCACGTGTACAAACTGTCACATTTAACAGACTTTTCTCCTCGTCTAATCTACTTTCTAGCTACAAATAAACTCTATACAATCATTTCATTAACTTGTTTACAAGTAACTAAGTTCTTAAGGAAAGAAATATAATTAAGCCACAGGCGATATCAATCAAAATACAAGAGAAATCTGAATGTTTATGAACAAAAGCAATCTGATAAATTGTATGTCAAAGAAACAGTTGACATGTTCGGGAGTAAATTTGACAAAAGAAAAATGAACACAATGGCGGTTTATTTTGGTTTTTCCAATTCACTCTGAAACTATAGTTCTCATTTATAATCCGATTAGTACATTAGATCACAATTTTATTAAAATCTCTTTCGCCAATTTTGAATAATCGACCTTGTAAGGTGGCAGTACAGTTTTTAGGCTTATAAATCCCAATTAGCCTAAAGATCGAGAAATAATTGGTATATTTGAGCCAAATTTCGTCAAAATCGTTAGAACGCATAACGAGACCAAGTGGCGTGGTCGTAACTACACTTACTAGCCAATACAGCGAGGTCTCTATGACGGACGGTTTGGTCAAAATGTCAAAGGGTGTAGTCATAAGATGATGACTATACGATAATGACCACGTCACACGATGTAATCCAAGGATAATCTAGTGTGGCCAAACATTTTCTTCATATAGTCAAACTGTGTAGTTAGAAGACACAATACGGTGCTGTCAAAAAGTGAAGCAATGAATTCATAATATCAACGGTGTGGTCATAAAGTCATATCAACAATGAATTCATATCAACAGTATACTGTAGTTACAAGACCACACCGTGTGGTCATAAAGTCAAACAATGAATTCATAATATCAACGGTGTGGTCATAAAGTCAAACAATGAATTCATATCAACAGTGTAGTTACAAGACCACACCGTGTGGTCATAAAGTCAAACAATGAATTCATAATATCAACGGTGTGGTCATAAAGTCAAACAATGAATTCATATCAACAGTGTAGTTACAAGACCACACCGTGTGGTCATAAAGTCAAACGATGAATTCATAATATCAACGGTGTGGTCATAAAGTCAAACAATGAATTCATATCAACAGTGTAGTTACAAGACCACACCGTGTGGTCATAAAGTCAAACGATGAATTCATAATGTCAAACAGTATAGACACAACTTGAAGTATACGATAATGGCCAAAAGGTCAAGTGGTGAATTCATAATATCAATTGGTGTGATCATATAGTGCCATATAGTGAGGTCACACATTGTGTTCAATACGTAGTAAAACTGTGTATTCAGAAGACGAAATATGGTGCGGTCAAAAGGTCCAACTATGAATTCATTTCAACGATAGAGTCACAGGACCATTCGCTGTGGTCACGAAAGCATACGGAGTGGTCGAAAGATCTTTCATTATGTTAAATATGGATGGTGTGGTCATGAGGTCAAAGGAAATGGTTACAATGTCAAATGGTATGGTCAAACATACAACGATGTGGCCACAAGGTCTACCGACAGTATCATGGTTAAAACATTTCAAAATTCTAAAAAGAAAATGTGCAACTAAATATACAAAACAAAAACAAAATATCAATACGAAAAATTATTGAAGTAAATAATGAATACGTCTGTAATAATATCACTGATAACATAAAACATTCTAATCTTCTAGAATGCATGTGAACTTACAACAAATAAAAATTGATTCCAACTTACACCTGGACTATACGCAACAGAACAAATTAAACAATTACTCCGAGGGTAAAACATTCAATGATCTGGTCCTTGCACAATTTAATAATTTGAAAATAATGTTTTTTCTATATCTAAATAAGTACTTACACCAAAGTCACGACACAGACTGGTGGACGTTTAGTTAGAATAAACGAACCTCCCTCCCCCAAGAGCAATGGAATATTCACACGCTATATGATTGTTCAGGAAGAACTTCAATTATGTATGAATATATTATACATTCAAAGAATATTGCCTAATTTAACACGAGTTCAACAAACCAAACAATTAAGTGAAATTAACTTTTCATTTTCCCATTTCAGTAACGTTGGAACCCCTACAGTTTACAACCATCAAATTAATACACAAATGTTACAAGTTAAAAACACGAACGTTCAAAAGATACAAAGATTAATACTTTGGATTTAGTTTGCATGTCACAATTCAACATTATAATTTTATATGTGTTTGTAACTGTAGAACCGACGTATAAGGATCGTAGACTTGCTGGATCATCGTGGGCCACCTATAGTGAATACGGGCATGGCAATCCCACAGGTCCTAGATCTAGACACCATTTTTATGTAATAATGTAGTATTGGGTTAGATCCCTCTCTGTCATCTTTCACACCGGTTATCTTTTAACCAACTCTTGTTCTTTTCCGACTCCGACGCTATTAAAAAGCGATGATGACCGAGAGAATTTGCAAGTATACACTACAATTAATTAGGTTTTGAGAAAAGTACGTAGACAGAAAGGATCAATGGGGATCTAACTACGCAGATTTCCCCAGTAATTTACATTAAAGATAATATTGATATTGATGAATTTAACTTGGTAGACTACGAATGAAGTTTTAAAACTCAAATCGATACATTATTTCTGGGAAACCCAAATTCATGCATACAAAAAAAGATAAATTTGGTAAAAAACTTTCTTTGAACAGAAGCAACAACCTCAAGAGGTAATTTTCATTATCTTAAATTCTATTTTTTGCAATTTCACAATCCTTTCCTACACAGACAGATAATATTTAAACATAGAATTTAACAAGTAGAAATGGAGTTTAATAATCGAATTTATTTCTCCAAATATTCACATAAGTCTGCAGTCTTTAGGTCACTTTAGGAAGTGCAGGTTTAACATCGAGGGTACCTAGCTGATACCTACATCTTTTTCCATGTAATCTTGGGTTAGCTCCCTTTCCTATCGGTCCCTCTTGACTGTATCTTGCTATTTTCTTACCCTAACGAATATAAGAGTTTTTGAGAGTCTCTATTTTATAAATTACCATTTTCTTCTTTTTGGAGTTTGTGTTTGTGATTGCAATTTATTAAAATTTCATAATCCAAATCTACTTCAGATTTAAAACAAAATCAGGAAAGAAAACCACAAACACAAATTTTTCGAAATTCCACTTTTTATTGAATCATAGTTAACTATTTCTGACCATAGTTCCGTCAGTGACGGCATTTACGAGGCAGCTTAACTCAGACAAAAAATTGTGTTTGTCGTTTTCTAACATGAAAATGGAGTTCTACCAAGTACCGTCGGTCAATAGTATAAATTGTATTAAAACAAAATGTTTAATCAAAAATGTTTAGTTTTCAACAATGCAAAAATACATTGTACGACAAGATTTTTCTCGTTCTGGTCAAATTTGAAGTTGGAAAATATGGTCAAACAGTACAAAACATTAATTTTCAAATCATAAACTAGTTTATTCATCAAATTCTGTGATTCCACAACAGTTTTTTAGTATAGTGGATCTTAAAGTTGTCAAGAATGTGAACACAAAAACCTAAATTGTTGAATCTAACAAGCTTAGCTGAAATAGAACTAACCCCAAAAATTTTGGAAATTTAAAAAACTGAAGTTGTTGCTCCAAAAAAATTAAAACATATAACACGTATATTATATAATAACAACATCAAAAATTGTACAGTTGAATAAACAAACAAAAGTAAAAGACGATGAGATAAGCATATAAAATTTCAAACAAAAAATAGATTTAAATAATCATATTTTCTTGTAAACAAAACTATAATCTCACGTAGAGAGTTAGTTATTAACGTCATGAAATGAGTATTCTGTGATTAATGATTTGAACCTATTTTAAAAAATTTACTAACCACTGAAAACTAAGAAAACAAGTTCTCTCATTACACGAATTCCGGATAAGACAATCTATGAGCAAGTTAAAAGTGGTGACCAAGCAAAAAATAAAATTAAAATGAGTCTCTCCTTTACAAGTTCATACTAATGAAATGTTTTCGCAGACACACGTTAAATGCCAAAAATACTGATGTAAGCCACGCAACACACAGTACATGTTGCTGCTATATGATTAGTTGAATTCCAAAGATGTAAGGAGTACTATATAGTTCAATATAGAAAGCCGTCTGGCGCCGCAATTTAAAGCTCAACAAAATCATTCAAGTGTGAAACATCGGAGAAGTGTTGTTACATATTAATAATTCCATACAGACAGTTTGTTAGGTTACCTTACACATTATACTATGCGTCACGAATATCTCACAATAGAAGAACAAGAATCGAACAGCTCCATGTACGAGGCTAATCCCGGAGCGAGGCTACCGACGTCTTATAATAGAATTGCGTAATCGAATAGTTTTATTACGTTTTCGTAGTAACAATTATCTAGAGCTGTTGATACTGATGAGAGCGGCAGAGGAGTACCTCGACGTTACACGGAACGGTAAGTGTGTGAGTGGGTACGGAAAACCAGGTGACCTGGAGTGTGCCGTCAAGTCCCAGGCGGAGCATGAAGGGAATCCGAAACCGTAGTGGTCGTAAATGGTAGTCCGTTTACGATCACGGGCCCGCGACCATGCTGGGCATCGGAGCGAAGCTGAGAAATCTGTATAGCTAAAAATGATACCGCGGGGCATGGAAGCCCTGGCGGAACTTCACTCCGTCACTCATGTAGTGGAGGTTGGACTCGTGGGGGTGGTGGTTCTGCTGGTGGTGGATATTCTCCTTTCCTCCTTTAGATTAGGTAACTTTTAACTTTCAGGGATGTCGTTGATTTCCAGGTGGGTATCAATAAATATTATTAAGTTAATCATTGGGACACTTTGCACTAGATAAGGCCGCACAGGCCTTCAAATAGTGTCAGACACAGAAAATAATGGAAAAGGGGGGGGGGAGATGAAAAAAGTAACAATTATCTCCCTTGTAATGTATTAACTCAGAACAAAAATAAATATTAATTTTTAATTGAAATTTCTTGCAATTTAAGGGGAAAATTTTCTATTACACATTTACGAAAAGAAGCTACGGATGTATTTTTTTTTTTTAATTGTTCGTTAAATTATGCTCTTTGCAACTGTGATGCAAAATGAAATGCATTATTTTGGTTTTCCGATCGTCTTAAATGAACGTAACTGCAGAAAAATCGCAATGCCAAGCAATGTCAAAACGAGTTGGCAAACCCGCACGGTCTCTATTGGTTTCTTCAAGGTTAGGCTGTCTACTGGCTCCTCCCTCAACGGACTTGAACCCTGGCGACTTGTATAGACGTGCGAACGTGCTACAAAGAGATGCTTTGTTTAAAAATGGAGTGAGTTGTACTAGTATTTTTCTCCAAAAATGCACTTTAACTCTTCCTTAAAATGAAGTACAACTTAAAACAAGTTGATGGGTGGCATAATGTACTTACCCAGCCCCATCGTACAAACAGATCCTCTAAATGTAATACTCAAGTGGGTTCATTTAAAACAGTTGCTACATGTGTCTGAACATCGCAATTGTGTATATCATTATTTTCTTACAATCGGCTGTCGTAAGTAACCTCGTAGAAGTCAATAACATAATAAAGTATCCACTAGCTTTACTCGTGTCAGTACCTCAGCCTTGACGGGCCTCCCCAAGTTATAAAGGAGCTCTCAATACAATGCTCGCGTCGGTCACATGGCTCTGCTCGAATATAACATTTCCTTGGAAAGTTAGTGTTTGAAACTACTTCGTTATTTGTTATCAGAGAGTGGGGTTGGTAACATTGCATCTGCAAAGTATTATCTACAGCATCCTCAAGGTAGGAATGTATCTGGGGTGGAGAGGAAAAGAGGGGCCCCCACACTTTGTCTGTAGCGTTTACTTTCAGAGGTAAACCCCCAATAAAAAAATATAGACCTCAAATGCTTCTGCGTAAACGCGTACCTTACTTCGTTTCTTTTATCGGTGTAAATAAGAATAAAACGTTTACAAAAGTCTATCACAAAGTTGTAATTTTAGGAATTAAATGTAGCTAAGCAGTAATTTGTGTACCTAGTTTTCTTGGAATGGGTTCTATCGTTCAGGCTAGGGAAGCAAGTAGAAGGGATGACACGCCCCTTACACCAGACACAATACTAGTCTGAGGCTACTGTAGTTTAATGTTATACGTTGAATAACACAAGAAATATGAATAAAATGCCCCCTAATTTGACATTTATAATTCGATTTTTCTAATTTCCAATAGGGTTCTATATGAGCCAACTATAGTCCCAAATACCAATTTCATGTTACAATTTTTGTTGGCGCTATCATGCTTACGTATAGATAACGCCCTTTTTCGGTTTCCAAAGACCATGAAACGAAAGATCAATCCAAAAAACAGAGATCAAAATTTTTGAAAAATATATATAAACAAAAAATAAAACTAACAAAACATACTAGAAATATATCGAAAAGAAAAAATTGGAGGCATTCAGACACCATAGTTGTCATTAAAAAACAAAATTAAACAATTAGCCAAAATCTGTCTTATCTCTCTCTAGACTTACAGAGAGATATTTAACAAATATATATTGACCAGAGCAGCAGTCCAGTGTTGAAATACCACACGAAGTTATCTACTAAAGTTAGAGAATGTATTTTTAGAAATGACAGAAGTTTGCTAACGTTGGCCTGTCAATCAAAGTATGTTTGGTGCAAAGCTATTCAACTTATGGTAATTTCACAGTTTTGAAACTATTGACATACTTTCTGCCTACTTGTAATATTTCAAAACTTAAAATGAATGTTAGTGATAGAAGCCAAATCAAATTGAGTTATAATATTATCTTCAACTGCGAAAATTTGGAATAAATAAATAAAAAAATAAAATAAAAAAAAAAATTGGAAATCCGTTACTGATATTAAAAATAATAAAATCCCCTACACACGATGTTGTTTGGTTGGTTGATACACAAATATTACTTATAGTTTGCTGATTTGAAAAAAAAAAAATCCTAATTGTTTATTGTGTAGGTTACAGTTGCAAATAATACAATATGAAGAAGGCAAAATAGTACGAATTTAGTTAAAAATCAATTTATATCCTTTCATGTAGAGCAGTTTTTTAATGTGACTGAATCAAATTGTCAATAAAATGTTCTACTAAAATCGGAACTGCTTTTATCAGTTAAAAAGACCCGATTTTTTACTCACCCAGTAAGGGCAAGTTTGGTAATCGTCCAAAATTTCGACTTCTTTTTTGAGTAAGAACGTTTCATTGCTTGATGCAACCGAGAAAGTTATTTTCAACAAACTGTCCGTCCGTCGACATATACGTCTACAAAAATCCAAAACCATACAAGACTTTCTCGCTCACTCATCCCAAACATCACATAAAATTGTTGGTCTCCAGCAATGGCAAGTACCTTGTCAGGATTGTAAAAATGAATTATGGACGCAGGGTTTAAGCTTGCATTGCTTGTGGCATAAAGGCATCAGCGTAAATCGAGCTTTTAAATACGGCGGTCAAGGTTCAATTTAGTTTTTACCATTTATTCAGAACAGTAATATTGTTTTCATCATACTGCTGCGAAAGCAGCTGAGAGCACCGAAAGTGATCGTTCCCAATTTCAAATTTAGAGCAAGGGGAAAACGATCAGATGACTTTCCATTGCGTGTTTGTTCACCAGGACCACTAATGTCATTCCAATGCATTCGTGGGTTTGAAATTAGCTGATTATAATTAATTAACAATAGAATTGGAAATAATGAGACGATTATTTAATTCCATCATGTACCGACTGTTGTAACATTATATTATAACAGTAGAATTGTCAAAACAAATCGCCAAATTTTACTGTTGTATTTACTTATTTGAAAATGACTGCTGCAACTGTTTCTACATTTCACTAAACCTAACAGAGAAATCTCGCGATAGATATGAAGAAGAATATAGTAAGTTTACAAGTAAGAGACGAAGTTTTATGGGTATATTCGATCGATAAATCTAGAGACCTGAAACCATCTACTTTATGAAGTAGATTGTCGATGATTAAGAGTTGTTTAAAAAGTAAAGAAAACAGATATTTTCCAAAAACTCTTGCATTTCTGAAACACCAATCTAAACTTTTAAATTGTAGGTAATTTTAAGTTGTTTAACTGTATTTATGTTTAAGATAATTTTGTTTGTAATAAAAGTGAAAAATTATTAATTAAAAGTTTATATAATGAGATATGTACTAGTTTTTATTTTCTTTAGGCCTATTGTGTGTTTTAAATAGTACCGAAAATATTTTTCCGGTGCTTGATCGAATTTCTTAATCGTAAAACACGATCGTGCATTGAAAAAGGTCACTTTCGGTATTAGTAATGAAATATACTATTTACTTCCCATGTTGAACAAGTGTTTGTGTCATTAATGTTAAATTTTCACTTAAATGTGAACCATATCAGTACAGCCGATTTTGAGAAATCATGTTTTTATAACAGTCCGATTTTTTGTTTTTTTTACCTAGATAACTGACGAACATGGATTTTTTGGCGACAAACACGTTTTGTGTGAATCCTTGCAGTCTAGTTTTGAGCAAAATACGACCAAAATCGTTTGAATGTATTTTGAGAAAAATCGTAATTTTGTGTTTTTTATGGTGGCTACCACCAAAATTTGAATTTTCAAACAAAATAAAAAAGTCCCTAGATATAGCCAAAATAAACAAACATACAAAATTTGATTAAACTCGGTCTCTACGCATTTGGTAGACATCTTAGTTTTTTCCTCCCCCTACCACCCACACAAGGGACCTAAACGGATACATTAGGGGGGAAAACTATACTAACAATATAGACAAAAATAAATTATGCGATAATAAAACTCATTTCCAACTGCAAATTCAAATCACCTTACCTCAAATCTCACTGTATGTCGATTAAAATACATAAATATCAAAACATTCTAAAAGCAATGAATATTTATACTAGTCAATGTTTTCTCAACAGACAGTACAGTACATTATGGATCAAGAATTACAAATTACTAAATGAACTTTATACATAATTGATGGCAACATATGACCACACCCTAGTCATTAAGGGTAGAGAAATGATTATTATGCGTCCACCCCCCCACCCCCTCGCTTCGCTTCATGTTTAAATAATTCACATGTTAAGGAAAGTCCGCTCTATGCTTGTGTTAAAAGCAAACTTTGGGCGCCTAGGTATATTTTCAAAACTTAGTTGAGTCCATCCAAAATATTTTACCATCACTAAGTTGTTTATTTGAGATATTTCAATATGATAATTTTGAAGAAGAGGATCTATAGAATATCAAAATGTTAAAAAAATAATAAGAAATAAATGTTTAAACGTTACTTTTTTTTATAAATAAATATCGAACTTGACTTGTGAGATAGTATACTTGATAAAACTTTAACACAAATTCACAAAACAGTAGATTACTTATTGTAATTCGTGCACCACTGAAGATGGCGACTTTGTCGTTGAAACGCGTATAAATGTGTTCAAGTTTTATTCTATCAAGTTCTCTTATTTGTTTCATTAAATCGGAAGGAAACTGACAAGGTCACACTTGAGTCTCAATAAGTGTCTGTAGAATATCGTAAGTAACCCCCTCCCCCAAATTTAGAAATTTACCAACCAATTTTTCGTATCAAGAAACTTGTCCAAGCTTTGTAAGAGTTGTGTAAGAGTTTGGTTTTTTTTTCATAATTATTTTTTTTATATAGCCTATTATTTATTTGGAATGAGTGGTCATATCGAGTCATATTTTAGAATTTAAACGCTAAAAAAGAAATTTGCTTACTGACCCGTTTTGTCCTAATTGATGGGTAGAAACTAATTATCTATAGCCAGGACATCTTTTATGATTCATCCTGTATATATACAAATTTGAACAAACACATAAAAACGGGGTGTGAGGGGATGCTCATTTTGATGGCCTTGAGTCTCAAATTTTCTGAGGGCTACTTAATAACTATAAACCTATTCTGAAGCAAATCACAAAAAAAAAAAAAATCCGTTAGCCCCTTTTATATTTTTTACTCCGATGCAAAATAAATTATGAACAGAGGTAGAAAATATTAACAGAATTAGTATGCATGGACTGTAATCTAATCTGAATATCATTGATGAAGCCCTCCCACAATCATAGCGAAGGGATATTTTAATTTTTCAAGTAAATGAAAATTAGTAAACAACAAGAGGCAATTATATCACATCTGCAATTAAAAAGAAAGCTAAAGATAATAAAGAATAAAAGGTAAATTATAAACGCAAGCCAAACTTATATCTATACTAACAATCACTAGTAGAAAGTTTGTTATCAAAATCAATGAAAAGCAACTTTGTAGTCAATAAGTAAACACCTCAACGAGACGAAGTTTCGACTAAGAAGATGTCATCATCAATTTAAGTACACACAAACTCTCAAAAAAACATACGATGCTTTAAGAAGAACCTTAAAGAGAACAAATAGAGATGTTTCTTGTACAATGTTTCGATATTCTGCAGAAACGTCCGCTAGTGTACTCACACATAATTATATGTTTGTTTAGGTGGAAACCAAGTCTACTTAAATCGTATCTCAGTCACAATACGTAAAATTTTAATACATTTTCTTGTAAACTCAAAATTGAAAAAAGAGATGGATTGGGAAAATAATGGTGTTATCCTACAGTAAAACCGAAATAGTATTTATTTATAGTTTAGTCAACGTGCCAGCTTTCACGAGTCCGATGGGAATAACGTCCCCTGAACGTGTGGTTTGTCCAACCATACGTGATACTCTCCAGGGTTCAGTGAACCACTTAGAGGTACATCCCCTGCGTAAGTGGCGACCTGAAAGAGATATACGCTATACTATCAGTAATAATTGATAGCTCAGGACAGCGATGGAGCATCCCAACGGTTTTGACGTAGGGATTCAATACTAGGTGTCCCAGTAAGAGGTTGCTGTTTCTGAATTTAAATGCCGAGCGAATGAACACTCTAAAAACTTGACATTTCACAGTTATTTTACATAGATTTTTTTTTTAAATACCCTCGAGTTTCCTTTTTTATGGTCAATTAAAACAAAACGGCGGAATAACAATTAATGGTACGTTTAAACCAAAATGATTTTATTTGTATACACATTACAAATTTTTGATTTGCAGATAACATGAAAATGTGTAAAACTTTATAAAGAAAAATAATAATCCAAATTTGACCTTTATTCGAATTGATGTCCATCAATAGCTATGCACCGATAGAAACGAAAAAAAAAAAAATTGTTGCAGTTTTGAAAAATTGCCGAGGTATCAACGCTAATTTCTCTTCAATCAGCCTCATTAATTCATCATCTGTAGATATAGGGTGAGAATAAGCTTTTTCTTTCAAAAAGGCCCATAGGGGAAAATCGCAAACTGTCAAATCGGGGATCTTGAAAGCCAGTTCATGAAGTTGCTGCCACGACTTATCCAAAATCTCGATCTAAATCATTTAGTTTTGATTGACCATAATTAAATGAAAATCGAGGGTATTTTTGTTTAACATATCTTTGCAACTTAACTGTAAAGTATCAAGTTTGTAGTATTCCATATGTCCGGTATATAAATAGCGACATCGCGAGACACCCTGTATATAAGATCAATAGCAAACCCCCGCTGGGGAGAACCCACACAAGGAACTGTTTATTAACTCAATGATCATTTGGAACCCTCAATGAGAGAGGCTCCAATTACTATAATTATAAAAAAATATCCTAATAAAAAGAAAAATCAAAATACAGCTTATCGACACACTTTTCTTATTCCGAAATTGGAAAATAAATTGTAAACTGGGATTGAAAATATTAACAGAATTAGAATGCAGCGACCGTAACCTAATCTGAATATCAGTGATAGGGCCCTCCCACAATCGTAGCGAGGGAATATTTTAATACTTTGCGTTTATGTAAATAAGTAAACATCTACAGATAAATATATCACATCCGCAATTAAAACAATATGCCTCGTACGATGTAATTAATACAGATCCTTTAAATACAACGACCAAATTTAGTTCTTGGGATTTGTAAGACATGTTAAATTGTATTCGTAGATCAAGCCGTCTTCATAATAGGGTATGTTTCTTAAAACAGTTGTTATACATATTTTTGAACCTCCAATTTTCGTCGGATAGGCACTAACGATTCTTCTATATATTAATAAATATCAACTCGAAACGTTCGTTTCACTGTCTCGGGCCTCGAAGCTGTAGATATGTAAAGTAACCTCAACTCGCTACGCTCGTGTCGTGAGTAACCCCTACCGGATCTCATTATGAATCACATTGGGGGGGGGAGTTAGGGGTGTCATAGCATGTAGAATTGAAATCTACAAATTTTACTCTAATTTAGTGTGTTGCTCATATAAATATAGACGTTCGTCAGTTCTTGTACAACGTAAATATGCCCAGAAGACTCAAAGACCTTTTGTAACGTAGCGTAGTCAAGTTGGACCAGTGGGAATTTCCTCAACACATGTTGCGTGTTAGAAACTGAGAGACTCTATTGGAGATATCTTGGGTACAAATACTGTAGTTCCATAGATCAGAGTTAAAAAAACTGTTAACCCGCCATTTTGACATTTCAATTCGATTTCCTGAATTTCAATAGGGTTCTATAGTCCCCTGTACCAAATTTCACATTCTTATCTAAATTTGTGTGCCGCGATCGTGCTTACGTACAAACGACAACGGTCGGACGGACGGCATGTCGATAATGAATCGTTTAGATTCTTGAGGCGAAAATGGTTTGATCCTGGTAAAACAGGCTTAAGTGTTAACCCAGCATCGTAATGAAGAGCTAAGATTAGTAGCGAATCCTGGTGAGAAAGGCTATAATTACACCGACGGGAATTAACACATTGCAGTTTTCTTAAACAATTCTCGTGTCTCAAATTAAGAGTAAGCCAGTAAGATCCCACGTTCTTTCTAGACATTGTAACTCTGTACGATACTGTATTACATTTCAGTAAGTGCACACGTGTAAGTTAGTTCATACAATATAAATAGACTAATGTAACAACCAGGAGCCTAATATACAGTCTGTTCCTGAAATACGGGATATATAAAACAATTTTTAAAACGGCTAAACACTAAAAGTTCGTTTTTTGTATATGTTTATAAGATAACATTTACTTCCAGTTTTGACAGTTTTAAATTTTGACAGCTATCTTGGATTGATATAGTGTTGTTTTTATTTGCACGGATTCACGATGTGTTGTGATCAGGGTGACCAGAGGAAAACTTTTACAAGGAGGGCACTTGGAATAAAAAAAATATATATATAAAAAAAGAGGACAATGTTAAAAGTATTCTTATAACGAATGAAAAGAAAATTTATCTCTGTTTGCTTAAATATTATACCAATTATAGGCCTACCTTAAAAATAACAAAAAACTAAAAAGAAACTTTGGAGGAACTGGAGGGAAGCACCGTGCAGTGCAGGTGTGGGGCTACGGTACGAAGCGCAGGCGTAGAAACATGAAGGCGAGCGACAAGACGCCGCATTTGCAGAATTCTTTATCACAAGAAAGAATTAAATGATTCGTGTCATTTTTATTATTATTATTACTGCTGAAAAAAAAGTCGGACATTTTACATAATTTCAAAAGCCGGTAGGACAGGAGGACAATCGTTAAAAAGGAAGACATATCCTCCTAAAGCCGGACGTCTGGTCACTCTAGTTGTGATTGCTTACATCTCTCAAAATTAAATAATTTAAATTCTAAAATACGTTTTATTTTGTTATGTTTGAAAATTTAAAACAGGTATTTAAAATTATTTTTAGGTTAACTTATATAGTGCTTATTTTTGCGCGGATTCACGTTGTGTTGAGATTGATTGCTTACATCGCGCAAAATGTCACACCTGTTTCAAACACCCTGTGTACAAACGTTCAATTTTAAAATACATAATTTAAAATATGATTTTGAAACCGCAATGAAAGTTTAAAATCAACATAATTACGTCCGTTTAATGTGATGGATATTAAGTGAAACTGAGCAAATATAAGCAATTTAATATGATTAAAAAAAAAAAACAAAAAAAAACAGATTATAATAATCACTTCTTAGGTTATAATTGTAATTATAATAAATATGATATGTTGACTTGATAGGACGCGCAACTTATTTCCTGTTTCTTGAATATCCTTTTGTTTGCGACCGCGGCCTTGGTTTTAAAATACAGAATGTGGCAATCGCGTAATTCTAAGAAAAACTTAAAAGAAATATTAAATCAAATTACAGAAATCGCAAAATAGCGTTTAATTATCAAAGACGTGTCTCACTACAGATAAATAGGATTGATGACATTGTAATATGGCTTCAGTTATATTTTTCCATGATTTAATACATACCAAGTTTTGCATTTGATTGTAGCCTGCTGGAATTGTCTGGGGCTTTGATAGAGTTGTCAGGAGCTAAGACACGCAACCTTCAACACTTTATTGGAGATGCAACAAGTATCCAGTAATAGTTACTGTCACTTTTCATAATAGCATCGTGACATGCGCACTAGCGGAAATAATCAAATGGAATGGAATGAATAGTTTCTCCCTTCAAGTTACATAAACACATACCCTCTGATATATGAACCCACAATAAAATTAATCCTTAGACACCTATCGGTGTCCACCACAGAATGATGAGGGCGCTCCACGTATAAAAAAAAAAAAAATTTTTACTTTTACTTAAAAAAAATTCAGATATTTCAATACTGTTTGCGGCAGTCTCTTTAAGTTGGGAGGGGCAACCTAAAAAAGCAATCGTTTACGTACTTAGTGTGGAGGCTAATGGATGGAGGGTTGCTAAAATTTCAAATGTTACATGTAAATTTGTGATACCTCATTTTAAACATCTCTATGAAACAAGAAAAATGAGAAAGAAAATTAAATTTTGACCACCCAAAAGTTATTTTATTTACGAAGCTAGTACGGAAGATCGATTCGGAAGACAATAGATTTTTCTAAATGTTGGTTCATTCCTTGAATTACAAGCCTTTTATTGTGGGGAAACTCTAGAATCAGCACCTAAACTAAACCTAACCAAAGTTCTGAAAACATGTTTGAATAAAGACTTAACTACAGCATGTAGGTACAGGAAGACCAATAACAAGATGTAAAGACACATTGACATACAAGGGAATGTACTGTACTCCAGCTTTGTAAATGAAATAATTCTTTTGATCGCCATTTTGTTTTGAGTGGTCAGAATTTAATTTTCTTTGTCATATTTTTTTGTCTAACAGATACGTTTAAAATGAGGTATCACAAGCCTACGTCGCCATTTGCAATTTCTGAGCAACCCTCTCCCATCTCCCTAGCAATTAAAATAACCTAAACTTTTGCTTTTTTAGGTTCCCCTTCTCATCTAAAGAGACGAAAACGGAATTCAAATATCCAACTAATTTTTTAAAAATATGAGGAGTTGCTCGTTTTTTTTTTCAGACACCTTTTTATGCAACGGATTTTTGATATTATTCTTATATCTGCCCCGTTGAGGGAGTAGCTTGACGTTGAAGAAACCGATAGGAACCCTGCAAGTTTGCCAACTCGTTTCCTCGCTGTGACAGCCCCCCCCCCGTTTCTTCGGTAGTTATGTTCATTCAAGGCGTTAGAAAAATCATAGATACTGCATTTTTGCATTACAATTACAAAGAGCATAATTTAACGAACAATTTTAAAAAAAATACATCCGTAGCTGCTTTCCTTCCTTGTAAACAAATAATCATACATTTCTCAACGAAAACATATTTTTTCGACTAAATAAATAAAATGTAAGTTTGGAAAATTGCAATTAAAAACTAATATTAATTTTTGTACTAAGTTATAAATATTATTACAGGGGAAATAATTATTGCCGTTAAAACAAAAAAAAATGTTTAAATTACCACAGACAAGCGGTATACTCTCTTGTCTGTGACATTAATAATAAAGTTGTAAATAAATACTACTTTACACTTGTAGCATTCAAAAACACATTCGTAAATATACATTCAACTTGCTTAGCCTTGACAGATGCTGGCACCTGGCGGCCCTCTCCAAAACCAAGCATCGCCTGACACCTGAATACAAAGTACAATTCGCCGGTCAAGCTAGCTTCCCTACTACCCGTCCACAGTCTAGATGTGATAACAACATGGTCTACATTCTGCATTACTCCGTTAACAAAAGTTCTTTTTTTCTCAAATTTTACAAGTCTTATACTACATCATGCTAATTTACAGTTTGTGCGCTTTAGTTTAAACAATCTCGTTCTAAAATGTAAAATAAATCATCATTTTTCTCGGTACAAGCTCACGTGAACTGCGACAGGATTAACCAGGTACTTCAACCTTACAGATTTTGTCATATTATAAATTTTGTTAATTTTTTTAAATAATTTGTTAAATATCATGTATTCTTTAGAATATGTATTTCATGTTTTATTTAATATTCTATTTTCTTTTGAAACTAAATTATTATAAAAAAAATTTTCTTTTCTTAAAACATCATTTACAAAACCTTGTAAAGGCACATTTTAAGTTTTGAACAATTTTGTGAAATAAGTGCAAACTAATGTTGAACATTGAATGATCAGCATATCTTATTGAACATGTCAAATATAAAACAATTAGAGAAATTTCTTCTAAATCAGAAAATTTCGTTTTATAGACTTTTGAAGAATCTTACAAGTCTTATACAAGCTTTCTTTTAAACAAAACTATATATATATAAATAAATTTATAATCATCTAAGAAGCTTTTAATTACAATCTTAACGAATTTCTGTGATGCAATTAATTTACTTTAATTTTGACAAATAACCAGATATTTTCTTCAATAAAGAACATTAATGCTACAACATGTCTGATTTTGCACAGACGTTTAAAAAAAACGTGTTTTTTGTTTGCCATAGCTAATATGCTGGTAGAAGAAATAGGAGAAATAGAGAAATTCTTGTCTCACATTGCGCAAACCAGCGAAACATCCTAACAAGTTTCGTCCTGTTGGCAAAACACGTTTTTTGTATAACATAACTTCAGATTTTCAAGTGCATAAAAGTGATGTCCCTTTTTACAGCTGACTTTACAGAACTTTAACTAACTCATATTGTATATGTGCCTAAATTTACTTCCGCAAATATGTGTTCCTTAAAACTATTTTCTAGATGTAGACTTGTGTAATTATTTATAAATTATATAACAATTTCTTGGGTGGAGCCTGCATGCAATTTTCGGTCCTAACAACCTCCAAGAGGTTAGTTTCTAAATTAAAATAATTGACGTCAATTAACAAAATTTTCAAACTTCTAAATTCTTTTCTTTTTTTTAAATATATAAATTTATTGGCCAATATAGTTTTTAAGAAATTTTCAAACCAATTATATTATGTAACTTTAGTTTAGTGATAAACATCTTAACTATAGATATGATCTTTTTTGAACTTAAAATATCAAGCTCGTTTATATTTTGTTAAATTCTGTAACTGTTTAAAAAGAAACTATCATCTTATAAACTAAAAAAGGGGGGGAATAAGTTTTTTGAATCTTTTGATTAATTTTTTTTTTAAATTATTATACTTTTACATTAAGGGCGTATAATTCTTTTTTTTTGATTAATTATAATTCTGTGAATTATTAAGCTGTGCTCATTGTTTTTTTTTTATTGTTAAATTTTTGTAACTATAAATATATATATATACTAAAAGGAGGGATAAATTTTTAGAATCTGTTGATTAATTTTTTTTTTATCTAAATTATTATATGCTACAATTAAGGGCTTATAACTTTTACAATTTATGATCTTGTTAATCATAAGTTTTTTTTTTACTGATGATTTGTGTCAGGATGTCTTTTGTTGTAAATGACAAAGTCTGAACCGTCGAAATTTCTTTCTGTTTTCAATAAACTTGAGCCTTGTTAATTATTAAACTTGTCTTTGTCTTTTTTTATCTTTCTTTTCAAACATTGTTACCATTTTGGTTCCGCCTTTATTAAATTTAAGTCCCCTGGTAACATGTTTCTGGTAGCAGAGCGTGGTTAAATTAAATTCTAGTGTGGTTATCTCTAGATTATAGCGTGGTTAATTTTAAATTCTGGAACTCTAGTTAATTTTCAAAATTTTGCATTGGAACTATCTAAATTTAAATTCAAAATTTTCTTTGTCAAACAAGGCTCATTTTTATGTTTTGCAGCTTTTTCAAATACTGCACAACTGTTGCTGATGAAATTTTTTTTATTTTTTAGTTTAAATATTTAAATCTCTATAAATCTATAGTCTCTTTTTTTATTATTTATTTATTTTATAAACACTTACACAAAAACTTCTAAACCAATTTCGATAAAAATTTTTTTTATTATTATTTTGTCTGCTTAAATATTTTTTTTTTTTTTATATATATATATATTTACATACACTGCACACTAGTCATTCACTGAATTTGATCCAGACAGCGGGCTCATTCGGGAATCCAAAAAAAATTTAAATAAATAATAAAATCCAAAAATAGTTAAAAACAAAAAAAAAAACAAAAAAAATTCAAAAATTTCCTTCAAAATTTTCTCGAGTTTTCTTTCGCTTGTCTGTATCAATTCATACTTACACACACACATATATACACAACAACTACACTACATATAATTCTTGAGTCTTTCTCTGGCTCTTTCTTTTTTTTTTTTTTGCATCATCTTAAAAGAAATTTTTTTTATTTAAATTACTTGGTTTATTTTTTTTAATAATTATCAGCAACGGTTAAGATGGCAGTGGATTTGCTGCGATTAGTGGACTCGTTAAAGAATACCGAGCTTGCTTTTGAGGTAGTAGCTAGAGGTGGTGAAAAAGACATTGTAGCTAAAATGCGAACCTCTCTTAGGTCCCTTCTGCAGAACAGCGTCGAGCCCGAAATGGGAAACTTCACCGAAGACATCCTCTTGCAACAGATAGCGTTAGCCCGGAACTCCTTGTTTGTCTTGCAAGACGACCTGGAGAACCTCGATTCCGAAAGAGGAATCAAAATGATTCGTGTTCGTGCGCGCATAAACGTCTTCGGAAGACGGCTAGAGTTCCTAAATCGGGTGCATACTGAACAACTAAAAGTAGCAGACAACAATGTGCCACGGGATCTGGCCGAACTACATAACAATTTCGCTACGCTCAAAGAAAAATTTAAAGCCTTTGAGCAAACCGTTGCTCCTCTAAAACTAAACGTAAGCATCCCGCTAACGCCCTCTGGGGGAACCACTAAAGCCAGCTCTGCAGAGCCATCTCGGTCTAATGGGCCAAATCTCCTTGCGGACACGCCGCAGGCTGACGCTCAGCAAACCACACCTAGCAGTTCGAAAGGCTGTCAATACATTTCCTTATACGGAAAATTAAGTCATCCTGCCGAACAAATAATTAAGACAATTCCTCAGACAGATGGGTTCGACCTTGACAAATTATTAAATTTTTTTAAAATTTCTTTAAAAATAGTCAAAACTTACCCGGACGTAGCTTTAAACATTAATAATGTTCTGATGCCCTATGCTCAGGGCCCTTTAAATTCATGTCTGATTAGACACCAGACATTTAAGACTTTTCACAAAGAGGCCTTAAGTCTCTTCATACCTTCGAAAAGGTTGGCTTCTCTAGTGCAGGAGTTATTTTATAGGCCCCAGAAGACTAATGAGGCGGTGCACATTTTTGTTAATCAAATTAAAGAGGCTGCAGAAACTTTAAATTTAGATAAGTCCGAATTGGAGGTCACGGACGTCATTCTGGAGGGACTGTCTCCGGAAGTCCGCAACTGCTTAGTTTTTGTTGCCAAACCTAAAAATTTTGCAGACTTAGATCGGCTCTGCGCACATGTCAATAATGTCATGTATACTGACAGGCAAAGGGCTCCATTAGTGAGACCCGAAGCTAGAAGTACTGATTTTAGACCTACAAGACCAGTGGTCTGTTACAGTTGCGGTCAGCCGGGACATAGAAGCCCAGAATGTCGAAACCGGCCTCCAACAAGGCAATATCCTCCAAAAAACAGGCGCAGGCCAGTTTCCCATTTTAAAACCAACCACATCGGATTTAAACATAACACGAAACCACATTTCTTTAATAAACCATCTTTTCAAAATTTAAACTCAATTTCCTATTTAAGAAGAAACAATTTCGGCAATAAAATTCAAAATTACGTTACTCCCATCTGTTATCATTGTGGCATACCCGGTCACTATATCTGGGGCTGTAAATTCTTCTCTCTACGGAATAGGTCCAGGCAAACCTATTCCGGCTCTAAGCTTTCCAACTACAAACTTCAAAAAAAAAATAACATTTCTCTTAAATCTAGGGGTCTGAACGATCAGTTTTTGCCTTTGGTGGAAGTAGCTTTTGGGCAAGTTAAAGTTAAAGCTCTGCTGGACTCCGGTTCAGTAAGATGCGTCATTTCTAAAGCCCTTTTTAAAAAATTAAAGAACACCAAGGCTTTTAAATCCATAACCAGGGTGAAGGCTGATTGTGTCACGGCTTCTGGAAAAAGGTTGCCCATTTCCTACTCTTGTCGTCTTCATCTTAAAATGGAACATTGTAGTTGGAATGTGGATTTTCTGGTGGCGCATAAGTTGTCGTGTCCTCTGATCCTCGGATCAGATTTCATATCTAAAACGGGACTGGTACTTGATCTTTCAGCAAAAAACTTCTATTTCAAATTTTCAAGGTCTATTGTTTTTCCTCTATGTAATTTTAGTAATTCTGCGTATAAACCTATAGTGTCCACAACATCTGAATCTACTGCTCCTGATCCTTTAGGTCATCTTCAAAAGAACGATAAAAACACCATTCAAAAAATAATTAATGATTTTCCTCAGGTACTCACAAAAAGGTTAGGTCTAACACATCTAGTTGAATACGATATTCAACTGAAGGACAACACTCCGGTCAAGTGTTCTCCATACCAATTGGCACCTCCCAAAATGGAATACCTCCGCGAACACATCAACGAATTGTTAGATTCAGGAGTAGTAGAACCCAGCCGGTCGGCATATGCATCCCCTGTTTTTCTGGTTCAACATCCCGAAAAGAAAACAAGGATGGTGATTGATTATCGGAGGCTCAATCAAAACATCGTCGTCGAAGCGGTGCCGCTACCTAACTTACATCAAAGTTTTAACTGGTTTGTCGGTGCCAAATATTTCACAGTTTTCGATCTAAATTCAGCTTATCATCAAATCCCTTTGTCTCGAAAGTCCAAACAAATTACCAGCTTTTGTACTCCTTGGATGCTTTATCAGTTTACTCGAGTCCCTTTTGGACTCTGTACTGGTGCCCAAGTGCTTACCAGACTTTTGGATCAGGTCTTCCATGACATCAAATTCAAATTCATTTTTAATTATCTGGATGACCTAGTCATCTACTCCAAAACTTGGGAAGAGCATCAAAAACATCTTCGGGAAGTCCTTACTCGTTTGCGGCGGGCTGGCTTGACTGTTAACCCAGATAAGGTCCGTTTCGCTGTGAATGAGATAAGCTTTTTAGGACACCTAGTTTCTTCTCGTGGCGTGCAAATCGACCCATCTAGAACAAAAGCAATTAGAAATTTTCCGCAACCCAAGAACCCTAAGGCCGTTTCCAGATTTATTGGAATGGTCAACTTCTTTGCTAAATTCATTCCAAATTTCGCGGAGCACGCTGCGCCTCTAAATCTGCTTCGGAGGAAGGGCCAAAAATTCTCTTGGCAAGCTGAACAAGAGAAAGCTTTTAAACATCTTCGGGAGGCAATAACACAGCCTCCGGTTCTCCGGATCGCCGATTTCGCTAAACCATTCATCCTGCAAACGGATGCGAGCTCGGTGGCCCTTGGAGCAGTTCTACTCCAAGAAATTGACGGCTCACGCCAGCCCATAGCGTACGCTTCACGTACTTTAACACCTGCAGAAAGAAAAGCCTCATCTGCATATGAAGCCGAATGCCTAGCAGTAGTTTTTGGAGTAGAGAAATTTAGGCAATATCTAGAACATCGGGAATTCCTATTAGAAACCGACAACCAAGCCCTTTCTTGGCTTTTAGCACGTCCTCGTCAACTTGGTAAATTAGGCCGATGGATTGCCAAGTTGACTTCATTGAAATTTAAGGTAGCGCACATAAGAGGAACTCAGAACATCATAGCAGACTCCCTCTCGCGCATGTTTGAACCGGAAAATTTCAACGAAGAAAATGTCACCTTTTCGTGTACCAGTCTCCTCACAAATTTTCCTCTAGCTTTTCATGACATCCAGACTCATCAAAAGGCCGATCCTATTTTGAAAAATATCATTGCCGACCTCGAACAGAACATCTCTTCGGAGAAGTACTGTTTAAGTAAAGGTGTACTTTGCCTGAAAAATCATCTGGAAAAGCCCACCAGAATTTATTTACCTCAGTCCTTAGTCGACCTGGTGATTAATTATCATCACGACTCCGTTGTGGGTGGTCATCTTGGAGTACTTAAAACTTTGTTTAAGGTAAAGGAGAATTTTTATTGGCCAACTTTAAAACAGGATGTCACCTCTAAAGTGCGAGCTTGTTCGGTGTGCGCTGTAAGCAAACCTGCTCACAACTCCAAATTAGGATACCTTGCCTCAACGGTTCCCAATCGTCCCATGGAAAAATTACACATCGACTACGTCGGACAGCTTCCTAGGACAAAACAGGGCTACAACATGATATTGGTCGCAGTTGACCAGTTCTCAAAATTCACCTGGCTCATGCCTGTCAGAGATGCAACTTCCCACAGTACAATTAAGGCCTTAAGCCAAAACATTTTTCAAAATTTCGGTTTTCCAAAGATAATAATCTCTGACAATGCACAATGTTTTGTATCACATGTCTTCCGCAACTTTTGTTTTTCTCGCGGTATTAAGCATGCAACTTTATCTCCTTATCACCCCCAACCTAATAATGCGGAAAGACTTAACCGAAACCTTAAGGCAGCCCTTATCGCCTATCACTCCAAAAATCAATCCTCTTGGGACGACTCCCTTTGCTGGCTTCAGCTGGCTTTCAATTTCGCACATCATGAGACTCTTAAAGCAACACCTTTTAGCATTCTTTTTAATTTTCTCCCCAATACACCACTGAGTCTCAGCTGGAACATACACGATCTCCTTCCAAAACCTAATACTAATCCATCACAAGTTTGGCGCCAGGCCAAAGACAATATAATGAAAGCGCACCAAAAGGCCGAAAAGACCTATAACAAATTCAGGAAGCCTCATCTGTATAAGATCAACGATCTTGTCTGGTGTAAAACACACCCTCTTAGCTCTGCCATAGACAAGCGAGCTGCTAAATTGATGCCTCGATGGTCAGGTCCCTTCCGGATCATCGATTTTCTTACTCCAGTTACCGTTGCGCTTTCTTTCGCCAATTCACCTCGTTTTATTAAAAAAGCACACGTCGAGCAACTCAAACCTCATCATATAAATTAAATATTAACAAATTTCTAGAACCTTCTCCTTTACGATTTAATTTTCTATCTGATCTTTCTTGGCCCGCACAAATTGTCATCTGGTAGTCTTCTTTCTGTGCACTGCAGAACATAATAAAATACGGAACCAAGCCGTATTTCCTCTAAGCCAAATGCACATCTGTATGTTTGGGCATCGGTGGGCTGAGCTCTCCTAGAGCCCCTCCGTGCCGTAATCTGTATAGATGTTTGCAGGCGAAGAGATATTAGTTTTCCTTATCCAGTGATATATCTCACTGTTCCCCGGACTTGACGCTTTTCAACCCATAGTCTGATCAACTATGAGGTTCCAATTTACGGCAATGGCCGCTACATGTACCTGACATGTTTCCCTATCTAGACATATCTTAACATCGAGCACTCCGCGGGTGTAATCGATGCGACGAGAATATAGAGAGCGTCATGAACTCTTCTGTTTCTTCGTCACCATAACGTCTTCGGACGAGGACATAGTGAGTCCATTTCCTTAATAGTTAAGTTTGGTGTATTTGTTCTTTGTTTGTTTATCTTGGTGAAGGTATACTGACCGGTTCTGTCGAACTACATATAGATAATGTGGCACTCGCTATGCATGTTAGTCTTAAGTTTTTGTTTGTCTCGAGGTCTAAAACACCTGTCTGAGAGAAATTTTTTTTCACCCCTTCACGCACACTCTCTCTCTCCTTTTTCAAAATTTTGCGGGAGGCCCTTCTGGCCCCTTCTCTATTCCACTCTAACGCCGTCTTTCGGGGGGGGAGAGCTGTAGCATTCAAAAACACATTCGTAAATATACATTCAACTTGCTTAGCCTTGACAGATGCTGGCACCTGGCGGCCCTCTCCAAAACCAAGCATCGCCTGACACCTGAATACAAAGTACAATTCGCCGGTCAAGCTAGCTTCCCTACTACCCGTCCACAGTCTAGATGTGATAACAACATGGTCTACATTCTGCATTACTCCGTTAACAAAAGTTCTTTTTTTCTCAAATTTTACAAGTCTTATACTACATCATGCTAATTTACAGTTTGTGCGCTTTAGTTTAAACAATCTCGTTCTAAAATGTAAAATAAATCATCATTTTTCTCGGTACAAGCTCACGTGAACTGCGACAGGATTAACCAGGTACTTCAACCTTACAGATTTTGTCATATTATAAATTTTGTTAATTTTTTTAAATAATTTGTTAAATATCATGTATTCTTTAGAATATGTATTTCATGTTTTATTTAATATTCTATTTTCTTTTGAAACTAAATTATTATAAAAAAAATTTTCTTTTCTTAAAACATCATTTACAAAACCTTGTAAAGGCACATTTTAAGTTTTGAACAATTTTGTGAAATAAGTGCAAACTAATGTTGAACATTGAATGATCAGCATATCTTATTGAACATGTCAAATATAAAACAATTAGAGAAATTTCTTCTAAATCAGAAAATTTCGTTTTATAGACTTTTGAAGAATCTTACAAGTCTTATACAAGCTTTCTTTTAAACAAAACTATATATATATAAATAAATTTATAATCATCTAAGAAGCTTTTAATTACAATCTTAACGAATTTCTGTGATGCAATTAATTTACTTTAATTTTGACAAATAACCAGATATTTTCTTCAATAAAGAACATTAATGCTACAACATGTCTGATTTTGCACAGACGTTTAAAAAAAACGTGTTTTTTGTTTGCCATAGCTAATATGCTGGTAGAAGAAATAGGAGAAATAGAGAAATTCTTGTCTCACATTGCGCAAACCAGCGAAACATCCTAACAAGTTTCGTCCTGTTGGCAAAACACGTTTTTTGTATAACATAACTTCAGATTTTCAAGTGCATAAAAGTGATGTCCCTTTTTACAGCTGACTTTACAGAACTTTAACTAACTCATATTGTATATGTGCCTAAATTTACTTCCGCAAATATGTGTTCCTTAAAACTATTTTCTAGATGTAGACTTGTGTAATTATTTATAAATTATATAACAATTTCTTGGGTGGAGCCTGCATGCAATTTTCGGTCCTAACAACCTCCAAGAGGTTAGTTTCTAAATTAAAATAATTGACGTCAATTAACAAAATTTTCAAACTTCTAAATTCTTTTCTTTTTTTTAAATATATAAATTTATTGGCCAATATAGTTTTTAAGAAATTTTCAAACCAATTATATTATGTAACTTTAGTTTAGTGATAAACATCTTAACTATAGATATGATCTTTTTTGAACTTAAAATATCAAGCTCGTTTATATTTTGTTAAATTCTGTAACTGTTTAAAAAGAAACTATCATCTTATAAACTAAAAAAGGGGGGGAATAAGTTTTTTGAATCTTTTGATTAATTTTTTTTTTAAATTATTATACTTTTACATTAAGGGCGTATAATTCTTTTTTTTTGATTAATTATAATTCTGTGAATTATTAAGCTGTGCTCATTGTTTTTTTTTTATTGTTAAATTTTTGTAACTATAAATATATATATATACTAAAAGGAGGGATAAATTTTTAGAATCTGTTGATTAATTTTTTTTTTATCTAAATTATTATATGCTACAATTAAGGGCTTATAACTTTTACAATTTATGATCTTGTTAATCATAAGTTTTTTTTTTACTGATGATTTGTGTCAGGATGTCTTTTGTTGTAAATGACAAAGTCTGAACCGTCGAAATTTCTTTCTGTTTTCAATAAACTTGAGCCTTGTTAATTATTAAACTTGTCTTTGTCTTTTTTTATCTTTCTTTTCAAACATTGTTACCATTTTGGTTCCGCCTTTATTAAATTTAAGTCCCCTGGTAACACACTTTGTACAACTTAAATGTGTCAGCATTATAAGCAAGAATGTAATGTCTTTCTAGTACTAATGTTAATATTGACAAATTTTAGAATTAAATGAAAATAATCAATGACATGACAATATATATTATTCGGAAACTTTCTGTCGAGTCAATGCCCGAGCTGTGTATTCGCCTCTTTGTTTACAGCACTTTCAGATTATGTCCCATTCATTTCTTCAAACTGTTATCGCTATCCTTTATGGGAAGGTACGAAATATTATCTCAACGCTTCTGGAAAGTGATAAACACAACATCAGTGCATTCGTGGACGACCAAGTCAAATAATCTATTCGATTTATGCGGATTTTATAGTTAGTTTCATTCACCTTTGTTGTTGTTATTAGTTAATAACAATTCCAATAGTGCTTAATACATTTTCTTAACCAAATTATAATTTATATTATTAAGAAAATGTATTAGATTTCAAAGCAGTATATTCATCCAAAGGACTTAAACGTACATTTCTTTATAGTATAAAATATTCATGTTTAAGTTTGATAAGTGACATATAATGTTAATCTATCTGTTACAATGATCATGTTTAATTTTTTTTTTTTTTTAAACTATCGTGTAACTCAAAAAACCTACGCAAAGATTATAAAATACTTATTTACGCAATTTTATTAGCATTACAAAGAACGTCGATAGCCTCGATCCCCGGCTAGCCTCGTCGAGAGGGTTGTTCGAATTGACAACAGCGCCCTTCTCTTTCTTCCCTATTGGCTATTACCTAACGGACTACATTCGTAGCGGCTTGTATATAGCCTACAAGTCGCCAAGAGTCCAAGTCCGTTAAGGAAGGAGCCAGTTGAAGAAACCAATAGGGACCGTGCGGGTTAGCCAACTCGTTTCCCTGCTGTGACAGCGCTTGTCACAGCGATTCTTCTGTAGTTACGTTCATTTAACGTGCCCGGAATCGGCCCATCATTCAATCTAATAAGAGCAGATCCTCTAAATGTAATGTCAAAAAGTTAGTCTCTTGTGCTTTGTTGGAAATGTTAAGTTGTATTGTATTTAAAACTTGAAATAAGAGTACTAAATTGTAAATTCTCGTCAATTAAGAAACAATTCCAATAATTTAACAGCGCCACACAGGTTGGCAACCTTTCTAGCCTCACAAATGTCATGGAATCAAAACTAAGAATGAGGTTACCAGATGTGACAAAACAGTTTTGCATACATCAAATAGAAACAAAAGAAAAGGGAAAGCAGCAGAAGACCATACTGTCACTTTTAGACATAATTTGTCTCATTAGTATTACTACAGTGTTGTCTCATATGCTAAATACACTCTTTCTCTCACGCGCAAGTCTTCTATTCAGGTCATCTACAAATACGCAATACCTCGTCATTTTTAATGATACAAGCAAAAAGTAAATACAACCCACACACATACAGTTTTTTTCGACTATTCAATGGCGAAACTATACGTGAAGAGCTTAGGCCTGCTGGACGGCATTTTAGTCGAGTAATCTGTTGGCTCTTCGTAATTCCCGTCACTGTTGTTTCAGTCTTCTCAACCAGAGTTCGCTACTAATTGTAGCTTCTCATTTTACCCCTCGAGGCAGGGTCCAAACTGTAAATATTTGAACCCACACGGGGATTGAACGAGGAAACACTCACTCGTGAAGTTAGCAAACCAATAGACCAGAAGTGGGCTCTTATCTTTTATACAGGTGTATAAATCAAAGCAATTAATTTTCTTTGAGTTATCCCCCCCACTTCTGATAAAAAAATATCGTCAATTTCAAAAAAAAAAGTAAATAGTTAAATTCATACATTGAATAAACTGCCATTTTTTTGGTTTTGTTCTCAAAGAAGACCAGATAAAGGAATATTTCTTAAAACAATTCATTGGGCTGCACCCTTCCACCGTCCGGAGATCCAACAAATTTATAAATTTACTGTTAAAAGAAATTTAGGAAATACCTCATTTAAAAATTAAAAATAGGCAAAAGTCGGGAATATTGATCAAAATCAACAACCGAGTTCACGCCTTTTTTGAGACGCCTGTAGAATTCAACACTTTTACCAAATTTTGTCAAAATCGATACTCTACCTTTCACATACTAATACTATAACATTTTCTACCAGACCCAAAAACCAAATTTTGAGCAATACATTTAGAGGATGTACAACTTTATTGTTTATTCGATTATAATTGTATTTCCGGAGTTCAATATTTTGAAAAGAACGCGTTTTCAGTGGAACCTTTATTTTAAGTAATTTAACATATATTTTTAAAATGGGAAGAACCCTACTAAACGAAGTTCCATAATATATAAATCCATCATTACTATTTATTAATGATTAGTTTAATCGGACATTTATCACCACTCTGTGTATATGAAACATTACTACACGACGTTTCGAAAACAAGAATCAACATACGTTATCAAGTGATAAACCTATAAAATGAAAAATATAAAAACCTCAATAGAGCCTAGCGTGTTTTTTCCTTGATGCTTACAGGGGGAAAACTTCTCGATCATCCCGTCTTAGGGAAAAAATGAAAAAAGATCAGAAAATAAGAACACCCCCTCCCCTATATAAGTTTCAGCCAAACCAGTGTAAAAAATAATTATGGCTTTCGTTACTAGAAACTTGATTAAAAATTACAATATTTTAAATAAGGCTAAAAAATGTTTGGTTAAATCTCCACACAGAAGTATCACAAGGTCAACCGCTAAATTTTTAAAGATGAGACATAAAGTTGTTCAACCCGATAAACCGTTAACAACCACGCCCTTGGCATACAACACCTATTTAATTAGTTAACCCATGTAGGTTCTTATTGAAACTTGGTGTTGATCATTTCTTATCTTTTGTAGTTTCGAAAACTGTTGGTTCCTTGATCACGTTTAATTTATTCTGCCTTATTTTGATTGCTCAGAATTTTGCTCTTGGTTCCATTCTTAGATTACTAGTGTAAGTTTCCAACAACGCTTAGAGCTGACACTTTTTCATTTCATATATGTCCAGTTTACACTTGAAAACGGGAGTTTGTTCATACTCTCGAAACGTCGTGTTTTTCATATACTGTATACAAATAACGAGAAATGTTAGATTAAACTTCAATAATATGAACGATCCATCTACACCTATAAATTTAAAACCAGATGACTATTATAATTGTTATTTTAATAAATAATAGAGTTAAACACATTTCAATATTCATTTGTTACATATTAGCCTACTTCCTCTGGCAGACATGCTTAATTACTAGTTGACAATAAAAATCAATATCTAAATTAAATATTCAATTACTAAAAGTGCAATACCTTTGGCTTGCGATTTAATTTAGTTCCTTAATGGGATAATCTAAATGTAACGGATTAAAATAAATTCTTCCAACAAAACAACTAGAGGGACGTAGTTTACCTGTATATTGTCGAAGTGCTTGTCCTCTTCCTTGAGTGGAAAAATTGAATTCAACGGTCTCTTCATATTGTATCAGTCTGTTAAGGATTAGAATAAAGGAAATAGGCTAAGTATTGTTCCCACAGTTTAGAAGAATAAAAGGCACAGAGATTTCAGGGTTTCACACATCTACTGCTTGCTTGCTTACCTGTGAACATAAAATAAAAAGGTCAAAATTTGTGTCTACTTTATAAACACATTATTTAGTTTGGGTTTGGGGAAGTGGATAAATCGTAGGAAAAGTATTAATGAACAATTGAATTTTATTTGGGGGCGAAGTAAGAACCCATTTCCCACTTAACTTTTTCAAAAAAAATACATAACTTAAAATACAATAATTTTAATCTAAAAACAAAAAATGACGTTTCCTCGCATACCAATAGCAAAGATCAGTCCATGTCCTACCAGTAGGAGACAGATTGTGAGAGAGCGCGTCGAGATTTGGAGACATCCATTACTATGGGTAAATTACTTTAATGCGAGCAAGATATGAAGAAGAGCGCGAGGAAGACTAACCTCACTATTACTATCACGCCTCCGTTTCCATGGTAATTCCTCGACTACCCACTTCGCCAGCATTTTTCCTTCAGTTGACTGAATCGGTTAGCCACGCTA
The DNA here is from genome assembly GCA_963513935.1 of Aphrophora alni. NCBI lineage: Eukaryota > Metazoa > Arthropoda > Insecta > Hemiptera > Aphrophoridae > Aphrophora > Aphrophora alni. Next base: position 37,142,241 of record OY740766.1, read on the forward strand.
CACATCACAAAAGTACGAGGTAAGTCCATGATATAAGTTCCGTTTGAATTTCTTACCACGGCAGCGCTGCGATCGCAGTTCGGCGCATGCGTGGTAGTTGTTCTGAGTCAAGGAGGAGGAGATAATGCCACTTTGACATCTCTGTTTGTTATTTACGCTTTGTAGTGCTTGTTTAAAATGGCAAAATTGATTGAAAATTCCGCACTTGTGAGATTAGATTTGTAATTTGTTTTCCGAATTCGAAGAACACTAAACCAGTCGACATTTATCGACAGATCTGCCAGGTTTAAAGAGAAAATTCTATGAGTGATTCAATGGTAATGAGATGGGTCCGACATTTCAATGAAGTCATCAAGTCCACGATGACAAACCATCTTTGATTAGTGATGAATTGGTTCGTGCAGTACGAGAAAAGATTAAGGAAAACCGTAAGTTTACAATTTCTACTCTTTCTATGGTATTTCCGTAAATTTCAAGATCACTTCTTCATGAAATTGTTTGTGTAAAACGGTTTTGTTTCGAAAACTATGTACTCGTTGGGTACCAAAAACTCTTACCAAACAACACAAAAACAGCGCCAGGAGAGTGCACTTGACATTTTGATACGTTATGACAAAGAAGATTATGAATTTTTGAGTCATAATTAGTTTGCAGATACAATGGTATATTCAGTGATTTGGTACATAGCGTCAAATGTTACTCATGTCTGTTTTAAACAGTTAACTATAAGTAGAGAAATTATTAAAGGATTTTAATAAAACTTAAGAAACACATGCTCTTTATTTTTCGAATAAAAATATTTGGGTAAAAAAAGTTTGAAGTCTACAAGACCTTTTGGGTTATTTTCACAATTTTCTACTTTTTTGAAAAATAGTTTTTTAGGTTATGTCTGAAAATTAAGGAGAGTTGTTAATTTTCGTAAGAAGCATCTTTTACTCGACTGTTGTGAAATGTTGACACTTTTATTGTAAATTAATCAAATTTTCTTTACAAAAATATGTAAAACGTGTCAATAGGTAGTTTGTTCTTTTAAATTATTTTATACGTCATATTCTTTTGGAGGTTTGACAAAAAAGTTAAAATTTTGACGTAATTTTATTTTCATTTCATACCATTCTAAAAAAAAATACATCTGTCTGGACTTTTGCATTTTTTGTTACAAATCTGTAGTTGTATTTTCGTCTGAGGCTCAACCGATTTTGATAGCGTTATTGCTAATCTCTTTATGGGCAACTTTTCCTGTTTCGAAATGGCATTAGAGGCTCACCTTTAATGAATACGGGCTTGGAAATCCCTATAGACCTAGCTGGATTTACACCCTATTCATGAAGTCAAGATAGATCCCTCTAGATCAACTCTCTTCTAGATCGTCTCTCTTAACCAACTCTTGTTCTTATCAGACCCTGACGTTATAAGAGTATTCGAGGTCCTTAATTTATGTTCTTTACTCCTTATATAGGGCGATAATGATCGAGAGGTTTCGTCCCTATATATATCAGCCGTAAGGATCCATAACATAGCTTTGAACTTACAAATTCCATCAATTCTTATTTAACAGTTATTTATTCCTCAGAAGGACTCGGAAACGTAGACTAAAGGTCGTATGGTTTTCCCTACGGTTACAAATTACAAGTCAAAGTGGATGTTTACCAATAGTGAATGTAAATAAGAGGTCTTAGTTCATGGTCGGTACTTGTATTCAATACCACAAACTACACTGTTGACTGCCAATGATGAAACCTTTTAAGTATATATATAGCTATCATCTCATCAACGAGCTGAATGCCATATTAGAACACACTACGCAGTGCTCAATAAGTTTAGGTAAAATATTAAAGTATTCAGCACAATTTACCGTGAATGTAGACGGGATAATTTTCAAACTCTTTAAATAAACACTGAAATATACTTAATAAATGATAAAAGAAATGTGAATGTTAAAACTTTAAATCAATGATTTAACGAAAGTAATTGAGCGTCATTCAAAAACGTTTTGGTATAAATCAACATTTTAATTTTTATTAATTAGACATAATTTGACTTTAGTCTTTTCACTTTTATCTGGATCACGCACGAATGCAGCCATCCGATGGTCGCATAACTTTTAAAGTAATAGATAGTAAATTCTGTCCAACTTTAATTTTCACATATTTATAGACCAATTTTTCTCACTGTTTTACCAAATTGTCTTCATTTCCATCCCAATTTTAGTAAATTTAGATTATTTGTTGTGGTAAAAAATCTCACAGACACCATAAAAACTCCAAACCCTCGAATACTCAAATAGGGTCAGTATTAGAAAAGAACAGGAAAATCCAGAGACCTGATATGAAAGATGAAATAGAGGGATCTAAACCAAGACTACATGCAAAAAGTTGATCCACTCAGAGTCCTTTGGATTTCCAAGCCGGTACTCATTATAAGTGACCTCCTGAGGATTACTGTTGATCCACTGAGAGTCCTTTGGATTTCCAAGCCGGTACTCATTATAAGTGACCTCCTGAGGATTACTGTTGAATGTAGTTTTATGTAAATCCCTAGAGCCTTACTTAGTATATAAACATCTAATCAAATCAAGTAAATATAATATTAATAAATAACATATTAAGTAAAATAACATTCTTATCATTTACTCGTGAGTTGAAGGGTAATTTTAGAAGCATTTACAAGCTCAGAAGAGAAAAATAGTTTGTCTCAAAACCTATTTTCCTCAAATGTACCCTTTAAGGTCCTAAACAATATAAGAGAAAGAGAAAGATGGTCTGCCAGGTTTATCAAACATTAAAAATTTAATAGAACAACAGAGGACATATTGAGATTTTCATTTCAGTTACATCGCTTCATGATGTGTTCCAGGAATATATCCATAAAATGGTAAAAGCAGGAGGATCAGATTGTAAAGCTGCGAAGCAAGTTGGATGATGTGTTTCACACATTTTTCGACGGTGATCAAAAGAATTGGGACAAAATTACGCTTGGTCGGGATAGTGCTAAAGAGTAACGACCTATGAAGGAAGGTAGCAGATTATATACAGAAAATACTACTACAGAAAAAGAAGCAACATGATGATGCGACTGATCGGAAGAGTAGATAAATAAAGAAAAGGAAAGAAGAAAAGATAAAGTACCAGAAGAGATGTAAGGAACTGGAACACTGAAGTATATGGAAAGCTGAATTTAAAGGTGGATTTTATATATTTTTTAATACAGGCACACTGTACTTGTGCATTACTAAACCACTCTACTGGTTTGTCCTCTGCTTACACAGTGCGGATCCTCTCAAGAAAATCGACGTTTTTTATTTTGGTATTATCATTACACGGGTCTGTTCAAGAAGAGGACCGCCACTCAAACAGTGACATCCAGAAGGTTTCCTAACCTAACCAACTTTATACATTGTATATTAGTACACACTTTATTGTTCTGGAGCCCAATATAAATTGATGTCCTTCCAGATGGTGTCAAACAGATCTCCATCTTTGATCATACACAGCATGAATTCACATAACTAGGAATCTAACAAATCTCTACTGGTTACATTCTTTCTATTCCTGGTAAAATACTGTCCTTAAAACGCGCCAACAACGTTTCAGCTGTTCTGTTAGGTCAGGTTCTGTCTGTTCTATTTATGCCAATAGAAGTTGTTTCAGAACAGATCCGATTGAACCTCGACATTTTGAGTTAAAAATCGGGAGAAAAGGCTTCTAGATATGACAAAAATATGTTCACACATACAAATTTGATAATTTGTACGTTTAAGCAATGGACAGACATCATTACTCAAAACCAATGTTTAAACCAATTTAATTTCTCTCCACTACATAAGAAATTATATCTGAACAGAGTCCAAATATATGTTTGTGTATAAGGTGAATAATATTATGTAAAATGTTCACTAAATTAAATGGTACTAATCGTTTCCTATTAGGAATTGTAACAGTTTCAACGTCCATTGTTAAAGTAATGTCAAGGTCTGAGTTAATGTTAGCATCAAAAATTTGAACCTGTTGGTTAATGTCAGGATTCAGTGCTCTTCGATATCTGTCAATGGTATTTTCTCGTCAACCAATACGTATTCCACAGTTTCTACGCTCAGAATATCTATGCTCCCATGCAATTGCAATAAATCACTCAAAAAAGTAAACTATACAGTTAAGTCGTTAACTTCTGTGAGATAACAATTTCACACCCAATCGTCACACATTAACAATAAGTTTTACTTACTTAACAACCTGTTTAGTTTTGCGAAATACAAGCAATCGATACCGACACAACGTGAATTCCCACACATAAAGTAAGCACTTAACACTGTTATAAATTCTCAAACAAAACAACAAAATAAAACGTATTTGAGATTTTAAACAGTTCAATTATGTGAGATGTAAGCATTAATCACAAGACACCGTGATCCCCACAAATAAAGTAAGCACTTTATAAGTTAACCTAAAAATAATTAAAACAGTTGTTATAAGTTCTCAAACAAAACAACAAAATAAAACGTATTTGAGATTTTAAACAGTTTAATTCTGTGAGATGTAAGCATAAATCACAAGACACCGTGATCCCCACAAATAAAGTAAGCACTTTATAAGTTAACCTAAAAATAATTAAAACAGTTGTTATAAGTTCTCAAACAAAACAACAAAATAAAACGTATTTGAGATTTTAAACAGTTTAATTCTGTGAGATGTAAGCATAAATCACAACACAACGTGATCCCCACAAATAAAGTAAGCACTTTATAAGTTAACCTAAAAATAATTAAAACTGTTCTTATAACTTCTCAAACAAAACAACAAAATACAACGTATTTTAGAATTTAAACAATTTAATTTTGTGAAATTTAAGCAATCATCACAACACATCGTGAATCCCCACAAATAAACTAAACACTTACAAAGTTAACCTAAAAATAATTTAAAACAGCTGTTATAAATTCTCAAACAAAATAAAAAGTATTTCAGAATTTATAACAGTTGTTTCAAATTATTTTACTTGTGAAATATGTTATTTAAAAGTTTTTTTTTTTTCAAATCTGCAGATAACAATGTTTAATTTGACACCTCAATAACTAAAATCGGCCGTATAGTAAAGAAATTTGCGTTTGTCCTAAATATTCTTAAGCGAATTAAATATAAGTTTATTAACACTTAAAATTATCACAGCGATCAGTTAACTTAAATATAACGTTATACGAATGATCACATGATTTGTATAAACAGCTGTCCTAATTTATAATTTTATTTTTGAGGTTATGTTTTACATCGTTATTCGAAATGAATATGCATAACTTCTGGGCGGTGTTAACTACTTTATGTCTAAAGTGTGTATAGAATTTTTCGATTCAATTATTTCCTAGGATTATGACGTCATAAAGAATATGGTGTCGCAATGAAATGACAAATAAAATAAGGAAAACAAAGGACAAGAAAGTGTTTATAAACGGAAGGTTAGAATGCAGTGATGTCACCCTCATACATTCACGTGGCAGGTGTTACATCAGCGTAATGGAGTTTGCTATTTTTACGTTAATGAAGAATAAGTATAGATCACCTATAAAAAATGTCGTGTTTTCTGTATATAAAAACAGAGTTGTGCGTTTCTCTGAATCCAAAAAAGTTATTTTTATAAAATCAATGTCGTCTGTAATTAACACTGAAGCTCAAATGGGTAAACGTATTTTCTTCATAGCTTATTTTTAGATCTCGCAGCTCGTAGTATGTCTAAAAGATTAACTCTTTTTTATAGTTTCTAACGAAAGAACTTTACACACAATACAGTTTTTCCATCCAAATCTAGTTCCCACAACAAGACATACGTTTCAACTATTGTATCGTCATCCTTAATTACTTCTGACACACAAGTTAATGCGATTTCTTGTTGTGAAAATTGGTGTTTTAGTTTTAAATTAATTATTGATTAATAATATATTTAAATAATTTTGATTAAAACCTGGATTAACTACCCCCCCCCACCAGGACACAATAAATCGCTTTGGACATTATCACTGTATACATTTCAAACAGTGAGACATTTGTGGGGAAAAAATCAAAATAAACTATTGTCAAAATACCAAAACTAGAACACCTAATAACTTGGTGAAAATTTTGATTTAACTCAAAACTTTTGAGGACTTGCCCAAAATACGAATTTCTCAACTAGTTTTGACAAAGTTTTACTCAACAGTGTAAATTTGACCTTCAAAGTTCCAAATTAATTAATGGCTTAATTTCTCTATACTATCATATCGAAACAAAAGAAAACGGTGAAAAGGTTATCGTTGTTCATAACCCAACCAAAATTACAGATAAGTAGAAAAAACTTGAAGAACCTCGGCTGCGATTTAAACATTCTATTGTACACAATAAAAGTATACATGTTTCGTACCCAGTATACAAAAGTATAGACAGTTTGTTAATGGTGAAAACTCTACTTGAGACTTTTTAATACAATATAGGTTATGTGTGTTATTTTCCCTACACATGCAACCAATGTCAAAAAGGGAAAATTCCTTTATACAACTGTTTTAAATTTTAAACAGATTTATCCTACCGTGGAAGACCCCTTGATCTAGCAATACAATTTAACATTTCTTACAAGTCTAAAGAGGCCAACTTTTGAACATTACATCTAGAGAATCTGCTCTTTTTCTCCATGACGATTGATAAAATTTTAAAATTACAATGCGATAATATGGAACAGATGCCCAGCAACTTGCTATGGACTGGCGACACTAAAGTAGGCCACTATTTGTCGGTTGGTAATGTATAATGAATGACTACATTTTTAACTCGTTTAGTCTAATAATAATCCACCCAATGATGGATTGGCTAGGAGAACGCCCTCCGCCATGACAGTTGCACTTGAAGCAGAAACTATTACGTAGCAAAGTAGTGGGAGAGTAGGCAAATTTTGGTTTCAATTGTTTCAAAATTTACTGGCTCATTTAGACCTATTCCAAAATATATCTGTCGGTGGATATTTTTGTCATGTATTATCTCAAAAACGGGCGGACCGATTTATATAATATGTTCATCAAAGGTATTTAAAAAGAATAATCCACAATATCAAAACATCTTGACAAGACGAGTTTCAACGAGCCGACATCTTCAGTTGCAATGGAACCTAGATGTTTACAATATTATTTTTTGATCAATTATTGATTGTGAATTTTGCACAATAATTAAATGATACAAATATTAATTTTGACATTTGTTGCTGGTTATTGGTTAAAATTCCTTAACCTTTGAGAGTAAAATTATAGATTTCTCTGTTTTTTAAATTAAAAAAAAAAATATATACCTAAAACGAAGACCCTTAGCCCGAGGATACTCCAATAGCGTCAGGGTCGAGAAGAAAAAGTTGTTAAGAAAAACTAGATAGGGAAGATGAAAGAGAGATGTAAACTACCCAAGACTATACGGAAAAAAAATCTATATTCTGTCAGTCTACAGAGAAAAGACGATAAAGCCTAATATTTTAAACTTTGCATTTATATTGTTTCACATATATGTAGAAGGAAAAAAAAGTCCTTGGCGTAGTTAAGGAGCGAAAAAAATAGAATTAATTTCTTTTTTTTCCTTTTTTTTATTAAACTTATGTGTTGAGTATCATATAAATTTAAAATGTCAGATATCATGTTTTCCCCTCCTCCAAATTGAACACGACGTGACCTACAAATCTGTACACAAATTATGTGAATTTTAAATTAAATCGCAGTACGAAATCATATATTATATTTTGTTGTATGACGAATACAACTTAATTTAACCACACACAATGAGAAATCCTTAGCGTAAAATCAGTTTTTGTGAGACGCAGACAATAGACATTAAAGGATTGCATTTTCATTGATTTCTCTTTATTAGGGTCCGTAGTTAAAATTAAGGACCCGTATAATTTGTTAGTATCTTTGTCTGTCTGTCTGTAAGTCACGCCCAGTCTACACAGATAAGACGATATATCCTATATATTTCAAACTTTGCATTAATATACATTGTATTGTCTACATATAGGAAAAATATAGCGGTAACACAAACATAACATTGGGGTAGTTAAAAGGCTAAAATTGAAAAATTGTGCTAGGCCGCTTTAAAGACTTGGATTTTATTAAAATAACTGTACCTATATGCCTAAGATTCTAGGAGACGCTTGATTCTTTTTTTTTAATACATTCAATACAAGTATACGAAAACATGACCTGACAGTTATATACCTCTCTTTTAAAACTGTTGAATTTAATTCAATATTGCTATTAAGCTAATAAAATCAGACAGTTTAATATGGCTATGGTTCGGATTATACGAGTAATAATTGAAAAAGTAGGTCATATTAAAGTGGAATGTGGTAATTTTCTAGAATCTATTTACCCTTAAATTAGTAAAAATTAACGTCCGTACAAAACCTTTTAATAAGTATGTTAATTTTTTTTTCAATAATACTTGAAATAAATAACTCAGTAACACCGAACAGAACCCAGTATAAAGACAATTAGTTGTCAATGTTTTTAGAACGACTAGTTGTCCACAGGTGCCGGGGAATTATACTTCACACTGACCTAATTTCCCGCTACAACCTTGCACCCGCATAAATGGTAATTTCCGAACTTCTCTCCATCTGTCGATCTATTTATACGTCACAATCTAAGAAATGAATTTATAAGATTTTAGACAACCAAGTGATGATGTATACTACAACCTACAGATACATGCAGACAATGAAAGGTGTGTAGGCAGTTCTGGGGAATGAGTTATTTTATCAAAACAATTGAAGCTACTGACCCAAGTTGAACTTTACAAAGTCCTACGTAGTCTAAAGTAGAACTTGAAAACAGTTTTTCCTTACTAAATAACGGGAAAAGTTAGCGGATTTATAATACAGAAATTTTAGCACGTACTCGTGAAAAAGCAGACTTCTGAGATTTAAATGTCCACCGATCTCAATACCAGGATTAATTTGTCATCATGTATGTACAAAGTGATTTTTTGAATCGTAGCAGTATCGTAATCTATTAATCTGATGAAAAACTCTGAATAGAGGTACTCTTTTATATAATTTAAAAATCTGTTTTCGAACTTTGAACAATGGCCTCCATTTTCCAATTTCTTATAGGGTGTTTTCAGATTTTGTGCAGAATAGTAAGATTTTTTAATTGTTTGATAAAGGCATTTTAAGTTTCGCTTTTTTCAATACCACTTTGTTTAGCAATATCCACCACATTTGATTAATTTTTACAATTTCAGTTCCCGTATAATACATAAAGTGGTTTGTATGTATGTGTGTATCACAATAACACAATCACAGACTTTAAATCTATAATAAATGATTTTCTTCACTTGTACAATAATAATTCTTAACAATAAACTCACATACCTACTTGAAAATCCCACACCAGGCTTACCATTTTACTGGCCTATACAATGTACCGGTTAAGATATCACAGGAAATGTTGAGACCGCATTTTCTATTTTAATGCTTAGTCACAGGAAGTTGCCTTGCTATCACTAAAGTTGTATCTAATGTACATTAACTGTAACCCGTAGAGAATATATTTCTCATAAACCAAATTCCTTGAGGCGCATGTAATGACAGAGTGGTATAAATTCCGTAAATCTTGTAACAGGACTTTTCAAAATTGGTTCCTATAAAAGACTATCTTTAATTAAGTTTAGTACAGTAATCCTCCTGAAGATGTGCTATTCGAAAGGTATCAAGCAGTAGAGATAATTGTTTAGCAGCAATGGCATATACAATTACTCACAAATATATGAAGAAACCCAGCGAACGAAAAAAGAAGTTAAGTTTATAACACTCCTAACTCTTTATAATGTATGAAATTTAATACGCTAAACATACATGAAGTAACCTAGCTGGAGAAAGAAAAGTTTGTAACATTCTTAACTCTTTACAATATATGAAATTTAATACGCTAAACGAACACGAAGTAACCTAGCGGAAGAAAAGAGAAGTTTGTAACACTCCTAACTCTTTATAATATATGAAATTTAATACGCTAAACGAAAACGAAGTAACCTAGCGGAAGAAAAGAGAAGTTTGTAACACTCCTAACTCTTTATAATATATGAAATTTAATACGCTAAACGAACACGAAGTAACCTAGCGGAAGAAAAGAGAAGTTTGTAACACTCCTAACTCTTTATAATATATGAAATTTAATACGCTAAACGAACACGAAGTAACCTAGCGGAAGAAAAGAGAAGTTTGTAACACTCCTAACTCTTTATAATATATGAAATTTAATACGCTAAACGAACACGAAGTAACCTAGCGGAAGAAAAGAGAAGTTTGTAACACTCCTAACTCTTTATAATATATGAAATTTAATACGCTAAACGAACACGAAGTAACCTAGCGGAAGAAAAGAGAAGTTTGTAACACTCCTAACTCTTTATAATATATGAAATTTAATACGCTAAACGAACACGAAGTAACCTAGCGGAAGAAAAGAGAAGTTTGTAACACTCCCAACTCTTTATAATATATGAAATTTAAAACGCTAAACGAACACGAAGTAACCTAGCGGAAGAAAAGAGAAGTTTGTAACACTCCTAACTCTTTATAATATATGAAATTTAATACGCTAAACGAACACGAAGTAACCTAGCGGATGTAAAGAGAAGTTTGTAACACTCCTAACTCCTTCTAATATATGAAATTTAATACGTAAAATATAAATAAATTTAAAATGTTTATTTTTGTTTAAATTTTTCAAAACAGTTTTGAAGCGTCGTAGCTCAGTAATAGAGCGTTGAAGGTTTATATCGCTGCAGTTCGGACTAGTGAAGAGTCAGAAGGTTAGGCAGATTCGAATCAAAATGGTGCCGTTGCTTTTTTTCTGGGTGTAACTTCCTCGTCTTCATTGGTTTTAATGGAAGTAAATTAAATACAAAATAGTTCATAGGGTTTAAAAAATTTAGCAAAAATAAAATTGTTAAACATTTCTTTTACTAAAGTTAGGTTTAAGCATATTTTATAATACTTTATTTTTTTAGCTTTCTGGTAGTAGGAATGACTTTTCGGATTTCTTGTTATAATAAGATTATGACATCGATTAAGCATTTACAACCAACTTAGTTCTTTAATCGATATTACAAATTATGGAATTATAATTGTAAAATTATCACAATTAAATGCCCACAATATAACCTTATATGTAATAATGACGGAAACGTACTTCCGAAAACTACCTCTAAAATCGTACTCTTGTCTAGAAATGTTTTAAAATCATTTGAAAAGCTAATTTTAATAAATGCAATATGGTGGTTTTGCATAGAACATGTGATTTTAAGACTATTTTATTGTCCAGTATTTTTTGATAAACCTGACCTTTTAGAATCTACAGTCTACGAAAGATTGGAAATTTATTATAATTTATATTGGTGCTTTTAATTTTTAAAATCTTATATTTGTGGTAATACAAGCTATCTGAATGGTTAGAACTGTACTTTTTAATTACTTCTCTTCTGCGTGTAAAAAAGCGTTAACATTAATAATCTATTGGAAATAATAAATAATTTTAACTTATGATAATCTTACGACGTCATAAAAAGCCATATTTTAAACTAATCCAACATTAACTTACGCTCGAAATAGCTCAACAGTTTACATTTTAGACAGTCGGTCCATTTTTTACAGATTTCATCATACACTGAAGAAGTAATGACGTAGGAACGTCTCTTCCATTCCAAGACAACTGGGAAGTGTATATTTAAGTGCTTAAAAGCGAGGGAAAAAATTGATCGTCTCAGCATCTTGATCTTTCATTGTATTCGTACAAAATATCGTATTACAACACGGCACCTTAGAAACTTTAATAATTTTAACTCGCTGTAATCTATCAGTACATCCAAATTAAAAATGTAGGTTTGTTTGGGATTGTTCGTAATTAACAACACAATTTTAATTTACTAAATAAAAACATTGCACGAACTTTTTCACTCAAAACCAAAACGAATTAATCAACCCGAAACTATTCGGAGCCCATCAATGAACTCTGGACCGAATAAACCTAAAAGTATTTATACAGGGTGTTCCCAAACTCTCCTCATAAATTTTAAGTATTGTTTCTTCGGTAAAAACTTAATACAACCCGTGGTTTCGTATGTTTTTTTTTAACAAAAATTGTTTTAAGAGTTCTACAGAATTGAACAAAATTTGGGTGCATTGTTAGTTTCTGTTTGTACGTTAAGTTCACTTATTGCAACCCAACTCGTTTCAAAATGGCGGCTATTCAAAAAAGTTAATTGAAATAACTATAAAACTAACAGTTTTACACAATATATATATAAGAACGACTTTTTTAGTAAATTTTATGACAAATCCAATTTTGTTTTTAAAATTGGGTGAAGATAAACAAGATTTTGAATTTCTTGTTCGGCCGAGCGTGTGGTCGTGTTCTTGTCCTCTTCAGAATAGGCTAATACTAATGGAACAACAATGGAATGAATAATTAAAGTTGTTTTTCACATTTGTCTAGTAACAGGAACTGTTTAACTGAAATTTTAGCAGTTGTATAAAAATGATATTAAATAAGTATGAAAATTGACGTAGTTATTTATTGATAGTAGAAATTCAACAAATCAGCTATTATGACAAATAATAGATATGCTGACCAGTCTGCTGTTAATGTATCAACAATGAAACAAGCTTTTTTTTATAGTACAGTACAATCAACAGTTTGAAATGAACACTTTGCAGGACAGGAACTTAGTCATGCACGGCCGGACAAGAAATTCCAAATGTCGTTTATTTATCACCCAATTTTAAAAAGAAAAACAACAACTATGGATTGATTGGTCATAAAATTTACTAAAAAATTCTTGTAATAGACGTCTTGGAAGAGAAGTTCCTACATCATTACTTCTTCAGTGTATGATGAAATCTGTAAAAAAAATGGATCTATTGTCTAAAATGTAAACGGTTGCGCTATTTCGAGCGTTTTTTTTTTTTTTTTTTTTTTTTTTGTAAAATGGTAGGTTTTAGAGTTTATTTCAGCTTAAAAGTTTTGCATGGTCGCTATTTTGAAACGAGTTTGGTTACAATAATGAAACTCACCAACAAAAAACTAACAATAGCAAAAATGCATACAAATGGTTTAATTCTATAAAGCCGTTTAAAAAACTTTATATTTTTTTTGGAAAATACACACAGACTAACGGACGGACGGACAGACGGACAACGAAACTAGATAGACTCATGGTTGTGATATGATTTTGGCGTATTTTTGGTTAAGCGTATTTTTGGCTTATGGATTTCGGAAAAACCCTGTATATTTAAATAAAAGCCTAAACTGATAAAGATTGAGGGTGGGGGTTAACGTTCATTTAGTTTTTTTACGAATTATTCCTGAACGGTAATATTTACTGACTGCAATTTTGCACACGTTTTAGGTTCGCTCATCTTCACATTTCACTACAATTTGATCGCAATCGATAGAGTCGAATTTGAGTAATGACGATTTTTATAACACCCTCGTGGCCGATTTTGGTGTTTTTTTTTTACAGATAACCCACAAAACGGTATTTTTTGAAAGACTGATCAATATGTTTTATTTATGTCCATAGAAGCTACATTTAAGCAAAATTTTATCAAAATAGTTTTAGAAAATCGTATTTTTTTTAAATGGGATTTACCCCCCCCCCCCATCCTCCCCGAGATATAGCCAAAAAATTAATTTGACCTGTAAAGCACTGCACAGACGTCAGAATTTCAAAAACCACTTTTGGGGGTTCAAGAATGCCTCAAAATGAATATATCTGAAAAAAACACGACATCATTTCTCTAAGTTGGCTCTCCCCTAGAGAGTAAGCAGATCATCCATTATCACAATTCAGGATACATTATCCTAAAATGGCACTCGAGAGACTTAAACGTGATAAAACATCAAAAAAATGTCTTTTCGTACAATGACAATATGCTACTTTCTTTCATTCCATAATTTTAAAGAATAAAGAATCTTCACGAAACTTAAATGATTGCTATCTTGGATGTAATCGTACAAAGATAAATGACAGTGTTAAAGCTAACACGTACACTTAGCTATAAATCCGTCCCAAAAGTCTTTTGACCTGCAATTAAAAACACGTGAATTCAAGGTAACAAAACAAGTAAAAAAAAAAACCTGTCTTGACAATAAAACTGTTAACATGCGCCGAAACCAGTCTTTACTGGCTTGTTACTAAATTTAATTATTCTCTTGTTCCTAACACTCATTTCCGATGTTACAGGTTTGTTGAAATAAAAGATAGTACAATTGAACTGGTTTTCTTACCCAGTATACGAAGTGTATGGTAAGTTAAAGAAACAAGAAGGGGGGGGGGGGAAGTCGACCTCCAGTTTTTGTCTTTACGTTTCATGTTCTCAAGAAAAAGAAAAAAAAGGAATTTTCGACATGTATCATTTATAGGTCCAAATATATTTTTTAAACATCTTTAGCTCCCATATAGATCTAGATCTAATACTATTTCTCCATACTAGATCTAATTCCATTTTTTCTTTTTTTGCGAATGCATGTTCAGGGCCCTTTATTTCTAAAAGACACTCAGACGTTTCCTTTAGCGAGTACGGGCTTGCTAGATTCCAAGTGAAGCTAGATCTAGACCTTTTTTCGTTTAGCCTTGAATTATATCCTTCCTTTCATCTTTCAAATCAGGAATATCTTGCCAACATTTGTTCTTTTTCGACCCTGGCTCTATTACAGTATTCGAAGTCTACGGTTCTTTATTTATGTTTTTCTTTTTTGATGTTGACCGAGGTTTTTTGCCTTTAAACAACAATTTAAAAAATGTATTTCTAAAGTTATCCTGCGAAGCAAATCTTGAGCTGACTTCCTTTGATATATCATTAAACCTGGAGATTGGATCAAATTGATCCACACTTTTATAGGTTTGTATTGCACCGCAATCAGGTGGTTTACAAAACAGTTATTTCCACAATCACATAACTTTCTCTAAATTTAAGTAAAAGTTGTTTTCATAAAGAAGTGTTTCCGTAAATGTGTCGTGGACAATACCTTTATTGGAAATGTTGAATGAAATATTTAACATCGCCAACAATACGTTGTCTCATTCCAAGCAAAGCACGTAAACGTACCGTCTCTCTCTGCATACCAATAAGAGCATTAACCTTCAACCAACGTCTCAATCCGAATCTGACAAAGTTCATTTATATGTCGCTATTATGATAACCTGAGATGTTTATGTTAACTCTATTCTTGCTGGAAATATAACTATTGTAGACGTTATCGTATCGAGTCCTATCTCCAAGACTCTTTGAATATGTTTAGGATTTCGTGCATAACGTGAAAAAATTGTAGGACTTTTTGTTTGTTTATAAAATATAATAATTCCTAATAAAACTAGTTTTGCTTCCTCACAAATATGTAATATATAGAAAGTAATCTGATATGTCTAAAATTGATATACCCGTTTTGAGGGGTTGTGTCAGCCGAGCAGCCAGTGTTCCGCGCGCCGCATCTCCTGGTGACAAGAAAGGTTTGACAGTGTATAGAGGTTATCCGCTTAGCGGCACAATTTTCTGCTACATTCCTTCAATCCCTGTACTCTTACAATGTTCTTGAGACTCTGCCAGTTTACGTTGGTCAATGGTACAACATTCTTATACTACAGACACTGGTTCTTTGCACTTGGATTTTTAGTGACGCACCGGATAGACAGTGGAAATGGCAACGTCGTCGTCTCGCACTGCCCCTCTACGGCCACATATCTTAGCATCACGCCCAAACTGTGCGCGTATTATCGCATCTAAACAACAAAACTGTTACATATTGTTCAGTTTGTGTTATGCTTCATTCTATTAGGTGACAGAGTGAACCTATTAATCTGTAACTGTAATAATTTTATTTAATCTAAGCAATTAAAAAATCTAAAGTTTTGGGTGAATAAATAAATACATTTTACTTATGTGTAATTCAAACGAACGTTTGATACAATCTGTAGCACACTCTATGGTTTATTTCAGTGTGAATAAAATTATATTATTTAATACAGAGAAATAATTTAGCTCAAATGATAACTCAAAAACCGATACTTTATTGTTAGACTACTTCTTGGAACGGAGCCAACGAAGCAACGCTGCCAGATTGTGATATTTGCAAGTGCAAAGAACGAACAGTTGAATTTTTTTAATTAAATTTCACAAACTATAGTAAGGTGACTAAAACATGTCAATTTTACCTAACCAATCACAGGCTACCTTAGAAATCTCTCTTAGAAGAAATATGTATCACTCAGTCTTCTATGCGTTGCTAACTGAAAATGCTGTGCTCAGACACTGGCCGCTCCACGGAAGAAATCGTTTTGAGGTCCCAAGTCCAAAAATTAAGGTATGCGGAAATATTTGAGCTATTCCCAGCGATTTTTTCTAACTTTCGGTAAGTTAAATTTGGCGGTAGCTTCCATAAGAAAGCTACAAAATTACCATTTTCTCAAAATTGGTTGTATAATAATTTCATATTAAAGAATAACAAAAAATCGATTTGAAATGTTTAAAATTTTAAAAGTTATTTTTCTATTAAAACACAAAAAGGCCGTTAGACGAATAACAAAGCGTTTTCGGACATATGTTTATAGGAACATTTTCATTATTTTAGTCCAAGGAATTCGCCCGTGAAATAATTCCTCCTGTGACACCTTGTATTTCCAGATATTTAAAAGAGTTCAAAATCCCTTTAGATTCAACTTATTTACATTATTCTATTTTCACATAACTTCATATAGGCTACACTCTATTTTTATTTTCCATCACTCTAAAGTGCTACTTATTTACAAATAGAATTTTTTTAATGAACGCTCTTATAAACTTATTAAGTGTTATCCAAAAAACACAAACGAATTTTAAAAAGCGTTTATAAACACAGCTTAGAATCTGTGATTATTTATTTGATCTCTTGCCTTGTAGAATGTTACCGTGTTATTTAATTAAAGCAGCGTGTTCTAGGCTGAAGAATAAACAGCGATGATGTAACCAAACAATCCTGCACATGTGAGTTGTGCATATTATTATATGTAAACACCTACGCTTCTTAAATGTTTAGTACTTGTTCCTTCTAGTGTTATAACTTTTGAAAAGAATTTCAAGACCCTTTCCCCAGATCGACAGGTTTGGATGAAGGATCTCTCCAATCGTATACGGATAGATCCAGAATGAAAGGAATTGGGAGTGGGGATTAAAGGCCCAAACTAGCCTTAGTAAATCATTAGTAACAATTCCGTTCATATTTCAAGTTGAAATACACGCAATAGAGCTGTCCCACAGACAATATTTAAAAAGCTCTCAAAGGCGCAAAGATCTATCTGTCGGACAGTCAGGCAGCTCTTAAGGCTCTAAGTTCATACACTCTTAAGTCGACACTGGTTTGGAATGTTTACAAGTAATCAATCAACTGGCAACAAACAACAAAGTCTACTTAGTATAGGTGCCAGGAGACGAAGGAATACCAGGCAATGAAGAAGCGGATGCCTGGCCAAGGAAGGTCCAAAGACGGACTTTATCGTGTCTGAGTCATTCTTTGGGAGTGCCTAAGACGTACTTAATAACATCATGGAAGTCTGGGAACACGATCAGAAGATTTGACCAAATACCCTGGCCTAAGAGCAACCAAAAAAATGCATAACCTTCACTAAAAAAAAAAGCTAAACATTACTGGAACTTAGCAGAAGGCAGCTTACACTGATGTCCTACTCTCCGAACACTGCCAAGTGAACTATCATCTCAAACCTATGGGAAAGGTTACAGTGGATACAAGCCGCTATTGTCTAATACATACAACAGCTGAACACTGGTTGTGCGAGAGCTAACCTCTAGCCTAAGTCTACTTTACCTCGGCATTACATTCCCCACCATTGCAGAGGTAAGTCTTGTCCTCTAGAAGCATTTTAGGTTTCGTAGGAAGCTTAATTGTGTGGGTCTAAACTTAGTTGGGTAGTCATAAAAGATTCTTTTGTGTCGCAGTGACAGGAGGCTTAGCAGCCTTGGACCCCTCAATAACTAACTAGATAAAAATCATTTATTTGTAAGTGATAAAAACATTTTTACATGAAGAAATTATCGATGGGATAGCTTAAAAGTCTTCACATAAACGATATCAGTCTAGTTAATGAGCGGCCATCATGATACTTACCCAGCTCCATCATACAATACAACTAAATGATCTAAATGTAACGCTCAAAAAGTTGGTATCTTGGGCCTTGAAGGAAATGTTAAAAATGTATTCGTAGATCAAGTAGTCTTATGTGTATTGTATGTTTGTTTAAAATAGTTACAGAGGTTTTCTGAACCTTGTAATTGTGTATATCACTGCATCCTTGACGTCGGCTAGGTCCTTATGAACCTCGTAGTTAAAGTCTCCACGCACTTTAATCGTCTCAATACCGAAAGTTGATGACCTTGCCGAATCAACTATACGAATATCACCTTATTCTTGGAAGGTTAGATTTAAATTACATTTTTGTCAATAACTTCGCTATTTGTTATCGTGGAGTGGGGATGTAGAATTGAAATCTCTAAATCTGTATCCAATTTATTAACACGAGAGGTATTAAAAAAAAAAAATGTAAATAATAAATAAAAATAATTTTTTTTTTTTTTAATGAATGAATTTAAATAGGATTCCACACTATACCCCCTACACCCACTATTTCAATGACCCCACTATAGTCCCCCTGCACCATGCTTCTACTAGTTTTTGTCCCCGATATCTTGCTTACGTACAGACGATAACAAAACGACGGCTTGTCGAAAATCACTTTTTTCAGTTTCCTGAAGTCGTGAAACATAAAGATCGATTAAGAAACGGGTGACGAAATTTTTGACGATTATCAAACTTACTACTTACGCTGGGTAAATAAAAAGGAGATTTTTGGTATGATATCCGAAAACATAATAATTAGACAAAAATGTATTTAAACAAAAATTCAAAATAAAATATTTTGCCAGCATTTTTTATATAATTTCGCTAAGAAATTTGCAATTTCCCCCGATTTATTTTACCATGTAAAAGAGTGTTTTAAAAAAACACGAATGTTAATTTCTAGAATTTTTGTAATACTTAAACTGGTATTTTGAATAAATAAAATGAAAGTTTTATTTCCAGTCACAGTAATGAACGTACAGTGGATATTTTTAATTATTTTTTGGTAACTAAAAATTTGAGAACACCATTACATAAACGAATACGTACAAATTATTTTATCAAAAGAGGCTCAAACGATGTTGATGAAATATAACCCATAAAGATCGAAACATTAAACATCTCTCCAGAAGTGATGATTAGGAAGCGCGATCGGTCGAGAGATAAAATAAACATGGGCGCCCTCATGTGATTTTTTTTTCTAATTACAACAATTTTCTTTCAGTTACAGTTTCATACATAATTTTAGGTCATACAGTTTCACAAAACACCAAAATTTGTTAATAAGAATATAAACCATGCAACTTTTATCTTAAAATTAGTTCATGTGATTATAATGAAATTTTAGTGAAATAAAATACGAAAGTGTGTGGGTAAAAAAATACGGATTGATTATTTTAAAATACTAAAATAAAATATTTGAAATCATGAACCAAATTATACTTGAATTCAAAATAATGACACTTCCAATATTTACATTAAACGTTAACCGCAACAATAACATCTATTCTAGTAGTTTTGAATCTCCTAATGTTTTTATTGCACATCCTGTATGTGATAATAAACCTGGAGAGGTAACTGATACGCTTACTTGGTATAACGGGAATTACATTCAATGACATTGAGAACCACAATCAACACGTGCATACTACCAAGATGTAGACAAGAAGCGATTAAACGGGTGCCATTTTGAAATTTTGTAACATTTATTTCTTACTAACAAAAACAAACATATTAAACGAATTAACAACATTATATTTATTCTACTTTATTTGAAACCTATGGATTTTTCATTCAATTCATTATATTATTGACATAATACTATTCATATATAATATATATTCTACTATTATACCTTGTCTGTTTATAATAATTCTGTAATTTTTAAATTTTTTTTTTAAATGTAACAAAGGCCGTTTCGTCTTCAAGAGACATCCTCAGGCTTGCTCGTGTTCGAGACAATGAGCAAGCCTGAGGATGTCATGTGAAGACGAAACGGCCGTAGCTACATTGAAGGAAAAAAATTAAGGATTGTTATAAACAGACAAGGTAAACAACACCATATGCCAGATTTTTATGGCATCAGTCTTAAATAAATATTGTAACGATTCTGATAGGAACAAATATTTTTATCTAGGCTACTGAGTCAAAAATAGAGTTACGAACCATTACGAGTGCCCTGATTTATTGGTGGAAACGTACATATTCAAGTTGATGGGTTCATCCTGGTACTTACCCAGTCCCATCACACAGTGTAATACAAACAGAACGTTGGTTTGTTGGGCCTTGGAAATGTTAATGGTATATCAAGGAGTCTCATCCAGTATGGTAAGATTATTAAACATTTTCTTGACTTCAGCTAGGGCCTAATGGGCCTCGTAGATGTGTATACATTAAAGTCTCCACTCGCTTCGCTCCTGTCAGAATCTCAGCCCTGCTTGATATCGTAACTATACGCGAGATTTCTAGCGATATATCCACCTTTCTTCGTCTAGTCTCTAGTTAAATCATCTAGTCTCTATCATCTTCTCTACCAGGCCTTTCTTGACCAACTTTTGTTCCTTTCTGATACTGACGCTATTTGAGGACTAGAGCTTACCTGATCAAGTGTAAATATGAATAGTGAAAAGTTAGACGTTGATCGGTGCTCATTTTATGATCCCAGGTGTCTCATATTTTGCAATAAAATCTCAACAACAACCGTATTTTCCAAAATTGCAAACGTGAATGAATAAGAACCGCAACCTCCCAACAGATTCTAAAGCGAGACTTGTATGTATGAGTCGGCGTAAAAGAATGCTGGCGTGCACACAATATACTGTAACAGTCTTATCTTATCTGGCTGAGGTAATCAGTAAATTTACCTTCGGATAGCTTTCTTAGCAGTATAATCAGTTAAGCTGATACACAAACACATGGGCAGACACATAACCTAAAGGATAAAATAATAAAGTTTATTATCAGGCGGTGTAACTATTGCGTTAGTTTACATCACGAATTCAGGTTTTTATATTACTATGAGAATCATCTAAAGTTTTTATTTTTATTTATTTATTTTTATTTTTTTTTAGTATGATGGCAAAAAACCATTTGTCATTATTGTCTTTAAAAAAAAATTGAACAAGAAGATATTCCACCTTAAAAACTTAGAAATAACACATTAAGACAATAACAAAACAAAACTAGATCAGAACGAAAATAAACAACAACATAATTCAAAAAGAATGGTGTAAAACTAAACAGTTGGTACTTCTGTTTGCAAGAATTAAAACCTCTGATTGTTGCAACAATGGAAAGTGCATATTTATAAGTTTGTTTTGATAAGGTTATGTTTTGTCTAGGTTGACTAACGCTAAACCGTTTATCAAATGGCTACCACAAAGCAAGAAAAAGCTTTTTAGAGTTCGCTCGAACTCATTGTGTTGTTATTGTTCAACGGAAGTTTCGAACAAAATTCAGAAAAGACCTACATGCCCATGAAAACAATTTTTGGGTGTTACATTAAAATCTCCATATATTACATTGTATGATGGGGCTGGGTAAGTACCATCAACACAACCTGATTAACAAGAGCAGGAAACTCCATTTAAACATTTACATTAGTCGCACAATTGTTAAATAATTACTGCACATATAGTTGTTAATTTGCATTGCAATTAACACGTTTCATTGACATTATACATATATTTTGTGCAATTTCCCTATTGTATAACACTAACCGTATGGTTTACACAACTGTTGGACAAAGTTATCACTATATTGTCTAGTGTTGACTAACAGCTGGTTTTATCAGATACGCCGCTTTATTGCATTAAAGTTATTAACTTTTATTCTCTAATTTCTTTATTACTGAAGACATCTATAAAGATTATTATGGTGTCGATGTGAGGATTACAATTGTGGAATATCTCTTGTACAAGTGTTTTTACATTCGTGATATTGTAGACAAAAGTATTGTGACAGGGAACTAAAATTAGTTTTGATATTTTTTAAAGATTTTTGGGGGTGAGTTCTGCTAAATAAAACAGAATCCAACCAACCACCAAACAATAAATTACAGCAATTGAGCAGTACTTGTGGAAACTGTAATCTCCAAATTGATGAGAAACACAAATTTCTCACCAAACATTTCATTTGAAACCATTTTTAGGAGATTTTAAGTTCGAGAGTGAAAGTAAATCTAGTTCAAAAAGGTAATTTACAGAAGATGAAGTGGGGGGTTTTTTTCGACACAAGATTCCAATTAGAGCAAATTTTTGAAAAATCGTAATTTTAAGTTTATCCTCTTTAAGACAGGAAACCTTAAAAAAGTCCCCAGATAAGACCAAAATATAGCCACTAACTAAATTTGATTAATCTCCGCGTTTGGGTTGAGCTGACAAGGGGGTTGGCGATACCATCGCCAGGTGGATAATCCACCGTAATAAGGCTCATGATCTAAAGCAACTGATAAGGCTTCTAACCAAGAGCATAGATAAAGAGCTTGATGAATGGAACAGAGAGGTTCCACTTATCTCCGAAGATAAGAACGAACTTTTGAAAAATTCAGGAACACCAGGCTTCACTGATTCACTCGACGATGCTACTAGGCTGGTTCAGTATGACTAAAGGTGAAGAGAACTAATCTCATCCATGCACAACGAAGGGATGCAGTTAAAACTATACTCCGAGAAAGTGGTGAGCAATGGGACCCTAACAAGTGGCAAGAGCAGGTAAAAACAAGAGGAAATCAGAGGCGGGAATCACCGTAAACACCGATGGGGGTTCCTAGCCGGGGATGGGTGTGATCAAGTGTTATAGAGGCGATTCGATCACTCCACCTTCTGCTGAGGACCCTTCAAAGAAGACCTGAGGTGAAACTCGAGATTACGACATAACAAAAACTCACCGTAGTTTGGAGCCACCTGTTAAGGAAGTTCCCACTTACAGGAACATCCTCGCCAGCAAAATGGCCGTTGTTCTCGATGCCTATCGTAATGTTAAACTTACCGAAAAACAAGATGAAGACACACAGGACACGCTAAGTGGATAAGTTCAAGCACTCTTGGAGGATGGAAATAGTCCTCATTCTCAGGTAGCTACATGGAAAAAAGGAGCTGTTTCTTTCCTGCTTCAACGATGGAACAAAGCGTTGATTAGGGACAATATTAAAGGGACAGCCTTTAAGTCATTAGGTGAAGAAAACTAGTTGATCATCGGATTGAGAAAAGACATTCTGAAAACTGCAAGTGTTGGGGCGTACCCCAAGTTCTGAAGCAATCCTTCAATCAAGTCAAGTCTGTGAGATTCTTGTCCAGTATATTCCTACTTTAAGGTACGGGAATGGAAGACTTTCAGGAAAGGAAGACTCAAAGGACTACGGGTCTTTAAATAAGTTATGGGATTACTTACTAAACACGACCACTACAGGAAATATCTGCTAACACTCCGGATCTTCAACAATAATCCTGTTTGTAGCTACTTAAGTAACCAGTCTGAAGAGACTAATAAACATATCCTAGAAAGTGAAAGGCTCGAGATTAGGAAAAGGGCTTTACAACCAGATGATTATTCTGAGGGTAGCATTTGGCGAAATCTCCTAAAGCACAGGCATTGATTTACCTCGGTAGTAGGTCTTAGGGGTGTAGGATAAGATTAGGTTGACTCCTCATATCCCAATAATCTAATCTTGGGTTAAGTACAACACGGACGACAGACATTTTTGAACTCAGGTTACCTCAAAATGGATGTGTCTGTAAAAACTTATTATAGATTTTATTTTCCCATCGCTCTTTATACTACGCATATACATAAAGTAACCCTCAAAAATTCCTGAATTTTAACAGTTTCTCATTTAAAATGTATTACACTCTCAGTAATGACGTAAGCCTATCCTCAGTTTAATGATCTCATGTATATATTGTAATTAAATAATGTAAATTAGTCTATTATAATCCTTTGTTATTATAATTAAACATACTGTATTCTAATTGCAATTACCGACGAAAGAAGAATGCGAGTGAGCCCCTTCCCAAATTAACTGAATCGTCTAATTAAGCCAAATTAGTGCTGATTATGAATATTTTTCTTCCCGATTAATTAACAGATGATTATAGGAGAAAGAACTCTAAACACGGAAGTTGGATGATGACATGAGATAATGTAAATTTATATTTGTATTAAAATGCTTGAAATGACCGTTGTGGACTTAGTATCTAGCTAATATATGGTTTTTTTCTAGCTGACTCCGGTTTGTCTGAGTAACCTGCTGTAGTTTCTGAGTAATCTGAGTTTCTGCTGTAGATCTTGGGATTTGCATTCGACGATCCCTAGTTGTCAAAATGAGCTCTTGTCAGAGAAGTGTTAACGTATAGCGGATAAGTCAGTCGAAAATATTGAGAGGAATAATAAAAGAAAGGTCCGTTTCAAACCGCCCAATTGTTTGATGATTTTTCGGGTCCATAGGTAAAACCAAGGATCCTTATAATTTCCCGCGCGTGTCTGTCCGTCCATCTGTCTTGAAGTCGCAACCAGTGTACAAGACAAGATGATAAATCCTAGATATTTAAAACTTTACAAACAATACTAAAATTCTTTTATTTCTTGTAAATAAAATTCTTTCTTGTATTGTTCTTTGTATTGTTCCCGATATAGGAAAAAATATAGCCAAAACAAACAAAAAATATCTTGAGGTAGTTTAGGGGCCAAAACTATCGAGTTCAATTATATGTTTTTTATTTTTAAATATTATAGGCTATGTGTGGGGTATCAAATAAAACTAGAAGATATTCTGATTACGAATATGAATGTTTATTTGACGAAAAAATTAATATGTTGCTGTTAGGTTAAATTTAAAGTATCAGATATGAACACGGCGTGAACACAACATAAAGGATATATACTAGCATAGTGGCGAGGATATAACAAGCACCCTGATTTAAATATTTTCCCCCATAAGTTGGTAAAATTACATATAAAAAAAAAATGTAAAAAACACATATTGTATCGCCCTGTATTATTACACAACAACACTTCTGCAGAGAATTCTAATTTTAAATCTTAGTTTACTTGCTACGAAATTATAGGAAATGTTAGCATTGGAAGGAGGAGGTTCTGTCCAAAGAACAGATCAGCTTAATGAATTAACAAAGACTCTATATGCATAAACAAGTCACATCAAAACCAGAAATGTTTATTTGTTACTCATTTAAGAAATCGGATGGGTTTATAGACATTACAAACTCAGTGTTATGTAAACTAAATCGTAATGAAATAAACAGAGAAAAGCATTTACTAAACCCTCCACATGTGTATCCAGAAAATTAAATAACAGCAACAACAAAATATTTCGCCATCACAAAAAAATTACTCGTACACAATGTGTTAATTTCTTCATTGCTGAATTCTCTTGATCAGCTGTTTTTTTTTTTAAATGTTGATGAGGTTTTTTAAAAAAGTACCGACTCGAATATTCCCCGTAGAAACACATGAAGCCTTCGCTGTTTGCCCTTCTAGGTTTGCCTTCGCTGTTGGAGGGCAGGTAAACTACTTCATATCAATACGATAGTTTCGTGTAGTGCTGTGTCCGTTAACGGGTAACAGATAACCATCAACTGCATTAAAAAGTACATTAACTGCTAACGTTGATCAACTGCTTAGTGCTTGCAGATGACGCATCAGTGGTTGTTTATTAGCGCCAGTGGCCCATTCGATGCGCGCGCGCCCAGCTACACGTACGCCTCTCAGTCGTCTGTTAGTTTAGTTGAGCTACTAAAGCGAATCAATTAACGTCAGCGTTTATTCATCAATGAATCAACGTATGTTTCTGCTGTAGCCTAGCAGAATTTTACTATTTTACACATGCACACTGAACAAAGACGCTTGGTCTTCTGTTCTGTCTGGCAGGTTAACGTTAGCAGTTTTTTTCAACAGTTAATCACACTCAACGTTAACTGGTGGTAACGTTGACCGTTTTTACCGTTAATGCCCACCACTAGTTTCGTGGGGTCCACATAGCTTCGAATCATAAAAATGTTAAACTCGACCAAAAATGGAATGTGTGCCATAGTTCCGAAATATTAAATTCGGAGTTGTCGCACAAACACGGGAATTTTTTTAAGTTATGACACCAACACTAAAATAACTAGTCGACTGTGATATTTGTTTTATCATGTTTCCCCCGAATGCCGTCTGATTTAAGGGTGTTGTAAAAAGAGGACCTAGCATTTTACACGTAAACGCGTTCTTCGCAGTGAAATTTTTAATACAGTATTATATAAAGCTAAGTGAGATGTAGAAGAATGTACAGAAAAAGAAAACAGGGAACTATTTTAACGTATCGTTTCTTTTCTTTTCTTTTGTGTATGTTCGTCCACGCATTAATGTGGAAGTAAATCATGGTACTTTCTTATAATGTAATATGAGCAGATACTCTAAATATAACGCCCAAAAACTGATGCGGATTTCCTAGGAAATGTTAAATTGTATTGGTAGATCAATAGGTTTTACCCAGTAGGGCAAGTTTCTGAATCTCGTAATTATGTTTATTAACGTCGGTTAGGGCTTAACTGATCACGTAGATGTGTATATATTAAAAGTATCCATTCGCTTCGCTCATGTTAAAGGTCTCAGGCCTCGACTAGCTACTCTCATGTCAGTAGCTTAGCATTGGATCTCGTAATTATCGTAATTAATTATCTCGTAATTAATGGAATATCGCACTTTCTTGGTAAATCACGTTTTTAAATTATATTTTTGAATATAACTTCGCTATAAGGGTCGCCACAATCTTGACGGATGAATCGGTGCCACTGCCAATTCTGAAAACATGACTTGGTATGTGTTGTTTGAAGAACTTGTATAGAATCTCAAGTTAATGTAACAAATACTAGCTTTTTACTGTCAGTTGTAGGTTGATTGAAAGAAAGAGAAATGATTTGTGACTAGCCGATTGTACGTTTGCAAGGTTTTATAAAACACATAAACGACACTATCTTACAATGATCGTCAGAATACTACAGCTTGACTGTATACCTCCACCCCGTATCCGTCTTGAGCATAAATGAACACTGCGCGAGTTCATTAGTTTACTTCTAGGAAAACCCCAATGTTTTCAGAAAAATACCCTCACTCCTTCCCGCGCCATAAGCAGCATTTCACTTATACTTTTCATCGGTTGGTACCATTACATGCATAATTAAAAACTGCAAGTTTTAATCTAATTTTGTGTGATATAAATTGAACACTGTCCGCCATTTTGAATTTGATTTTTCTGAAATTTATAGGGTTCTTTCTATACGAGCACACTAACAAACTTCACAACTTAATTTTGTGGCCGCTGTGGTGCAGACTACAACGGAGGGGCAGCATTTCGAAAATCACTTTTTCAGTTCCCTGGCACCAAAAAATCGGTCATAAACAGAGGTCATTTTGAAGATTATAAAACTGGTCAAGTAAAAACAGTACATGGTGATTATTTGGCGTTTAGAATAGATTACGAAATTAATTTACATATAAAGACTATGGGTGTGAATGGAATAAGTCTGTTGACATCATCGAGGCCTATGCTTGTGTGACTTAATTCTAGGTGTGCATTAATTGTATACGTAGTAGTATCTAGTCATACTTCTTAGATGAATCATTATTTATATTATTAGATACGGAAATCTTTTTCTTTTAATTTTTTTAAATCGCTAAGCTTTCCACCCATAATCAAATAACAAACGGAATTTTCGCAAAAAAAAGTAAAAACATTCCAGTTTTTGAGATTAAAAATGACAATATAACGTTTTCAATTTGACATTACCTATTCTTATAGGAGATAAATCCGATATGACGTAGGTGTTACAGGATCTAAAAATATTGTAATATTAATATTCAAACGTCAGTAGCACTAAAACGTTCCCTATGACAGCTAGTGCGCATGGCACACTAGTGTCTAATCATAGCCAGCCATCTTGTCAACATTACTGTAATGTTTTGCAATGTTTTCTTACATTTAATTTAAATTTTCACTGTACAAACAACCTCAAGTAGGTATTTTTAGTTTTTACAATAGACTTAACTAAATCTGACTTCAGCGTCGATCCCTTATCGTCGATCCCCAGTTTCATAAAATGAGCCGTACATGTGTTCATTTACGCGTAGGAAATTCAAAAAAACGTTTCTACAGCAGCCATTTTGAAATTTATTACTACTTGTAATCATATTCAACGAAGAGTAAAACCGAACAAGTTTTTTTTAGGTATATTTTAAACTATTTTGTTTTTTTAATAATTCTCAATTGTTTATCGTAAACGATCGCATTTACAGATCGATTTTTGTAAGTAACAAATTCATTAAATGGTTTGTAAAACTGAGACTACATATCAAATTTTAACAAGTTCAGACTTAAATTACAATTATCTCTAGAAACATATCTCATAATTTTAATCTTCAACTGTAATGAGCTATACTGCAAATTCAATCGCCAAATGAATGAAAACAAATCTTTCCACAAAAAAACTACTTTATTTGTGCAATATAAATACAAGACAACGTTTCAATGACTTAAGTCATCATCCTCAGTGGATACGCAAACTTTACTGACACTGCATTGTGACTGGCAAGACCAAAACCTAACACACTTAAGCAGTATTGGCCACGCCCCCTAATTCAACAATACAAAGATTAAGATTATTGCAACAAAATATACTAACGTCAACGACAACGCTTAATGTTCATTTTGACTCCTAGACCATTAACCCCGAAAAAATCTTCAGGTAGTGACCAGATATCTGTTTAATTTCAAGTAATATTGTAGAGTCGATTTGGAAGGTAAAGAAATTAAAAATTTCAATCTTATGATAGGTAGGCCTACTCGCGAAGAATAATGTAAGTTTGAATAAAAGTAAAAAATGCCAACCACTGTTTTTCGACTGATCTTTTCAAATTTCGTAGTATCGGGAAATCGGGAAAAAAAAGAAGGGGGGGAATCATTTTCGACATGTCCCCGTCGTTGTTGTCGTCTGTAGGTAAGCACGATATAGTTCATACAAATGAAGACTGAGACTTCGTGTGCTCATTAGAACCATATTGAAATTCATAAAAATCGAATTGAAAATGTCAAAATTTCGAACATTTTAAACAGTTTTTATCTCGTGTCTTAACACACTAAATTAGATAAAAATGTACAGCTTTGTATTCTGCATCTAATGATACCAACCTCACATCTCTACAATGTAGAATAGCGAAAATATAAAACAAAAATATATTTCAATCTCCGACTTCCATAGAAAATGTGATAGTAATATAATTATAAGGTACATCAGGGAAGGGAGTGGAGACTTATTAATATTAAATATACACATCTCCGAGGCCGCTTTATATATATATATATACATATATAATTTAGGGGTACCGCCAATGACTACATAAATACTATAAGACACGACATGGCCATGTTAAATATTCTACGCTTATTCTTGAGTTGACCAATACCCGCTAGGGTGTGGAGCTGTCGCTCTTTGCTAGAGAATCTGAAGTTGATGTGACTGGCGCTAGGTGGCTCTACGGTCAAACAATGTTTCAGTTGCGCACTGATGCCACATATGGGACCAGAGATGCGAGGGAAGGTCGAGAATCGCTTATCTCAGCGCACGAACTGACAACACTGGCTATGCTGTGTCAACAGTTGTACAGTCTCAACCAAGTGGGATGCGTACAGTCAAGCACCTGCTGCTAGCGCTTTCTGATAGCTGTGTGTCATACTTGTGACGAACAGCACCAGTAAAGCGTAGACTATTTCCCTATCCTATGTCGTGTCTTATAGTATTTATGTAGTCATTGGTACCGCTTAGAAAAGAACCTCGCGTCGGTAGAACTGTGGTGGGAGAGGGAGAGCCCGAGTAAAGCCTAGTTCCCACGGCCAGTGTTTTCGCAGACGACAGGCGGCCCGATGTCGGTACACGGATAGTGTGTCGCCTGTGTAACATCAGACAGGACCGTTCCGACGGCCCGTGACCTGTGTAGGCGGCGCGGCCTGTAGTGGCCTGGCAGGAACGACCAGCATTCCGACATTGATGATTCCGACTCAATAACAACCTCGTTCGTCTACTCCATTGCTAACGTAGTGACGGTCTCAGCTTGTCTGAGCAAACAAAATAATTATCTCGCCTAGTCTGGCGTCTATCAGGTCGTGGGAACGGTGCCTCGGAACAGACACACCCGCCTCAACTCCGACCACAGGACGGCCCGGACGGCCTGTCCGTACGTTAGGCGTACACGGGTAAGCTGTTCCCACGACCTGTTATCTGGTAGATGGCAGACGAGGCCTTACGGACGGCAGGCCGTGGGAACTAGGCCTAAGGCCAGACATATTCGGCCGTTTCTTCATTGTGTAGGGCTTAATATTTTCTTTTTCAAACCTACTACAGCGTTAAAAAAACTGTGAATGCGTATAGTTTATGTTCCTGACAACTACAATTAGTAAATTTTAAAAAGAAAATAAAAGACGTAAAAAAACATTAAATTATAAGTTTTAATTTCCTTTATATTATGGCAGAAATGTAACAATTTATTCCCATTACTGGTCCAATCCCCTCCCCGCCATTGCCCCTACAAGCGTGCGCGAGCCACTCTCGAGATGACGGTTCTGCGCAGGTTTCTTTCCGTCTGGTAGGCCTATAGTAATACGTGGTTCAGAATACCTGTGTAACAACTACTTTAAACAAACACCCTACCAGATAAGACCTCCTAATCCACCAATACAATTTGATATTTCTTAGAAGACACAAGAAACTAATGTTTGGGTAT
Organism: Aphrophora alni; assembly: GCA_963513935.1. Lineage (NCBI taxonomy): Eukaryota > Metazoa > Arthropoda > Insecta > Hemiptera > Aphrophoridae > Aphrophora > Aphrophora alni. Next base: position 37,173,181 of record OY740766.1, read on the forward strand.
TAAATTTAGATGATCAGCTTGTATTACATTGTACATAATGGGACTGGGTAAGTATCAAGATGGGGCCCATTTAATGTTTAATGACTACCTCATAATTATACACAATTAAAAGAGTTTCATCACCATCCAAGAAAATCAGAATTATTCAAATTAATGTACAATTGTTCAGAATTTTTTCCATAATTAATGACGATATAATAATTTTTCATTTATATAAGAGTATTATTTAAATCAACACATTTTCTTACAATATTTATTTTTTAAAGGTTGTAAATTATATTTGAATGGTATCAGGAATATTTTTCAATAAGTGGGAACATTAACTTATTCTTGAGTTTACCTAATTCTTTTTTCAATGTATTTATTTAATGCCTAACGCACATACTGCTGAAAAAAAAACTTATTGAACTTGTTTTCCTTGTTTAAACGTGAAAAACCATCATCACCTTTCAAAACAAGTCGATGGGCGCCATCATGGTACTTACCAAGCTCCATCATACAAGCAGATTTTCTAAATGAACTTCCCAGTTGTTTTTATTGGTGGTGGAAAAGCATATTCAGTATAATAACAGCCTTCTGAACCAAAACAGGCAAAAGTTTCTAATAAAAGTATTTTTCTTGACATAGATTTTAAAGATATGTGAAAAGTGTAAAAAAAATATGTTAGGTTAGGTTAGATTGTATAATAAAAGCCTTATGGAAGACCTGCGTAGCGCAACTGGAGACGGAGGGCTAGAGTGGCGAGCACATGCCTACTTTTTGCTGACACCCCAGCTGTAACGGATTCATTCCCCTACTAAACCAGTCAGACCATTTTAAAATGCTCACTAAAAGTTTTATTTCATACGTTTTGTGTATTTCAGATATTTAAAACAACTCAACGAAAAGGTAATTTGTCTTCTTAGTTTGTATTTTATAACTCCTTAAGTATAATTATGAAATACAATTTGTAGAAATCTTAATGAGGAACAATTTTAAAAAAGTTTAACTCTACTACATTTAATCACGAACATAGCAGAGAACTCGATTTTTGAACTTTAGGGATGGGAGAAGCAGGGACTTTCGAGAAAATAAAAAAATCCAACTTTCCACAAATTAGTTACTACAACTGGTGGTTTTTAGTTTTTATTCACTGCGTGCTGTAAGATCACCCCCCCCCCTCTCCAAATACAGTCGAGATATACCCACATGCCAAATTTGCTCACAATCAAGACTGTAAGGCTTTGCAGGGACTAAAGAAGAACAACATCAAACTAAACTTGACACAATAGAGTAAGAAACGTAATATGCTTTAAATAAAATGTATAAATACGCTATAGAAAAGTAACAGGAAGGGACAATCGTAATTTTTTATTCTTTCTAAATTTAAACTCTAAACAGAAGATTAACTTGAAGCGACGCGAGGTCGTAGACATTTATTGTTTTTTGGTAAAGTTTAAAGAGAGGAAGAAGCCAGCAGTTGAGAAAAGGCGTTTGATAAATGGATTTGTGGTCGTTGTATAAGAAAAATGATAAATGTCAAATGTGTAGTATTGGCGTGTGAGCCAATATTGCACGACACAAAGAGGATAGCAAGCGTTTCTCGGAACTGGCAATATGGCTGGTTCCATGAATGTACACAATTTGTTCCTCTAAGCCATCATAATGATTCTTGTCAATTAACCATGCTGTGTTACAATCATTCATACTTTAATCTTCTTCACTTAGTAGTATTAATTATGAAAAATTATCTAAATATAACCTCTAAATTAAATGATAAATTGAGAACAGCTGTTCACTAAAATCATTGGCAATACATATAATACACACATAGATATCGTTAAATTATGCCAAAGATAATTTGAGATATTAGTAGCTTTTTCTAGCCAAGTTAATTAAAATGTATCAGAATTTTTGAAAGATAAGCCTAATTTAAGTTGAGGAAATAGTTATTCCCCTCCCTCCCTGAACGTAAGAAATAACGGGTCTGTTAAAGAAGATGACCCCCCCCCCCCCCACGGAAACAGTGACACCAGGTTTCCTAACCTAACCTAACCTAACTTAACCAACTTTATACTTAATATATGAATACACACTTTATTGTTCTGGAGCCCAATATAAATTGATGTCCTTACAGATGATGTCAAACAGAACATCTCTCTTCCTACGGCGCCACATGAATTCCACATAAGTAGAAATCTCTACTGGTTACACATTCTTTCTATTACTGTCCTTAATACACGCCAAGAACGTTTCAGCTGTTCTGTCAGGTCAGGTTCTGTCAATAGACAATTTTGTTTACGAGTGTCGGTCCTCTTCTTGAACTGACCTACAATGGGTCTAATAACTAAAAACTAAACTGCGTAAAGCAATACTTCTTGAAGAGCATAGTTAGACTGGATAAAACGGTTTTTCAGTCTAGTAATGTGTGATAAGCTAATCGAAATTCCCGTCGCTGTTGTTCTAGCAATTTTATCCGGTTCTCTACCAATTCTAGCTTCCCTATAAACCCACGACGTTGTGTTAACACCGTAAATGTATGAGCACCCATGGGGATTGATCCTGAAACCTGAACTCGTGAAGTGACCCATTCAACTAACCATGAGTTTGATATTTAAAACAAAAAATTGATTATGTAAAACAGATTTAATCGCTGTCATAATTAAATTTGAATCAAAATTATAAAAATTAAATTAAGAATTTGTTTTCTAAAAGTGAATACAATTTTCAATAGAAAATTATCAAACTTAGAAGTAAATTAATCTATGATTAATGGGACTTACCGTCTTCAATATTCTGCTTTTATAGTTCAACTATGGCCGTTTCGGCTATTCAGCCATCTTCAAATTGATCAGTAAAATAATAAATTCCTAACACACAACATATAGGTTGTTGGAAAATTTTATGTTATTCCAGTACGCTCCAACCCCACCACCCCGTTCGAAATTTCCAATAATAAAAATTGACAATATTCCTCTCTTTTTCCAAAAGCTGTTCACAGAAATAGAATCAAATCAATTTCCGTTGTCTTTTTTGTTTTGTAATATTTATATTGATTTAAAATTAAAGACATTCATAATTAACAGTCCGCAAATCTGGCGCAAACTATGTAAAAAATTGTAGAAATTGAACAACAAAAACTTTTTCTGAATAACGACGATTAAATCCTAACTTTTTTGCTAATTTACTCCCGAATAGTATTTGTATTGTATTTTCAGTTTTACAAATTTGGTTCAGGTTTCTGACCTAAGGAAAATTAAAATCTGCTAATTTTGAAAATATCTACTATTAAAGAAGTCATTAAAAGATATTTTCGATTTGAGTACTATTTCTGAGAAATTTTTTCAAAGGCCAACTTTTTTTAGCAAAATCTCGGTCATCATTGTCTTCTATAAAGAAAAGAACATAAAATAATAGCGTCAAGATCGGAAGGGAACAAGAGTTGGTTAAGTGACCTGACAAGACCTGATAGCAAAGTGAAAGAGAAGGATCTAGCCCAACATTAGATGAAAGAAGGAATTTCTGTTAGTATTAATATTATATATATATAATGGAATTAAAAACTGATATGCACAACAGGTTTAATCAACCAAGGCCTACTCATTTTTTTATTAGTTATAAAAAATTTAAAGCCGATTTTGAGAACTTGTGTTTTTTCTAATACAGGTATTGAAACATATTTATCGCGACCTAAAAATCTAATACATAATTTACAATAAAAATTTTAAACTACATAAAGATTATAACCTGAAATATTATTGACTTAATTATATAACTATAATTTGTAGACAATCTTTTGAAACAAACTTCTGAAATAGTTTTAACAATCCTTCACCAAAAGACTCAATAATAAATCAATATTCACAACAACTTACGAAAACTCCAAACCTAAACCAACTAAATTTGACAACCAAAAAGTTATTTATTATTTAAAAGACGAAAAAGTCTTTGATCTCTTGTACAATTTGCTTAAATAATCATGACCTATTGTGTAGTAACGATTTCTAACCTTAAATAGCATTCAATTTCGATCGCTTCAAAAAGAAGAAAAGGTTTTGAAATTTGCTGTGGAATAACCGAAAAGATCGTTGGAGGATAATCAAAACAGAGTGCAATAATACTCGATTAATGCAGCGTGCAGGACTGCACATTTATTGTAATTGTGTATAATAACAATTTATATTATAGTGTTTTTTGACGTCGATGTTAATATATTAAAAGTCTTCATTCGCTTCCAATGTATATGTAAGGGAGCCTCTACTCGCAACGCTCGTGTCGGTGACTTGGACCAGACGGGTTTCCAATGTATATGTAAGGGAGCCTCTACTCGCAACGCTCGTGTCGGTGACTTGGTCCTGACGGGTTTCCAATGTATATGTAAGGGAGCCTCTACTCGCAACGCTCGTGTCGGTGACTTGGTCCTGACGGGTTTCCAATGTATATGTAAGGGAGCCTCTACTCGCAACGCTCGTGTCGGTGACTTGGTCTTGACGGGTTTCCAATGTATATGTAAGGGAGCCTCTACTCGCAACGCTCGTGTCGGTGACTTGGTCTTGACGGGTTTCCAATGTATATGTAAGGGAGCCTCTACTCGCAACGCTCGTGTCGGTGACTTGGACTTGACGGGTTTCCAATGTATATGTAAGGGAGCCTCTACTCGCAACGCTCGTGTCGGTGACTTGGTCCTGACGGGTTTCCAATGTATATGTAAGGGAGCCTCTACTCGCAACGCTCGTGTCGGTGACTTGGTCCTGACGGGTTTCCAATGTATATGTAAGGGAGCCTCTACTCGCAACGCTCGTGTCGGTGACTTGGACCAGACGGGTTTCCAATGTATATGTAAGGGAGCCTCTACTCGCAACGCTCGTGTCGGTGACTTGGTCCTGACGGGTTTCCAATGTATATGTAAGGGAGCCTCTACTCGCAACGCTCGTGTCGGTGACTTGGTCCTGACGGGTTTCGAATGTATATGTAAGGGAGCCTCTACTCGCAACGCTCGTGTCGGTGACTTGGTCCTGACGGGTTTCCAATGTATATGTAAAGGAGCCTCTACTCGCAACGCTCGTGTCGGTGACTTGGTCCTGACGGGTTCCAATGTATATGTAAGGGAGCCTCTACTCGCAACGCTCGTGTCGGTGACTTGGTCCTGACGGGTTCCAATGTATATGTAAGGGAGCCTCTACTCGCAACGCTCGTGTCGGTGACTTGGTCCTGACGGGTTTCCAATGTATATGTAAGGGAGCCTCTACTCGCAACGCTCGTGTCGGTGACTTGGTCCTGACGGGTTCCAATGTATATGTAAGGGAGCCTCTACTCGCAACGCTCGTGTCGGTGACTTGGTCCTGACGGGTTTCGAATGTATATGTAAGGGAGCCTCTACTCGCAACGCTCGTGTCGGTGTCTTGGTCCTGACGGGTTTCCAATGTATATGTAAGGGAGCCTCTACTCGCAACGCTCGTGTCGGTGACTTGGTCCTGACGGGTTTCCAATGTATATGTAAGGGAGCCTCTACTCGCAACGCTCGTGTCGGTGACTTGGTCCTGACGGGTTTCCAATGTATATGTAAGGGAGCCTCTACTCGCAACGCTCGTGTCGGTGACTTGGTCCTGACGGGTTTCCAATGTATATGTAAGGGAGCCTCTACTCGCAACGCTCGTGTCGGTGACTTGGTCCTGACGGGTTTCCAATGTATATGTAAGGGAGCCTCTACTCGCAACGCTCGTGTCGGTGACTTGGTCCTGACGGGTTTCCAATGTATATGTAAGGGAGCCTCTACTCGCAACGCTCGTGTCGGTGACTTGGTCCTGACGGGTTTCCAATGTATATGTAAGGGAGCCTCTACTCGCAACGCTCGTGTCGGTGACTTGGTCCTGACGGGTTTCCAATGTATATGTAAGGGAGCCTCTACTCGCAACGCTCGTGTCGGTGACTTGGTCCTGACGGGTTTCCAATGTATATGTAAGGGAGCCTCTACTCGCAACGCTCGTGTCGGTGACTTGGACCAGACGGGTTTCCAATGTATATGTAAGGGAACCTCTACTCGCAACGCTCGTGTCGGTGACTTGGACCAGACGGGTTTCCAATGTATATGTAAGGGAACCTCTACTCGCAACGCTCGTGTCGGTGACTTGGTCCTGACGGGTTTCCAATGTATATGTAAGGGAGCCTCTACTCGCAACGCTCGTGTCGGTGACTTGGTCCTGACGGGTTTCGAATGTATATGTAAGGGAGCCTCTACTCAAACCCTCGTGTCGGTGACTTGGTCCTGACGGGTTTCGAATGTATATGTAAAGGAGCCTCTACTCGCAACGCTCGTGTCGGTGACTTGGTCCTGACGGGTTCCAATGTATATGTAAGGGAGCCTCTACTCGCAACGCTCGTGTCGGTGACTTGGTCCTGACGGGTTCCAATGTATATGTAAGGGAGCCTCTACTCGCAACGCTCGTGTCGGTGACTTGGTCCTGACGGGTTTCCAATGTATATGTAAGGGAGCCTCTACTCGCAACGCTCGTGTCGGTGACTTGGTCCTGACGGGTTTCCAATGTATATGTAAGGGAGCCTCTACTCGCAACGCTCGTGTCGGTGACTTGGTCCTGACGGGTTTCCAATGTATATGTAAGGGAGCCTCTACTCGCAACGCTCGTGTCGGTGACTTGGTCCTGACGGGTTCCAATGTATATGTAAGGGAGCCTCTACTCGCAACGCTCGTGTCGGTGACTTGGTCCTGACGGGTTTCGAATGTATATGTAAGGGAGCCTCTACTCGCAACGCTCGTGTCGGTGACTTGGTCCTGACGGGTTTCGAATGTATATGTAAGGGAGCCTCTACTCGCAACGCTCGTGTCGGTGACTTGGTCCTGACGGGTTTCCAATGTATATGTAAGGGAGCCTCTACTCGCAACGCTCGTGTCGGTGACTTGGTCCTGACGGGTTTCCAATGTATATGTAAGGGAGCCTCTACTCGCAACGCTCGTGTCGGTGACTTGGTCCTGACGGGTTTCCAATGTATATGTAAGGGAGCCTCTACTCGCAACGCTCGTGTCGGTGACTTGGTCCTGACGGGTTTCCAATGTATATGTAAGGGAGCCTCTACTCGCAACGCTCGTGTCGGTGACTTGGTCCTGACGGGTTTCCAATGTATATGTAAGGGAGCCTCTACTCGCAACGCTCGTGTCGGTGACTTGGTCCTGACGGGTTTCCAATGTATATGTAAGGGAGCCTCTACTCGCAACGCTCGTGTCGGTGACTTGGTCCTGACGGGTTTCCAATGTATATGTAAGGGAGCCTCTACTCGCAACGCTCGTGTCGGTGACTTGGTCCTGACGGGTTTCCAATGTATATGTAAGGGAGCCTCTACTCGCAACGCTCGTGTCGGTGACTTGGACCAGACGGGTTTCCAATGTATATGTAAGGGAACCTCTACTCGCAACGCTCGTGTCGGTGACTTGGACCAGACGGGTTTCCAATGTATATGTAAGGGAACCTCTACTCGCAACGCTCGTGTCGGTGACTTGGTCCTGACGGGTTTCCAATGTATATGTAAGGGAGCCTCTACTCGCAACGCTCGTGTCGGTGACTTGGTCCTGACGGGTTTCCAATGTATATGTAAGGGAGCCTCTACTCGCAACGCTCGTGTCGGTGACTTGGTCCTGACGGGTTTCCAATGTATATGTAAGGGAGCCTCTACTCGCAACGCTCGTGTCGGTGACTTGGTCCTGACGGGTTTCCAATGTATATGTAAGGGAGCCTCTACTCGCAACGCTCGTGTCGGTGACTTGGACCAGACGGGTTTCCAATGTATATGTAAGGGAACCTCTACTCGCAACGCTCGTGTCGGTGACTTGGTCCTGACGGGTTTCCAATGTATATGTAAGGGAGCCTCTACTCGCAACGCTCGTGTCGGTGACTTGGTCCTGACGGGTTTCCAATGTATATGTAAGGGAGCCTCTACTCGCAACGCTCGTGTCGGTGACTTGGTCCTGACGGGTTCCAATGTATATGTAAGGGAGCCTCTACTCGCAACGCTCGTGTCGGTGACTTGGTCCTGACGGGTTTCCAATGTATATGTAAGGGAGCCTCTACTCGCAACGCTCGTGTCGGTGACTTGGTCCTGACGGGTTTCCAATGTATATGTAAGGGAGCCTCTACTCGCAACGCTCTTGTCGGTGACTTGGTCCTGACGGGTTTCCAATGTATATGTAAGGGAGCCTCTACTCGCAACGCTCGTGTCGGTGACTTGGTCCTGACGGGTTTCCAATGTATATGTAAGGGAACCTCTACTCGCAACGCTCGTGTCGGTGACTTGGTCCTGACGGGTTTCCAATGTATATGTAAGGGAGCCTCTACTCGCAACGCTCGTGTCGGTGACTTGGTCCTGACGGGTTTCCAATGTATATGTAAGGGAGCCTCTACTCGCAACGCTCGTGTCGGTGACTTGGTCCTGACGGGTTCCAATGTATATGTAAGGGAGCCTCTACTCGCAACGCTCGTGTCGGTGACTTGGTCCTGACGGGTTTCCAATGTATATGTAAGGGAGCCTCTACTCGCAACGCTCGTGTCGGTGACTTGGTCCTGACGGGTTTCCAATGTATATGTAAGGGAGCCTCTACTCGCAACGCTCTTGTCGGTGACTTGGTCCTGACGGGTTTCCAATGTATATGTAAGGGAGCCTCTACTCGCAACGCTCGTGTCGGTGACTTGGTCCTGACGGGTTTCCAATGTATATGTAAGGGAGCCTCTACTCGCAACGCTCGTGTCGGTGACTTGGTCCTGACGGGTTTCCAATGTATATGTAAGGGAGCCTCTACTCGCAACGCTCTTGTCGGTGACTTGGTCCTGACGGGTTTCCAATGTATATGTAAGGGAGCCTCTACTCGCAACGCTCGTGTCGGTGACTTGGTCCTGACGGGTTTCCAATGTATATGTAAGGGAGCCTCTACTCGCAACGCTCGTGTCGGAGACTCGACCTTGCCGGTTCTCGTAACTATACGAATATCACATTTTCTTGAGAGGTCAGAGCCGAAGTTACATTTTTGACAATAACTTCGTTATTTGTAGTCGTAGAAAGGTGGGGTTGGTACCATTACATGCAAAATTGAAGTATGCAAATGTTTACACAATTTAATGTGTTATAAGTTAAATAAACACACGAAATTTGAACAAAAACCCGTTTAAATCTGCCGTCATTTCTACATTTCGATTATATTTTTCTGAATTTCAATATGAGCTCATTATAGTCCCTATACCAAATATCATGTTCCTATCTTAATTTGAGTTCCCGTTAGGTAGAGACGGCAATGACGAACAATAAATCAGAATTAAAGTAACTGCTATACAAAATGTACAATTACGTTGTTAACTTTTGTGAGATATAAAATTGTCACAACATTAATAAACTGTTAACTTTTGCGATATATGAACAATAAATCAGAAATATAGTATGGAGATATTAAACCGTTTAATTTTGTGAGATGTAAGAAATCAATCACAACATAACATGAATCCGCACAAATATAGTAAGCACTAATAAGTTAACCTAAAAATAATTTAAAACAGCTGTTTGAATTTATGGTAGTTGTGTATTATTTGGACTCTCACTTTTTTGTGCATCTAACAGGAACTAATTAAAATACTACTGCAATTTGATAACCTAAACTAACCTATTTGTAGTAATTCTTGCTACCACAAATCTAATCTATATTTAACTTTTCCAAAAATTCAAATAGTTTTGGTTAGACCAAGTTATGTTACACATAAATAGACTTATGAAATTATTCAATTCAAAACTAAACTAAGTTAATGAATCAGCAAAATAACAACACAGATCTGTATTAAATACAAACAATGATTCTCGTAAGAGTGTTGTAGTAGCAGTGACCTCATAGTGAGTGGTCTAGACAGGATCTTGAAAGGATTTCAAAGGGGAATGAAAGCCACCAGTTATGTTATTTTTGTTTGTTATGGTAGAAGATAGATAGACAGAACCTAAAAATATTCGCAAAAGGAGTTTCGAGCTTACAAAAAGTGAGAGGTCAATATGAGGAAGGGATACCAGCACCCAAATTATTTTTGTTGTGAAACATGTCATAACAGGCTGTTATTTAAATGATAAATTTATTACAAAATGTGCGTTTCCAAAGAAAACAAATAATTTTTGGGATATCTGTAGGTAACTGTTTAATTTGCAACCTCAATCGTTAAAATCAGATTTATAGTAAAGAAATACGCGATTAGCGCTGAAATTCCTTAGCAAATTAAATATACAATGTTTTGAACATTTCCTGCTTTAGGGAATGAAATCTATACTTGTCTCAACCTCCCAAACGATCAAAATATTAATGCATCTACTAATAAAGGTAGTTAATTTCGATAAAAGTTGCAACTAAAATATATACCTCCTTCGTTCTAATTTGGTGACATTAATTTACTGTACTGGAACTCATTGGCTGTAATCCAGGGTGTACCCAGCATGACCAATGTAGTCGTATATTAACGTAGAAAGACAGAAGCAAAGGTAATAGAGAAAGACAGCGACAGCGTGACAACGATTAAACAAAGAAAGTTGTTCATTTGCTTTTATCAAAAAATCCTCTCGACTGAAGTGTGCATTAATAATATTAAATTAGATTCTTGTAAATTGCGATTTGGAACGGGAAAACCCAGTTGTACCAGAAGCGACGAAATAAATGAAATATTGGCGGAGACCCCACGACTTCTGTTTTGGTGCCAAAATCGTAAACACTCCTACACAAATAGGAAGCCTTCACTACTCTTTCAACAATTCTAGCCGTTCTTTACATAACGCTACTATGTAACATTATATTGATCGAAGTACACAAACTCTCTGATACACAGCTAAGGTGATTACGCTAGTTTTATTTAAATGTCTATTTAGTTTATCATATATGTAGGTCACTATCACTGTCTTATTGATGGATCAACAAATCAATGGGTTTCTTATGGATATGTCTCTAATTTTTATTTAAAAAATGTTTTTTAGAATGATGTCGGTCTCTAATACAGCACAAACATGCGGCTCGATTTTAATGAAATTTGGTATGCAGACATATTTTGGTCGCATCTAGGGAATCTAATTTTTTTTTCGATAACTCAAAATTTGGGGGTTGAGAAAAAAATTAAATGTTGTTTAACTGTAGGCCTACTCTCTAAGAACCCAATTAGTCAACATTTTTTTTTTTTTCAAAAATAGGCCTACAGGTTCTTGAGTTATAATTATGGTTAGGTTAGAATTGAATGATAAACATTTTATAATTTTTTTAAATATAGGAACCTATTTTATACTTAAATTGTTTGACGACTCGTAAAATTAAGCCTACCATATTTGAACAAAATCACCCCTTAGGGGCTCAATTTAGGGAGTACGGGCTTGGCAACCTCGTATAACTTAGCTAGATCTTTTTTCATGTAGTACTGGGTTAGCTCCATCTCTTTAATTTTTCCTGACAAGTGTCTCTTGACCAACTTTTGTTCCCTTTCGACCCTGACGCTATTCGAGAGATTTTCGTCTTTAAACGCCAATGGGAAAAAAAATTGACCAAAATGAAACAAAAATACCTCTAGAACACTACACACGATGTGCCAAATTACTCGTAGGGGTAGGGTCAATGAACATTTAAGTTTTGGGTGTCAACGTTACTAAAACACAAGACTATTTGTACAGTGATTAGATGATTAAGGGCCATTACGTACCTTACAGTTTGGTTCATATCAAGCCTACCAAATTTGAACAAAATCACCCCTCAGGAGCTCATTTAGTTAGTACGAGCTTGGCAATCCTGTGCGTTTTACCTGCTTGTTACAGTTCGCTCTATTAAAACTAATAAGTACGGTATGTTATATTCAGTATTAAAATATTAATATATCAGAGATCAGAGCTTTCTTAGAGAATTACCAAATACATAGCATATGATCGGCAAGGTTGTATACAGAGCGGCGTCGCCTGACTCCTGCGATCGCGTTATAGCGCTGTTAAAAAATTAAAAACATATTTATTAAAAATTATATCAAAGATTAAAGCTTTCTTAGAGAATTACCAAATACATAGCATATGATCGGCAAGGTTGTATACACAGCAGCGTCGCCTGACTCCTGCGATCGCGACATAGCGCTGTTAAAAAATATAAAAACAAAAGTTTAAGAATAAAAAAATCCCAAATAACTCTTCGAGATATTATTAAGCCATGTTCAAAGATTACTATAAAACTTTGGCAACCCCCAAATTGAAGATTTTGTAACATGGTTTTTGAGCGTTGAAGATGGCCGTTTTTCAGACCTTAAATAATTTTTATCTCGAAAACTATAAACTTTAGCAAAAAAAAAAAAAAAAAAAAAAAAAAAAAAAAAAAAAAAAAAAAAAAAAAAAAAAAAAAAAAAAACGTTATTGGTTCAGAATCTTTTTAAAATAAATATTCCAGGCCGGCATAAAAATTAAATTTTGCAATTTGTTTAAACAAATTGTAACCAAGTAAAGGGAGCCCCAACGAAGGTTATTATGCAAAAAAAAATCCATCCAAATAGTTTCTCCACTCAGCCGAGCTTGTCGCCTCCTCTAACTCTGCAGTATGTAGCGGAGTTTATCAATGGTTTTGTAAATAAATTCTTAAAATTACTACATTCCATTTGAATATAGCCTACTATTAATAGAATCCTAACTATAACCATATTAAATTGTCTAAACGATCTGATTTATCTTAATGGCAATATTGAATCCAATTCAACTGTCCTAGACGAGCAGATTAATTATCAGTTCTTCCAGCAGAGAACCGCGTTGTCGATCTAATGAGACACTGTGTGAGATACTACAGTAAAGTTTAAACAGTCTCTCTAAACAGCAGTGTTTATATTATCAAACGCCATCTGTATTTCTTATATAAACTTAGGCCTTCAAGTAAATGTCCTTCACCTTGAAGTTATGTGACCATTGAACTCGGTCGATCCAGTATCGGACAAAGGTTAAGTTAAAAAGAAATTAATTTTTACTTGGAACAAATTAACTAAAGATATATAGACGTCCAGAAGATGAGGTTATTTCAAATGTAGATCTGTGATGACAGGTAGGTCAACCACCCACACGGACTTAGCGAGTAAGACTTTTAGTGAAGATACTTGGATTGATCATCAATCAAACTATATATAACACTACCTCCACCTCCCCCTCCCCTCGGAGTAACTGATTCATCTCGTATTGTTTGGTCACTCCTAGTATAAAAAGCGTATTATTGACACCCACTTCCTAACATCATATTCTGATCTTAAATAAATATATGACCTTTCCCACGATAACTTTCTAATTAATTATTAGATTTCAATAAGGGTCAATTTTTTTTTTTTTTTTACCAAAAATCCCCCCCCTTAACAGTAACTTCTATAAAATTAAATATACGCCATTTTTTACTTTCTCACAGAGGAAGTACGTTGATGGATCAAACATCGATACAGAGATTTTTGCGGATATATCAGTTTTGCGTCCCCTGTGATTTTTTAAGGGAAGATTTGGTATGTGGGCATATTTTGGGTTTATCTTTAAACTTTTTTTCTTTTTCAATACTTTTTTTTTTAATGACACTAAAGATTTTTATTACATTTTTCAAGTGTAATCTCTTTCCAAAAATGCCGCTAAGTGAATTATCAGTAAAAAATATAAATACAGTAAATAAATAAAAAGGCCACGGGAATTCGTGTCCCAATACGACTAAATTACATAGACTTTGAATGTATGACAAAAATAAAAAAAATCGTTTTAAATGTTGAATTACAGAAAATGAATTTAAATACGACCCTCAAAAGGTTCATTAAAATTGTTTAAACCAAAACTCTCCACTTTAAGGTAATCAAAATTCATTACATAAATCTTTCAAAATTTAACTCTCCTGTTCTTATAAAACCAAAAAAAGTCATAATAGTCGAAAGATAAAATGAATTTGATTTATCTTACTTTGTCCTTGTTTAAAGGAAAAACCTCAGTCATCATGGCCTTATAGAAAGAAAATAAAACCCCTAGCCTTCGAATACTCTAATAGCGTCAGGGTCGCAAAAAACTAAAGTTGATCAAGAGAGACCTGATTGCAAAAATGAAAGAGGGGGATCTAACCCAAAACTAAATATAAAAAGGTGTGGATCCAACTTGGTTTCCTCGGGATTGCAAAGCCCGTACACACCAAAGTGAGCTCTCGAGAGAAAATTCTGTTTAAATCGATCCATAAATAAAACAAAAAAATAGAGGAGACACAAACCTACAGACAGATTAACCCTCATTTCTTGTACAAAACTGGGTCATAAATACACGTGTTTCGCAGATAAATAACAGCTGACTAAATATTGCTTGTTGACAAAAAAAATAAACAAAACATGCCGTTGTCTAGATTTAGTTGTCACTTACACCAGTCTATTTTTAAACTTTAAATACAATAACTTCTTCCATGCAGGGTACTTATGTTAAATCAAACAAAATTAGTTATATTCTCTGTGGTGTCACACAGACGTTTATTGATTATTTATCCGTACATGGTTTTGTCTCTATGAGCGTGGGAATGTTGATAAAGGCTAGTTGAGATGACCCGTTAAATTATTCACAAATTTCCTTATAAAAATGTTTTATTCGAAAAAAACCTCGTTTTTAATATTTCAATATAAAAACTGATACAGAGCACCCGTACCAAATGTATTGTTGAGTTTTACCCTCGCAAATTTGCATGTGAAGAATTTAGAGAATATATTTGTTTTAATAATATGGTTAATATGTTAAATAATTTGATTAATCGAAGAGGCATATACTGAGGGGGGGGAGGTCCTGATTCTAGATTTTCTTCAAACATAAGTGTAGGTCAAGTTATACTTTTAGTTGACATTTTAGCATAACGGTAATTTATCTCTCTCTCTTCACTCCAAACTGGCGATATAAATTATTGTCTGAAATGTAAAATTTTACAATCATCTGCAATTTCATTTTTATTATTAAATAAGTTTGACTGGAATTTTGGATTTGGCGGAGCGAGTGCCATCGGTTGTAAAAGCAGACGTCCAGAATAGTCCCGTGGTTGTTGATGTTGATAACATTAATTTAAACTAGAAAGTATTATTTAAACTATTACTGTATCGCATTATTGATTGAAACGTATGAGTAACATAATATAACATAACCTAACCTATTACTGTACCAATTTCGATTGGATGCTAGAGCTTATAATCTTCACAAGACGTCCGAACTTTTTGTTACTCCTGTTAAAGAATTTTACATGGTACTCGCTCCTCGAGTGGATATTTGACAGATGTCATTAAATTGATCCGTTCCCCCAATTCCGATAAAAAAAAAAAATTGTTTACATATATCTAACAAATTTCAAATGACAAGCTCAAGATGCACATCAAATGAAAATTTGTGTATTATGTGATAAAATGGCGGTAAAAATTACTCAAATTTTATGTTTGTCTTTTCGGCTCCGAATTATTTACGTAGAATATTATCTTAACTAGTTTTTTGGAACTAAAAATTTGGAAATACCTAGTGTAAAAAATAAATTGTATTTGTTCAAAATTAGATCTACATATTTTGGAAGCCTTTGGATGTCTTTTATTAAAAGTTTAAATGTCTTAAAATCATATCTATCGATTTCAATCAAACTTTGTCAAATTACAAAATTAATATGGTTATATTTGGAAATTAGGCCATGAGAGTTGCTGTTGGCGGAGGGACAGTCTGGGCCCTACTCGATATATTGTAACCGCGCGTCATGGGACGTGCTCAGTGGCGGAGGGACAGTCTGGACCCTACTCGATATATTGTGACCGCGCGTCAAGGGCGTGCTCAGTGGCGGAGGGACAGTCTGGGCCCTACTCGATATATTGTGACCGCGCGTCATGGGACGTGCTCAGTGGCGGAGGGACAGTCTGGACCCTACTCGATATATTGTGACCGCGCGTCAAGGGCGTGCTCAGTGGCGGAGGGACAGTCTGGACCCTACTCGATATATAGTGACCGCGCGACATGGGCGTGCTCAGTGGCGGAGGGACCAGTCTGGGTCCTACTCGATATATAGTGACCACGCGACATGGGCGTGCTCAGTGGCGGAGGGACAGTCTGGGCCCTACTCGATATATTGTGACCGCGCGTCATGGGACGTGCTCAGTGGCGGAGGGACAGTCTGGACCCTACTCTATATATTGTGACCGCGCGTCAAGGGCGTGCTCAGTGGCGGAGGGACAGTCTGGACCCTACTCGATATATAGTGACCGCGCGACATGGGCGTGCTCAGTGGCGGAGGGACCAGTCTGGGTCCTACTCGATATATAGTGACCGCGCGACATGGGCGTGCTCAGAAGGACAGTCTGGGTCCTACTCGATATATTGGGACAATCTGGGTTCACTCGATATATTGTGAAAACCATACGAGTCTTGGAAACTCTATTAGATATTGTTGTCCATTTCTCTATAATAGTCTAATTAAATTATAAAATTGAATTTCCATAAAATATAAAGAAATCCTGTGAGATACTTGGCAGAGGGTTAACGCCAAATTCAGTTTGAAAGTTACACTCTACAGTAACTGCACAAGTCTGACAATCTTGTGCAGTTACTGTAGAGTGTAACTTTCAAACTGAATTTGGCGTTAACCCTCTGCCAAGTATCTCACAGGATTGCGTCCGGCAATCGTTTTGCAAATCCTGGACGCGGTGCGTACAGTATCCTCAAGGTAGGAAATGTGTCTGGGGTTGAGAGTAAAAGAGAAGCCCCCACACTTTATTTATTGCATTTACATTCAGCGGTACAACCCCAATAAAAATATATAGACCTCAAATGCTTCTGTGTAAACGTGTACCCTACTTTCGTTTCTTTTATCGGTGTAAATAAGAATAAAACGTTTACAAAAGTTTACGAAGTTGTAACTGTAGGAATTAAATGTAGCTAAGCAGTAATTTGTGTACCTAGTTTTCTCAGGATGGGTTGTTTATGTACATGTAAATACCAGTTGATTAATATTACTAGTAATGGTATGAGCTTTATATCAGAAAAAAATAACTCCATATATACCTAATCAAAATAAAGATTTGAAAAAATATGTTATATTCAGGATATTAAGAATATAACAACAGAACGTTTCAAACCGAAATCATCATCTTTAGTTGTTGTGTACCCAGTCACAAAATTTTGTCAACCTGAAGATGATACTTTAGTCATTGGAACATCTTGTTTTGTAATTCAATTATTCACTTTCACATTCACTCTCCAGGTCAGATTTATCGACTGTAGAACCTCCTGTTGCGTTAGATTCGCGTGACTGATTGAATCCAAAGTCAGGAAGGAGTAACCGAGGTTGTGAAATGTTTCGTTTACGTGCCATGGAATTAACTCTAACATTACCATCCGTTAATAAGACGTTTGCATGCGGCAAGACGATAATCAAATCAACACACGCTTTTATGTTTACTAAACTAGGAAGAACCCTATTTTTTGTACAAGGTGCACTTGATTTCGCAAATCTGTACAGCTCCAGCCTTGTTTTGTTTGTTCCAAGGTCAAAAATCATTGCTGTAATAATCGTCCCTAAACACAAAACTAATATCTTTTCCAATTGTAAAGATAAGATATAACAAAAGGGACAAAAGTATCCCTCAGATACTTACTAACGTCAAGGTCGAAAGAGAACAAGAGTTGGTCAAGAAAAATACAAATAAAAAAGAACATACGGCTTCTACAAAACAACGAAATCAATCCTCTTCTCCGCGTCATTCTGGGTCTTCCAGGCCTCATCAAGCTTTGTAGATTCCAGTCGAACACTTTCCTCAACACAACGCAAGGATCCTTCCTCATAGTTTGTTCAAACCATAATCCACCTTCTTCTTCTTCTTACATGGACATTTATCTTCGTTCATTGGTCTCAACATTACCTCGTTTGTTACAATATCATGGCATTTTACCTTTAATATTCTAGCGAAAAATCTATTATAATACCTACAACTTACAAGTTACAGACTTTGACACTGAGTAGTTTGGGTTTTCCAACAATCTAGTTCAAAGAACTAGGAGAAAGGCACACCTGGAGGCTTTCAGTACATCACCAACTCCCACTCAAAAGAAAGGAGGAACTTGGAGGACCGGCACACCTGGAGGCTTTCGGAACATCACCAACTCCCACTCATAAGAAAGGAGGAACTAAGAGGACCGGCACACCTGGAGGCTTTCGGCACATCACCAACTCCCACTCATAAGAAAAGAGGAACTAAGAGGACTGGCACACCTGGAGGCTTTCAGCACATCACCAACTCCCACTCATAAGAAAAGAGGAACTAAGAGGACTGGCACACAACTACCAGGAAATAGAGAAAAGAGTACCACTACTACGAAACATCCTAACCTACTACAGCTCGACCAAACTACCTGTATGCGCGGACCAGACTCTACTAATAAGATGGGAAACGCTTATCTACAATAAATAGCAAAGCTATCCATTTCATTAAAGGTTGGTTGTTCACCAACTAGTTGCAGTACAAGTAACACGTATTGAACCTTTTTAATTAGTTAAATTACAGAAAAAGAGAGAATTTAAAGTAACACAAAATTTCAATAACATATTTAACTTTATTATTATTATTTTAACTTTAATCAGTTTTAGCTGGAAAATGTTAATTTACGAATTAATATTTTCAGACAAACTTATGTATAACTAAATTAATTTTAACAGTTTAAGTTATTAATTACACGATATCGACATCTCACTCCATTGACAACACTTTTCCCTGGGGGAGAAACTGCTAATAATTTCTTTAATCAATACAAGTATACGAAAACATGACCTGACAGTTCTAGACCGTATGTCTAGAACTGTTGAATTGAATTCAATATTGCCATTAAGTCTAAAAAACAGACTCTTTAGACATAACCTAAAATATGGTTACAGTTCGGATTATAAGAATAGCACGTTAAAATGTAGGCCATATTAAAATGGAATGTCATAATTTTCGAGAATATCTATGAATTATTCAAAATTAAAGTTCCAAACAAAACCACTGATAAAGAATTTTTTTTTTTTTTAAATTAATACTTCAAGTAAATCATTAGAATCAGTAGGACCGAATAGAACCCATTATAAAGACGGTGGTCAATGTTTTTAGAACGGCTATGTAAGTTCCAAGGAATTAAACCTGACACTGACCTAATTTCCCGCTACTAGCTTGTACCCGCATGAATGGTAATATCCGAACTTCCCTCCATCACTGTCGATCCGGTGAGATTACTGATAAGTCACAAAGGAAGAAATGAATTTATAAGATTGTTGATGACCAAGCATATACGTCACCGGTAGGACCGAACAGAACCCAGAATGAAGACGTTGGTTAATGTTTTTAGAACGGCCAGTTGTTTGTAAGTGCCGGCGAATTTATACTTCACACAGACCTAATTTCCCGCTACTAACTTACAGACTTGACCGCAGGGATGGTAATTACTTAATTCCCCCCCCCCCATCTGTCGATCCAGTGAGAGTTCGATCTATTGATACGTCACCGTTTAAATGTGTTAAAGTCAAAGTCATGTTTATTGTGCAGTTAATGTTTTTTGAAAAGCACCCAGTTCACCCCCTTCCTTTTGGTCGTGTGCATAGCTACTTTAATCAATCTTACTTTAAATGTGTAGAAATTAATATACTAATTTTGTTACAAGTGAATTGTTGCGAACAATGCTCAATATAATTCATCTGTAGTCTTAACAAACAAAACAGTTAATACAAGATTGTTGTCTAAGCAGTAAAAGTCAATTTAATCTACTTAAAACTTAATAAATTCACTTGTTTCAAAGAATAATGAATTGCAATGGTAAACAAGTAGATGAGAAGCAAGGAATGGTATTTGTGGAACAATAATTAGGCTTCTGCACACGGGCTTTCAGCCAGATAATATTGAGAAGGCTGTCTACAGACAAAACTGTTGGCATCTGTCCAACGGAAGTGTCACTCCTCCCGACCGCCTCCGCCCCCATCTCACCAACATTATTGTCATTTAGATTTGTCAAAACTGATCATTTGTCTAAGAATTTCATTATGATACATATCGTACTGAAAATTGTCTTCTGATTAACAGGAATAGAATTATTTCTTCTTTTTATATTTTTCTTAACATGTCCCTTTCTTCTTTACACAGAAATCTACAAAAAACCAGGTTATGTTAGGTAATTTGATAATTGGTAAATCACGAATCGCGTCGGAAAACAACGTGAACCAATTATTTGTTTATATTTAAAGAAAACCTACCCGGGTCTGTTCTAGAAGAGGACCGCTACTCAACAGTGGTACAGAATGATTCCTAGCCTAACCTAACCAACTTTAAAAATCATATATGAATACACATTTTATTGTTGAACCCAATATAAATCAATGTTTATCCAGATGGTGTCAAACAGATCTCCAACCTTGTTCCTAGGGCGCCACATGAATTGACATAAGTAGGGTTCTAACAAATCTGGTGCCACATTCTTTCTGTTCCTAATAAAATACTATCCTTAATACACGCCAACAACGTTTCAGCTATTCTGTCAGGTCAGGTTCTGTCTGTTCTATTTATGTCAATAGAAAATTGTTTAATAGTGACTGTCCTCTTCTTGAATAGACCTCCCACCCTGAGACTCACTTTAGTGAGAGCTTAGCAATCCCGAGGAAATTTGGCTTGTATCAACACATTTTTCATGCAGATTTGGGTTACCCCCCCCCCCCTCTCTTTCATCTTTCCTATCAGGTTTCTCTTGACAACTCTTATTCTTTTCCGATCCTGATGCTGTTAGAGTATTCGAGAGCTAGGGATCTTTATTTTATGATCTTTTCTTCCTTAGAAGACGATGATGGCCGAGAGGTTTTTGCCGTTAAACAAAGGGTGGAAATGCATTTTAAAAATAACCCCCGCTTGTTTCGTTCGTGTTACGAAGTCATCCTCAGGACACCTCGTAACTGATTGAAATACCGTTTGGCTAGGACGGTTAAAGATCGTTTTTTGTTAATGATCAATCATTAACCAAACATAATTTTCAACAGCGTTATTTTATTCTCGACCTTCTATACTAATTTAGATTCATTAATCATATGTAGCATCAAAATTTAATCCACCTAAGTAGATCCAAGTTGAGAAGTTAGAACTTTTAATAACAGCTTCATTGATAAGTTTTTGGTCTCGATCACTCCCTAATAAACGTTTTGGGGAGAAGACAACCAATATATTTTGGGAACCTCAAGAGATACAATTGAACAAGGACGTTTTGTAGTTAGCTACAGTAGATTTTGGGAAAATTAAATTTGTGTTTACGGCAGATTCATCTATTTGGAGTTACGGAGATCTATGATACTATATAATATATCCGAGTAGATAGGTCTGTAAGAACTAAATTTCTTTTTAAACTGAGCACCGATTTCCCCCATGATAATACTATACTTCATTTCTATATCTAGAGTGAGAAATAAAATCGACGATACGTGGCACACAACCTTGGCAACAACAAAAATAATATTTTATAATAGTATAAATCTGTTTTATGGATCAGCTGTGTGTCATATACGATTGATATTTAGCCAAAACTACTAAACACGATATGATTTTACTTAACAGCTGTTCTCGATTCTTTATTAACGTAAATTTGATGTTACGACACAGTATGTCCGAAGTACCAACAAACATAATGTCACGTATAAGCGCATCAATTTGGTTACGAGATTCGGTAGGTCAAGACACTAGGGAAGCGAGTGGAAACTTTTAATACATAAACACCTACGTGGCCCGTTGGAGCCTAGCCGAAGTAAAAACAGTTTTAAATAAACTTTTCCTAACTCTACTAATACAATTTAATATTGTACAGGGTAGAGAAACCAATTTTTTTGGTATTACAGTACATTGAATGGCGGGGGTGGGTAGGTAAAATGATTTTACCCGTCAATTTGTTTTTAATTGCTCTAACCCGGACATGACATTCCAGAGAACATAAAACATACAGGTTCCATCAACACAATTCTCACCTCACACACCGACAACTTTTCCATTAAAAGCTAAATTATAAACACGGTACAATATTGAAGTCAAACTGGCATCCAGCACCAAGAGCCGGTAACTTGGCATTTCGTAAACCTGTGAACCTGGAATAACTAGATCCTGTCTGAGAACCATGAATACAACGTCCCGATAGTACCTTAGGCTCATATGAAAGCGTCTTCAAAACTCCTACATGAAAAAATTTTAAGAAAAAAAAAAATACCATCCATTTTAAAATATACCAATATTTGTTCCTCATATTGATATTTCAAAATCTGGAATGTCAGTTTCCTCGAGAGAGCTAAAATTTTGATAACACACTCAGCTAAATACCTACCTAATTATTATGTTTACTTAAATCATTCGTTAATTAAGATATTGACGTGTATGTCATTAAAATAAATACATTTGTATAAAAACAACATATTATTTATAAAATGGCCACGAAAATTCTTTAAAGGAAAAATAAATAAAAAAACTCGAAAATCGAAATATTTGTGTACACGTTGGAGTATAGGTTATAATTAAATTTTAAAAAACTAATTTTTCTTGAATATGAAACATCAATGTCTTCACCAAATTAATAAAAATCTCATAAAGATAGCAATCAACTGATTTATTCTCCTTCTTTTCTCCTCTCTTTTCTTCTCTTTATATACAGAGATATACTATCATTCTAAAAAAAAATGAAACTTTACGAGTAAAAATGAACAGTTAACACTGACTGAATATCTCGAAAATGGAAACGATATCAATCGAATTTTTGTGACACGAGTTATGACATTTTGATTATAAGTTGTGTAAGGGAGATAGTGAAATGATTATATTAGGGCCTATATACAGTTGATTAAAATACAATTTTTGGTACAATTCAGTTACATCATCCTGTACGTTTCAATAACGTTTTCTACATCCATACAAGTCGATTAAAGAAAAGGATAACGTTCATGGGAAAATTACTGAATAGGGTGAATATTATTTTCATACTTTTGTTCATCAAAAAATTGGAATAATAGTGATTTTGGGGTATTAGACTACTGTGAATTAGAAAATCTTTCGCCATTATGAAATTACCGACCAATTTTTTCTGTTTAAATCATCAGTTAACCACACGTATACAAAATTGATTCCAAAGTAGATCAATGGGTAGAATTGAAGGACATTAATTTCAAGGTCGCTAATATTTCTAAATCTCAAATTCCCAAACAAACTTGTACTACTATCCAGTATTTATAACAAACCTCCCCTGGTCAAATAACCTGTTTGATGTAAGCCTATGAGGGAAGTGCATTGGGTTAGATTTCTAATTAAACGTGTTTAATTAAAATTTGCGGGTAACCAAACCATCCGCAGAGCTATTTGTGACAAAACCAGTAACCTAGCAACAAATCAACAAGATGTCTAATTGATTTATCAGCAAATAATCTTGCTTATTGAGTGAAGAAGAGAACTCAGTAGGAGGTCAAAGAATCTCTTAGATGTTGGATATTAATTTTGAGAATACACTAACCTACCAAATAGAGACCTCGGGCTATAACTTTAATTAATCGTTGGATTATTGTCACAAGTATGCCATTGAATGTTTGCCTCATTCAGTTTTGCTGTTTGGAAGCTCTGTAGAGTCAGGTGTATTAATTTTGTAGGCGTCTTAATACGTGGAGTTATCCTCTCAAAACTATTTACAGATAATGCCACTCCTACTGCCAATGCCACTATTTCTGCCACTGCAACTGCTACTGCCAATAACACTGCTACTGACAATGACACTGCTACTGACAATTCCACTGCTTCTGCCACTGTAACGGATACTGACAATTCCACTGCTATTGACAATTCCACTACTTCTGCCACTACAACTGCTACTGACAATGACACTGCTACTGACAATTCCACTGCTATTGCCAATGCCACTACTTCTACCACTGCAACTGCTAATGACAATGACACTGCTATTGACAATTCCACTGCTACTGACAATTCCACTGCTACTGACAATTCCACTACTTTTGCCACTGCAACTGCTACTGCCAATGACACTGCTACTGACAATTCCACTACTTCTGCTACTGACAATGACACTTCTACTGACAATTCCACTACTTCTGCCACTACAACTGCTACTGACAATGACACTGCTACTGACAATTCCACTGCTATTGCCAATGCCACTACTTCTACCACTGCAACTGCTAATGACAATGACACTGCTACTGACAATTCCACTGCTACTGACAATTCCACTGCTACTGACAATTCCACTACTTTTGCCACTGCAACTGCTACTGCCAATGACACTGCTACTGACAATTCCACTACTTCTGCCACTGCAACTGCTACTGACAATGTCACTTCTACTGACAATTCCACTACTTCTGCCACTACAACTGCTACTGACAATGACACTGCTACTGACAATTCCACTGCTATTGCCAATGCCACTACTTCTGCCACTGCAAGTGCTAATGACAATGACACTGCTACTGACAATTCCACTGCTACTGAAAATTCCACTACTTTTGCCACTGCAACTGCTACTGCCAATGACACTGCTACTGACAATTCCACTACTTCTGCTACTGCAACTGCTACTGACAATGACACTTCTACTGACAATGACACTTCTACTGACAATTCCACTGTCACTGCGACTGGTACTACCAATGACGGTGGAAAGACGGTTCACAGACGGCTCTTAAAGAAAGAGGAAACTGTCGTGAGTAAGAATATGTCCTGTTGATGGGAATGTACCGGTGGGTCACACAGAAATTACAGCCTTAATAGAATATATCCGAGAAAATGTGAAACTTGGTAGTGTCTACATAAACAGTCATCTTTGAAAGCCTTGGTCAACGAATGCAGATCAAAGTTAGTCAGACCTGCGCAATCACATCACGCTGAAGGGTGAAGGGGCTAAAAATGTTACGCTTGCCAGAGTTCCTGGGATGAGTGGGAATGGGTGTGCTAACAAAGCTTCTCCAGCAAAACTGCCTAAGCATATCCAAGAGGCCTGCACTGTAAGTCACCAGAACTTCTCTTAAAAAATCACTGTTTTGATCATCTTTGAGTTTACACAATGTGTGGCCTTCCTCTAGACTCTAGATAGACACGGTTGTAGCCTATTGTGCAACTAGTAGTTTAGGTTAGGTCCTACTAAAGGTATTACGGTCGGTGGATGACAACCCAAAGCCTCCTAGCGCACAGCCTCACCATTATTACGGATCCTACTCCCTTCACCGTAAGTTTTAATTCTCCATGTCCCTCATGAAAAAGATTTAAAAGAAAGAGAATAAATGGCACAAAATCGGTATCTTAATGTACATAGGAATACTTTTTAATGTTTAGAATTTTGTTTTTAAAACAATCCATAAAATTAGTGTGCAGTATTTTTTTATTTACTTTAATAAAACTCGCTATTCCCGTGATTACACAATGAACAAACACTTTTCATTAATTTCTCGATTTTTTTAATTTCTACTAGATAATACAGCAGCAACGATTACCTAAACTTAAACACCCATCTTGTGTTCAATCAATTAAATACAAGGTATTTTACTGACACTAAAAACATAGTTTTCTAACCAATAATTCTTCCTCTCTGCAATAGGAGAAATGATATTTGCAATCTTTTTATACAATTGCAAATTCAATTAGTAAATCAAGGACTCTTATTGGATAACTCGCCATAAATAACATACGGCCTTCAACAAGTGTTTTTATGATAAGCGATGTTTCAATGAGGCAACACCATGTTAATACTTTGCTCACGTACAATAATGTAACTTTCTCACACCACAAAACACGGAAACAAAGTTAATAAAAATAATTAATCGATATCTTCTCGATAATTAAAAAATAGAAACTAAAGTCCATGTTAAGGCGTTCGTTCATTATGGGCAAGGTCATTATGTTTGATGTCTATAAACTGGCTTCAAGTGGTGGTCATGAAATTGTCGTGAAATTTATTAAACAATTCAAACTGCCATTTGTATGAAAATAATCACGTTTCAGAGGAAAATTTGAAAAATACTAAAATGAACTTTGATGGTTTGCAGATAAACAGATATGCCAGAAATCCATGTATCGGATTAGTCTGAACATTTTGAAAAGTAAAAATGAATTTTTTTAAACAAAGAATAAATTGTATCAGCCTACAGAAACAAATTTTATAAAATTTCCACAATAATATTGAATAAATATACTTCAGTTGTAGCAGCTAAGGTCTAAAAAATGGGACCAACGATTTTGAGTAAAATTTAGTTGTTTTAACACTAAGGTCTAAAAATAGGACCAACCATTTTGAGTAAAATTTAGTTGTTTTAACACTAAGGTCTAAAAATAGGACCACGATTTTGATTTAATTTAGTTGTTTTAACACTAAGGTCTAAAAATAGGACCCACGATTTTGATTTAATTTAGTTGTTTTAACACTAAGGTCTAAAAATAGGACCACGATTTTGATTAAATTTAGTTGTTTTAACACTAAGGTCTAAAAATAGGACCCACGATTTTGATTTAATTTAGTTGTTTTAACACTAAGGTCTAAAAATAAGACCCACGATTTTGTTTAAATTTAGCTCAGTTGTAAAGGCCAAATTTATCAAAACCTTTACTAAGAATTTATTGCTTTTTATTAAATTTTGGTAAAATGTGTAGGTTAATAACCAATATTAATGTATAAAATACAATTTCGGAGAAATTACAACATTATTTAACATGGATTTTGGCATATGTAACTTAAAACGGGATATCATAAAAAATGTAATTTAAAAAATATAATAGTTCTATTCAAGCATGTTTTTGGTAAATTATACAGTATTTTGTAAAGAATGGCTACTTAGAAATCAGTGTTATTTAACTCTATTGACACATCCTTACGTTAATAAAAAAATTTATTCTTATTATAAAAATTTAAAGGTCCATTTCAAAAATACGCTCATGCAAGGATCTGTAAATGTAAAATAAAATTCTGACTTGCCTAGAGTTAGAACTTCAATCTCTTATTATTTCATCAATAACATTACAGTCGAAAACTATAAAGTCCTACAAATGACCATAGAACAAAGTTCATCCACTCACTCAGGTTGAAACTATACATCTGTGTAAACACATAACATATCGCAAACTAAACACTGATAGCCGTTTTGAAAGCTTTGTAAGGTCATTATCATGAAATGTTGGGGCGTTGATCAATGGAACACGCCTCCAGAAAAATACACATTTACACACACGATATTTCTCAAATATGTTTAGGGTATAGGGGGGGGGGGGGTAAACTGATTTTGGAGGATAGGACCGATTTCCATTTTCAGAATACCTGACTTTTAAAGGTGGTTTAACAAAATAATGTCTATGCACTGAGATATAATTTTAACATTTCTGTTTGTTTATGTGTCAGCTTTAACTCCCTTTAAGTACAGTTCGATTTAGTTTGACCTCAGTCATTGAGATGCACAGTCGTCTCTGAGCCGGTTGGGGGAAACACTAAGCTCAGTCTTGCAGTAAGTTTTGTACCGTGCTTTTCATAGTTATAGGTGCAGTTCTAAAACATTGGTTTGTTGTGTTGTGATGGAAGGTGAAAACACCAGGAAGTAAAGTTCTCCAAAGTCAATCTCGCGAAATCATATCAAATGTGTATCGTTTTATAAAACAAGAAGCCGAGACCGGAGGAGGTCATAATTTAACGTATATGAGTTTAATTTAATCAAAATCGAACCTACTACTTTATAAAACTAAACTTTTTTTGGAAATTTGAGCATTATGAAATCAATATAAAGATTTTTCTCGTTAGTAAGTTTGTCTATTTTTTGTAAATCTAAGCCTAAATACCAAATTTAAACACAATTGAAAAACTATTAATTTTTGAAAATAGACGGCAATTTTGAAATTTATAGAACGATTTTTCTGGATAGAAAATTGTCTATTTGTTTGTAAACAAAACAAAGACGACAAAGCAACATGAAAACCGTTGACAGCGGAATGGAACCGAGTCAATGTCTTTACCAGCAGCAGTAGTTATGACTTACGCGTCTCCGACAAGCTGCAACTTCACCTAAAGCGCACAATGAAAGTCCAGGCTACACCTTAAGGGGTATAAATATTTCATATATTTATATTATTGTCTTTTACAGTATCCAGTATACAAAGAATTTTTTGACGGGGCCAGGAAACCTAAACTATGATTTTCGACATTCTAACTATTGAAATTTTGTTTAAGTGTAGCTTTTAAGAATTCAAATGAAAGGTATTGGTCGCCATCTTTCTAAAAACTCCAGTTCTTGAGTTATAGGTAAAAGACCAAAAACTCAGAATATCGGGCCGTTATAAACTACGAAATTTCTCAAAATCGGCTCGATTTCGTTCAAATTTTAATGAAATTTGAAGTATACTGACCAAACCCGTAAGCAAAATCGCAAATGAAAAATATTATAGTTTAGTAATAATTGGAAATAATTAATAGTGAGCCACGTCCTGTCGGTTATCATCGCCTTATGAAAGAAAAGAACATAAAATAAAGACCTTTAGTCCTCGAATACTCTAATAGCGTCAGTGTCGAGAGGTAACAAGAATTGGTCAAGAGAGGTCAAAAAGGAAAGATGAAAGAGATGTATCTAACTCGAGACAACAACAGGGGTAGATTCCTTGGGTTAGTCACCTTCGTACCATAGTGAGCCCGAGGGTAAAAAAAAAAATCTGGGAAACGAACCGTTTTTAATTTATAATGTAATATCTATTACTGAAACAAAATTAAATGACGTAATATTGTGAAATGTTCCACGAATTAAAAATCACTCATATCTTGAAACTGTTTAACAAACAATAAGGGATCAACTATCAAGTATGTTGTACTCGAAAGTGATTCCGATAAGAAAATCAAAATATCTGGAGTAAAGAGCTTGTGAGCTACTACATACACTTCAACATTACTTTGATTTCTGTATGTATAACCTACTTGGTATTGTACACATTTCATTATACGCAATGATGCAAACATAACCTCAAAGTAAGGTCAACTACTACAGCTGTTCCGTTAAATCATATGGTGATTTAGTTGATACAGCTGAACATAAAACTGATACAGCTGATTTATACTTAATTGTGTGCATATCACAGTCTATTAAGGAATGGAAGAATCCCTCCAGGACAAATATTAAATAAATGTGCAAAAAATATTGCACAATCTTCATCACTCTCTCAATTCCTAAACCAACCAAAATTATTCCTCGCCAAAAATGATAGTTCTCTAGTTGTCAAAGTGAAAGTGAAACATTGTCTATGGAAAAATGTTTAAGCAAAGTGTTTACAAAAATCTTTCCAAAACTTCAGTAGCTTATTTACTTCAGTAGCCAATGAAAAGGTTTATATAAATATATTTCCTAAAATACTTTTCTATCTAGCCGACATTGTATTTTGAACAAAACTAATCATTATTTTTTAACAGTAAATGATATGGGATTAACATTTTGCAAGCTAATTAGTATTATAAAGACCCAATTTTAGACAAATAATCAACCGAATACCAATAGGTTACCAATTTCAAAATGGCGGCTATTTAAACTTTAAATTACCTCAAAAACCATTAATTTTGCAAAATATTTTCCTTTTTTAACGGCAATAAATTGTTTTTTATGCTTTCTTTTTAAGGATAACGGAGTTATCGTTGTAAATAACTGGAACATTAATTCTTGGTAATTTTCTACAACACCCAAGAATAGCCTCGAACCAAAATTTGACAGGAAAAAATAATGAATCATTTTGCTTTTAATGGAAATTTATTTAATAAATACTAGAAAAACAAGATCTGTATGAAAAAACTAGAAGAGCTCTTCAAAATAGTGGCCCTCGTTTAAAATACATGGATCTATGCGTCTTCTCATCGACTGCCAGACTCTTTCCAATATTTAATTTGTTTACCGACGGTTTTGAGATTCTCGACATTAAAAAGTTTAAACAGACGCCATCTTGAGTAGAGGAAATTGGTTGATTGTATTCCTCTTAAATTGCATCTTTATAAAATTAAGTGCATGCAAAATTTCAACTTCATATCATTTACTGATAATATAAGATTTTTTTTTTACTTAAAAACACAAAATGGCAGCTAGATAGAAAACTAAGCTTTGGGGGGGGATAGAAAACCTTTTTATTAGTTTTGATGTAAATAAGCTACTAAAGTTTTGGAAAGATTTTTATAAACACCTTGTAAAACCTTTTTCCAAGGACGGCAACCATGTTTCATGTAGATATGTAAAATTCATCCATGTAATAAATAAAAAAATTAGTTTGCCGGATATCAAGAAATGGTAATCGAAGTGCAAAATTCCAGATAAACGGCTAATATATTTTTTCCAGATACACAAAAGCTTTGTGGTCTATTATTAAAACAACACATAATACATAAATCCACTGATAAATTACTAAACATCTGTAAAAAAAAATTCACAAAACAATAAAAGCGATGTAGGAACATCTTTCAGAAAGGCTACGGTCTCTTGTAAAAACAGAGTTAATATTTAGAATATATAGATAAACCATACATGAAAAAAAAGCACAGAATGTCTAATTTTCTGTAATATAAAAATGGTTACGGAAATCCAAAAATTACTAATCATTATTAGACAAAATGTGACATCATTGAAAATGCCACTTTCACAAGGATTTCAGGGACACTTGATAGACCCATAGAAGAACGTCTGTAACTCGGAATTAATGATGACGAACATTTTGAAAGCGTAGATCGAAAGAAAAATACTATAAGAGAGTAAGTATCAAAGTAGATTAGTAGGACTGCAATTCTGATGTGAAAAATAAACAAAATTTATGTTCCTTTGTGACAAAATGGTTACGCTAGCAAAGTGAGTCGGCTAGAAAATACGAAATTTATCAATTTTTTATAATTTTATGTTACTATTTTAGTTATATAAAAATGAAAGGCCAGATCACTGGCTTTACAATAATGCCAAATTTATTGCGATTGGACTACTTCAGTGGACGAAAAGTTGAATTGTAAAATGTATGTTGAACATAGTGCGATGTAGTTGTTGCCACTTCCAGGATCAAATAAAATTGTGCAAAAGTTACGTCATTTCAAAAAATTATTATGTACAGGAAGGAATTTTGGAAACAACGCGTCTTGTAGGGCAATACATAACTTAAAAAAGGGTAAAACTCAAACGGTAAAATTATTTTTCTTTTTTGCCAACTTGTTTGTCTAGCACGAAACACCTAGTACTTGTGATCACGAAGACGCAGTGCCAAACATTCAGTGTTGTATAAGAAGGTGTATTGAGACGTGACGTGGAATGAAGCAATCATGATGTAATACGAAGTCATGAAGAAACGAGGGTTCTTCTGCTCACTTACTCTCTAACCCAACGCAAACATTTTTGCTTTCACTCTTACCATACAGAAGACATTCGAGAACATTAGCGAAAACAAAGAAATTGTAGCTACCGCATTCGTCCTAGGACACACAAGACCTTAAACGTTCACCAATTCCTACTATCTTATCAAATTTCTATTAATTTGTCCACTGTTTACAAGGTGTTCCTGAAAAAGTAAAGGTTACTCAAAAAAAAAAGAAGAAGAAGAAAAAGTTAAATAAACAAAGTTCTAAAACGCTTTCTTTTCTGTCTGTCCGTTTTTGTATTTTTATTTTAATAAGAAGGAAATAAACACACCAAATTTTGCAGAATAGTTTATAACATTAGCTAATGTTTTTCATCAACTCTTCCAATCTACCAATTTACAGTTTCAAATGGCCGGCGAATTACAATTTTTATAGTTAAAAATTAGAGGGCCGCCTTTTTCAAATAGTTACGTGAAACATTACAAAAAAAACTACAATCTAATATACAGAATGTCCCAAAAAACCTTAACGAGATATTATATATATACAGGATTGAAATAAATGAAAAATAATCAGTAAGTTTTTTTTCGAATTCACCTTAGTTTAGTCGCCATCTGCCATTTTGATTTTTTTCTAAAATCTCACTGTCCAAAAATAGATAAGACATTAAGTTCAAAATTTAATACACGTATTTTGTATGTTACGATTTACAAGTATACTTTATTTTTATAATTTTGAAATGGGTCTGTTTAAAACTTTTAACATTGAATATCTCCAAAACTGTTAACTTTTAAACGGCCACCATTCTGAAAATTATAAAATTATAGTATTTGTGTTAGGTACACTTGTAAATTGAAACATACAAAGTGCTTATACCAAATTTGAATTCAATATCTTATCTGATTTTAGAGTTACGGTGAGTTTTGTAAATATCAAAATCGTGAATTGCGACTAAACTAAGGCGAATTCGAAAAAGTTACTGAATATTTTTCATTTATTTGGATATGTAGAATCCCATCCTGTATATCGCTCTAAAGTTTTTTGTGACACCCTGTATATATAACCCCTTGCAAGACTCACTCGCTCATCTATTCAAATTCTACTTCTAGATGAGTTAGAAACGGTAAAATTCCAAAAATCTAACCCCGAAAAAAATCAAAATGACGGGGCAACTTTAAAGCCAATGTAGATCTTTTTTTGGAAGTCTATTGTGGCTAAACGGTAAGACCTTACGAAAAACGGATTCACCATCAGCTACGGATTTTGAGAGATCTACAAGTTAGTTTCTATGACTGTTTCGTATCCCCATAGATTATACCTTTAATACATTTTTAATTTTAGGTAATTTTTTTACAAATTACATATTCTTATCACACACTTTATAAGATAGCTAAATCATCAAATATGGTACGCTTATGACGGTTGGATGTGCCTACCAAATTTTATGTTTCTAGATTTCCTACAAGTGTGTAAGAAATTAAATAATGTATGGCAGTTATTAATTTTTAATCTACAACTTTGATCCAGTAACTCACTGGGGCTTTGGAAAGAAGCACCGGAGAGTTTGGGAGCGAAGCGAGTCTAATATATATACAAGCCCTTGTTCAACTCGCTCACTCCTTTATCTATACAAATTCTAACCTAGCGAAGCGAGTTCTGCAAAATTTGTCATTGTTATCTCAATTTCTTCATGATATATCTATTGATAAACACAAAAAGCGACCAGACGGGAAAAAAATCTTTTTATTGCACATATTTACATACACTTTTTTGTTTCTTTTGATATCTCCTTTCACCTCAAGAGGCTATTGGATTGGATATAATTTAGATATATTATGCTTTGGTTATGAGGCATTATTGAAGAAATAATTATATTATTTAAGTGATGGTTCCCTGGGGCTCATTGCTGCTCTGCGAAATATTCTTTTTTTCAATATTTATAAGATCTGAGAAATAGATCATGTAGAGAGATCCTATAAAAGAAAACAAACCCTCACTGTTTCATTAATTAGAATTGGGATAAATTGAATTCTTTTAGCAAAGAAATCCATAACCACTACACAAGCTTAGAGATGACATTATCGTGGCTCTTGTTACATCTTTGGCCAAAAAGAAATCCCTTGTACTATATTGCCAGGTTTTATAACTAAAACAACTTAACCCAGAACTTGTGAAAGTATCTTGTCTGTAAGGGGTTCTAATCTGCGCTGGAGTCCTGCCTTTTTAGAGGTGATGTTTTAATCATGACAACAATGACAGACTAAATACACTAATTTTTTGTCCCTTTGTATTTTTTCCACTGAAATTTATCTTTGTTGTTTCTTACGTCAGAAAAATATACATTTTCTTTGAAGAGGAAAAATAGAAGTACGACAAACATTTCGTGAAAACAAGATTTTTGGCAAACTAACATACTTCTGAGGTGTTTAAAATGAGCTGAATTTCTCCTAGCAGGGAGACAACTTGCATATTTTAATATTGATGGAGAAGATTTAAACTTAAAAATATCAAAAAATAAAAATGAAAGACTGACAAATATTGTTTACCATCCTTTCTGCAGTTTCTGATCTTCAATGAATTTGATTTCTCTCCAACATAAAATCTGTTTTTGTTTTTTGAATAACAGTTATCACAACGGGTTTGAAAAACTTTTTCAAATAGTATCGGTATTTAAAATGATTCAAACTGACAACTGTAAAAAAAGAAAATTGGGGTCTTTTTTAGAAGAGCCCCGCCACTTTTAAAATATTTTCTATAGTGATATTATAGTAAAAGTAAACAAATATATTTCTGACGACAGCCACAATAACAGACTGGAAAAACTTTTTGAGAGAGGTTTGTGCCAACAGTTTGTTACAAAATCTAATGAAAATTGGAGGTTACGGTTGCACTGTAGAAATAGATGAGTCGTGTTTCTCAAAAAGGAAATGTAATGTAGGGCGTATCTATCCACAACAATGGGTGTTTGGTGGAGTGTGCCGTGAAACGAAGGAGTGTTTAAAAGTGGCGGGACTTCTAAAAAAGACCCGAAAATTGTATGAAGATACCGCCAAGACATTGAATATACAATTTGTCAACTTGAAACTAACTGACCTTAGGATAATATCCGCTGCTAAACTTATAAATCTTAAAGAATTCAGTTCCATTTGCGGGTTACATTTGTGCCAAGTTGTTTGTTTTGGCGGTTGCTTTGTATGAGAAAATCTACGTGAAACACCCAGTGGATGACGTATCAATTGATTGAAATCTCACTGGATGGAGGGAAAGTTCGGGAATTACCATCCCTACAGATGCAAGCTTGGAATCTATTAGCGGGAAATTAGGTCCGTGTGAAGTATATAATTCGCCGGCACTAACAGACAACTAGCCGTTCTAAAAACATTGACCATCGTCTTCATGCTGGGTTCTGTTCGGTCCTACCGAGTTTTTATTTCAAGTATTGTTTAAAAAAAATAACAACTCTTTCAATGGTTTGTACAGACTTTAATTTATTAGTAATTCACAGATAAATAACTACTCCATTTTAAAATGGCCTAAATTTTAACGTATTATTCGTATAATCCGAACCGTAACAATATTAAAGTGTCTGAATGGCAATTCAACCGTTCTAGACCTGCCAGGTAATTGAATAACAAGTACTTTACCAGTTTCTACTGCAAAGATCGAGTGAGATGTCGATCTAGAGGGATCCGTTGAGAACCCAAGATGCAGGTGAACAATCTCCCCCGTCTCATTAATTACGATTTATTTATTCAATGATGTGTCGACAATATGTATTTATTTAATACTTTTTACGCAAACTGTTTATTTAAAATACGTATTTCAATGTTTGTTAATCACACTAACTGGTTTCGGGAACCACTAAATTAAGCTAATCATTAAGCAACTCGCATAAAAATAGCAATGAATGCCTAATATAAAATGCCTCTAGCCATAAGTATCTAACCAGCTGTAACACTTGAAGGGAGGTTGCTCAAGCGTAACGAGGGCTAGGTTAGGATTTTGTTTACAACACTTCGAATATATTATGTTAGGTCAAGATTTAAATGTAGGCTGAATATATAACCTGACCAAACTTGTCTGCGGTATTATTGTCACGAACACCAAAGCTCGCCAATATTTACCTGCGTAAGTCAAATGGATTATTTGGCCTTGTAATGTTGCCATATATATATTTTTTATTATTATTATTTTCCATTCCTTTTATTACATTGAGAGAAACAAAACATGATTTACATTGAGAAAAGAGAGAGAGAAAAATTAAGCTCACTTTAACAACAAACTAAACAAAACAAATAAATTGACATATGACATAATAATACATCACTTAAAGTTAAAATACACAAACACGAGCGAAAAAAAACAAAACAATTTACTTCTAAATCCTGAAAAAAACCCCCTAAGATATACAAAAACAAAATATACGGAATGGAATAAAGCAGCCATTACTCAAGTAAAAAGAGAAAAAAGAATAAAAAACAGAGGTCAAGAGACCATCGGGAGCAGTTAAACTATTAATAAATTAAAATTTAATTTAATATTTATTACAAATATTATAACTTGTTAAATAGTAATTTGTTCTATGATAATTATGCCCATCTATTTGCATCTCTATAACATAAATATATAGTGGTTAAAACTTACACATACGTAACATACAAACACTCACATACCATAATAGTCCCATACCCATATATACATATCCCTAGCTCCAAGTTTAACATAATAAAAAGAAATACAACAATAAACAAAACTATTAAGAGAAAAAACACTTCCACACCCTGATCACATCTCTTACACTCATTATCCATGCATCCAAACAAAATTAGAATAGTAATGTATTCCTATACCACAACCTCCAACAGACCTTTAAGACCATATTGTTGGTGTAGTATGATCTAATGTCCTATATATTTACTATTTACTAAAAACATGTGATTTTCTGTAATATTTTTTTTTCGTATTGGTTATTAAAGTTAGTAACACTAAAATTTTGTTTCCGTTTGTATTTATTAATATATTTCTTATATTCTGGTAGACGCAACTCATAAGAGCGCCCCCGCGTCACACAGCAAATACCTTTATACCTTTTGGGGGCGAATTGCTGAAGCTCTAATTGGTCTCCGGCACTTCGGCTATGAGCCTATTGTGCTCCCCTGAATTAAATGTTCTATATTAGTAAGGGAACCTATTATTTTAATGTCTAAGCAACCAAACGCAAAGCTAGCTTCAACTGCGACTTTGAAATGTATGGAAAACTAGAAATTGGATTTTTGACTCTCATAGTTTGACAACTCGATTCTGGGGATTTGGTCTATGCTCTTCTGCATTTTCTGACTAGAATAATTAGTAAATTGTCTCATCAACGCTGGCTTTAATTTCGGACTTTTGAATAGCAGATCTTCCCGATCATCATCTTGTTGTTTAAAGGTGATAAACCTTTTGGTCATCATTGTCTTAAATAAAGGGGGGGAAATAACACGAAATAAAGACCTCTGAATACTCTTAAAATAGATACTGGGGCGCATGAAATAGACAATAGAAGAATCTCTATCTATGGAATTAGGAGCTACTTGACCACCATTAGGAATCTCGAGTTTTTTCAACTACAACTGCACCTTGCACTCCTTACTATTATCTATTGCATGTGCCTCACTTTTTTCGTTTTAAATATTACAAGTATTTCTATAGCTATTAAAAACCACAATCACAAATTTTCAGGACAATCTGTATAGGGGGCTACGAGATATGTTTTAATACTTTTTAGTTCGTTTTAAAAACATCGTTAAAAAAAATATTAAAATAATCAATTCTGTTTTTAGTCCTGTGTGTGTGAAATTTTTCAATCGATTTTAAAGATCTTGATGATATTGCTTAAACAAATCACCAAAAAGCATAATGTTGATGCCACCGAATTTTTCAGTTGTCGCAATTTAGAATCGATCATGTAAAACATTTCGTATGGAACCATGGAAATCTCATCGATGAACAGGAATTCGATGTCCCTCCACTGATTTCCCCCAAGACGAGTTACCAGCGAGTGGTCCCAAATTTCCTACCATTTTCTCATCTTTCTCAACTGGTAATTTAAATGTGTGCAGCATTGTTCCACCATCAAGACGTGCCGCTAACCCCGGTAAATACGCCAATTTTAACTGCTTTCTTACCGTAGCAGCGATTGGCGGACAGAGAAGAAAGAGATTTCATATTGAACTGTCATACCGTTACGAGCTGTTTAAAATCGATTGCAAAATTGGTACCGAACAGACGAGTTAATAAAAACATGTTAAAAATCACATCGTTTATATTACCCAGTTATTTTATGTTTTTATTTTTTTAGATGTGTTTTAACCGAGTAGAGATGAACATGATGGATACAGTTTGTCGAGTCTCGCAATTATAAGATGAAGGTCAAGGTCATAACAATCGACTCCAGCTGACATCTGTCATGCATTCATTAACCTTTACTTAGCTTCAACTCTACATTTCACTTTACATACAAATTATAGTCAGAACTAATGGGATATGTTTTTAAAACAGAATTATTTTAAGCTTAATCTAGGCGCTTCTGGAGTTTCTCTCAGCTAAAAAAATATTAGGAGCGTAATTAAGGTTTAAAAAGTTTGCAGCCTGAGATCAGCTCCTTATATTTTTAATGTCATAAGAAAAATTATTTACTTTACGTTTAAAAATTGTGTTACATATTATGGTTTCGTTTTAAAGATATACTAATCGGAGTAAAAATGTACGCCTGTCTTGGCTTCAATTATTTTTTAAATTTCGTCTTAATTTCACTTACCAGAATATGAAATAGTTCGGTAATCTCAAAAATTTCAACTAATGTTTTTTGACTGATCTTTACATTTCACGACTTTAGGAAAAGCGATGTCCGTTTATCGCTTTTGTCGTCACCACTTAAATATGTCAGCGGCCACAAAAATTAAGAACATACAATTTGGTATAGTTTGCTTATATAGAACCCTAAAGAAATTCGAAAAAATCAAACTGAAAATGTCAAAACTGCTGCCATTAAACAAACGAACTGTTAGACAGTATTAATAACAAACGTACCCTAGTCAAATAACCTGTTTGATGTAAGACTATGAGCAAAGTACATCCGCAGAGCTTAAACTAGTAACCTAGCAACAAATCAACAAGATGTCTATATCAGCAAATATAGTGCTTACTGCGGGAAGAAGGGAACGTGTTGGGTGGGCAGAGGCAGACGACAAAGAATCTCTATTACTTCTCAAAATACTGGACGACACAAAACCAAGGCATACATTTTCTGTTACGAGAAAAGTAACAAATAATATTTTAAGCGAGTATCCAGGCGTCACAGTTTTTATCAACGAAATTTGATCGAAGGTTTGGTTAAATCAGAAGGTCGATTTTGTACTTCTACAAGTTGCATTTATTGTTCAATTGTAACATTACAATGAAACCAACATTACCATTTTTGAAGTTTTTTGATGAAAAAACAAAATTTCTTAAAATAAAAAAATTGTACGCATCCATCGAAATGTAGTACTTTCAGTGATCATGAAAAGCTACTACTATATTAGGAAATTATATTTTACATGTTTAAATAGTAAGCAAGAAACCTCTGGAAACTAATTTTTTAAAAAAACCTTGGCACAATAACCCGTTGTAGGCCTAAGTTTGATGGGCGGTTTCTATATGGGTGTCAGCATATCCAGATCCAATCACCGTTTTCTATGTTCACTCTTTTACCTCAAGATGCTAGTAACTTTAGAGTAGGCCTACTCACAGGGATCGAAACAGGAAACAGTTTCAAAACGAGAGATCTGAGCCACTCGACCAACAAACAGGAGCTTCAGTAGAAACCAATATTGTACAAAACTGGTCGAACTTTTCCATAACATAAGGGGGGGGGGTATTAACGTTGGATCAAAATTTCAGATCAAAACTTAATTTCCACACATCATTTCATTTTTTAACACACTTATAGGGACATCTAGAATTGTCAAATTTGGTTAGCATACTGGCACATCAAAGCGTCAAAATAAGCGTGGCAAATTTGATTATTGTAGCTGCAAGGAGTTTTTAGAAATACCTCACCGTTTAGCCACATTAGACCTCCAAAAAAAGGACTACATCGACTTTAAAGTTGCGTATCTTCATATCTCTGACAGGTTAGGTTATATTTTATTTTAATCTTATACTTGATACATTATTATTAAGTGAGTGATATGCTGATAGTACCAATTTCACATTATAAACTGCTATTTCGAATAGAGTACCAATTTCACATTATAAATTGCCACCTCGAAATTTGCTACTTAAGGAATTAAACGAAATTTATATGATATTTTTTACAAGATGTGGAAACGCAACATAACACGTGTACATTTATAATATTCAAACACAGACTTATGATCACCCACATAGAATATTAAACAAACATTATTTTTTGTGGTGAATAGTAAAAATATAGGTAAGACATTGTGTAGGCTTCTAATTTAATTCTAACTTAAAAGAAACTTCTTTACCCTCATTTTGTTAAGGAATTACACACCATCCCTTCACCCCCTTTCCAACACAATGAACGAGTTTCTCGAAACTCTCTACAGATATCGCACAAACATTACCCTTTTAAGTTCAACAGGGTAAAACTAAACGATAAGACATTCATCCAACATTAAACAATCTTGAAAACAAAATCTCCTATTTAATAAAACTTGTTCAAAATTATAAACTGGAAATACAGCACATTTAGAGATTAGCTTTCAAACTTTGAAAATCATCAACTTTAAGGAAGAAAACTTCGTACTGCAATTAATTATTTAACGACATGGTACGTACCTAACCTTACAATAAAAACCCTACTCAGTTTTTATGAATATATTAATTGTGTTTAATATACCACTGACCTCAGTATTGGAACCCTTAGCTACTGGACGGATAGAAGACGTTCCACCAAATATGGCGGATATTATTAATCCAAATGGCGGAGTGTTTACTTCCTCAAGGTCACTGTCCCGCAGGGCTGCCACTACGCATTTCAAAAATTCCTGTTATTCTGTTTCACCCTGTAACTACTATTTATATGGGATGGCACTTCAAAGACTGGGAGAATGTACTCTGTAAAACTATGGATATAGCTCTGGAAGAAGCGGATTCCAAAATCAAATCTCACTGGCCCTCCTGCTAACAACCCCATCCTGTAAATCACTAACGTCCAGAGTAGCCGGATGATATTTTGGTAACTAACTAAGCGAATAATACCTTAATAAAATGTTCTTTTAAGACCTGGAGCAATAAGAACTCTGAAATTTAAAATAAAAGTCTGTACATAATTTTATTACTATTCCACTAATCTGCAAACAATTTTAAAATTGTTCTTATGCGATCACAGTGCCAGTTATTATCTGTATACCATAACTTGGCGTCTGGACCCGGACCGTCCCCCCCTCGCTCCGTTCCTCACCCAGCTGTTTCCGTGATGAGTCACCTACTAGCGTTAACACTGCACTGTTTAACTTTTTTATGGGAGACACAATTTTAAATTTTTTTCAGCATAGTTAAAATGTTTAGGAAAATATAAGCAAATTGATACCAAAGACGACACAAATGTATGTAAATAGTACGTAAACATGTAAATGATAAGTAGTATGTGATTATGCAAAAAGTAGCTGTGTAAAGAGCTTTCCACTGGCGGCTTTTACAAACGGAATAGTGTCGTGTTTGGTATCAATTTGCTTATACAGTATTTTCCTAAACATTTTAACTATGCTGAAAAAAATTTAAAATTGTGTCTCCCATAAAAAAGTTAAACAGTACAGTGTTAACGCTAGTAGGTGACTCATCACTGATACAGCTGGGTGAGGAAGGGAGCGACGGTTCCGGCCGCTCGCAGGTAGCCAAGGGTTCAGACGCCAAGTTATGGTATACAGACTATGGGTGTCGGAAGTAAAATCTGTACCTGGCAGATGAGCTCTATTAAGTTAGATCCCAACTTCTTTGTAGTCAGTTCACATGTTGAATCTGAACTTCATCCAGACACTGACGCAGATGCTTCATCACTCATGAAAATTATGTTTTTACTGCCCAAAGGGAAAAACAAATCCTTGAAGAACATTAATTAATTGAAGTTCAGTTCTGTCTTGTATTGAAGTACCTCTTCAAAACATTAAACCTATTAAAGAAAGCCCACCTCGATATAAATTTAATTTAGCACAGTGCTTACTTTTCTTTAGCAGCCTTCAAATGAAAAGAATATTAACTCCACTGTCTGATAATATTTTTTTTTCCGATTATATAACCAATAATGAATTCAAAGCGCTTCCGTTTATGACAAGTCAATGCAAAACTTAACGGTGGAAATATGACATTTATTGAAGTTTTATCGTAAAAATTGAACATTCGTAAACATGAGAAATGAAAATTGAAAGCCTTCAGATCTTGGTCGTTTAGTGAATGAGCTACTCCACTGAAATCCATCGACGGAATTTCTTAGTT
Source organism: Aphrophora alni (assembly GCA_963513935.1). Lineage (NCBI taxonomy): Eukaryota > Metazoa > Arthropoda > Insecta > Hemiptera > Aphrophoridae > Aphrophora > Aphrophora alni. The sequence continues at coordinate 37,215,004 of OY740766.1, forward strand.
TCTTCTGTTGGTAATTCTTGTAAAATGTGCCATAATTTAGTATGCAGTAGACACAAATATTGCTCCTTCAGTGAAAACAAAATTAAATGAGACATCGTATCACCATTGTCCTGTTTTACGAGTAGCCCAAAAAGAATTTTCAACGAAGATCTTTGAAGAAGAACCTATACACAAAACCCTTAAGGAAAGTAAATGAATTTGAAGCTCAGTTCTTTCTTACATGAAAGTACCTCTTCGAACCATTACATACTCATTAAATAGAAGTTAACATGAATGCAAATTTCATTTGGCACAATGTTAGGATTTATGTGAGCACGGGCAGGGCAATACCGAAGGTACCTATAGCTTGATCTACACTTTTTTAATGTAGTCTTGGGTTAGATTCCTCTCTTTCATCTTACCTATCAGGTCTTTCTTGACCAATTCTTATTATCTTTCGATCCTGACACTATTAGAGTTTCTACGGCTACGGGTCTTATTTTATATATCTTTCTTTTATAAGACGATGATGTCAGAAAGGTTTTTCGTTTTTAAATGACAAGGGGAAAATAATTAGATTCCTTGCCAGCCTTTAGATGGAAACGAAAGTAACTCCGCGTATAGATAATTCCGAACCTGACGCTACTGGAGTATTCTACGGCTAGGAGGTCTTCATTTTATCCTCTTTTCTCCTTTCTTTTACAAGGCGATGTTAACCGAGATATTTTTTATCCAATCAATCTCCAGCTCACATTGCATACCCCATAGTGAATTCAAGGTATAGTACTCCCATATGAATTTGCAAGTCTATCCAAAACCAAATTGCACTGAAGTTTTACAATATTGTTAACATAAAAAAATGACCCATTTAAAATCAATGTAATACTTTTGATGGCTGAGCCCTCCATCGTTGAAATTTCCTAATTCCTTCTAGTAGAACTAGGCGAAAGCCATTGTCCCGTTTTCATCCAAAGTCTGAGTACATAATTATAAAGACAGGTTTTGTGTGAATTCTTTCCACGTGTACAACAGTGATCTACCAACGAAAGATGCTTTCAGGTCTGATTAAAACTATAATGATGGAACGTGTAATTAACAGTTAGGTTGAGTAAAGCTAATTACGTTGTCGCAGGTACAGTTACAAGAGGCAAACAATTAAAATATCCAACCAGAAGTTGTTAAGAAAGCAGCAACATATCGATCGGATGATTCAGATCATCGTGTAAGATAACTTTGTATCGATATAGAGTGATTTCCCGAACAGTTTGTTCCGAGACAATAACCTTTGTTACGATTAGGCAGAGTCAAGACATTGTTGTCGAGGGAACCTACAGTAGTCACGTGATAGCTCCCTTTTATCTTTCCTTTCAGATCTCTCTTGACCAACTCTTGTTCTTTACCGACACTGACACTAGGGCTAGGGGGTCTTCATTTTATGCTCGTTTGTATTGTTTTTATAAGGCGATGATACCGAAAGGATTTTTATCTTAAAACCACTGGAAAAAATCAAATAATTGTGATATGATCTGTGTTTGGTTTGTAAGAATTGATCTAATTTGTTAAACACGTTTATAAATCTAAAAATATGCAACATCATGAAAAACTACTCCAAGTCTTAATTCAAAAAGTCCGGATCTGAGCAAATTTAAAACCCATGGAGGGGGTATATACAGTACAGGTGGTTAGAAAAATATGGAAACGGTTTGACACTATCCTTCAATTATCATTTTCTCGCATATGAGATGATATTATTTTAGAGAAAGTTATATTTATGATGGGTCAAAAAATCGACTTTAGGGTTTTCTCTGAAATGTCAGTTTTGATGTTCCCTGAGCCAAAAAAATGAATTTTGAATTATCACCGTTTGTCGTCTGTGTTGTGCTCTACACCAAAACGATTGGATCAATAATTGTTATCGAATTTGGTATATTTTGAGAATATCTCACTACGGATCTTTTCGATACCTTAAAATCTGGGGTATACTACAGCCGCTAGTTCTGTACACTTGGATTTTTGGTGACGCACCGGATAGGCAGTGGAAATGGCAACGTCGTTGTCTCGCACTGCCCCTCTACGGCGCATATCTTAGTATCACACCCAAAATGCGCGTATTATCGCATCTAAACAACAAAACTGTTACGTATTGTTCTGTTTGTGTCATGCTTCGGTCCATTAGTTGACAGAGTGAACCTTTTAAATTGAAATGTAATAATTTTATTTAATCTAAGCAATTAAAAAATCTCTAAAGTTATTGGTGAATAAATAAAAAATATTATGTTATTTGAAATAACGCTTGAAACACTCTGTACCGCACTCTATGGTTTATTTCAGTGTGTATAAAATTATATTGTTTAATACACAGAAATAATTTTGCTCAAAAAATGATAACTCAAAAACAAATACTTTATTGTTAGACTACTTCTTGGAACGGAACCAACGAAGCCAGATTGTGATATTTGTAAGTGCAAAGAACGAACAGCTGAACTATAGTTACCATAAGTCCAAAAACTAAAATATTCCTATATTTTTAAAAAAAGTCTAACAATTTTGTTGGTATTCTAGGGCTAGTCTTTATTTTATACTTTCACAATTTTATTAAAGCAATGATGTCTCCAATGGTTTATTGCCTTAAATAGATACATATTTCTGAAAATGTAGAACCAGCTGCACTCCCTTATACCTCCATCTTCATCTAAGGATAAATGAGTCGAAACCTGCTCTATCACAATCAACGTCCATTATTTTGCTAATCTAGAGTTTTGACTAACCTTTCAGCCTCTACGTCATACAAATAATGATTCATGTATTCGAATAGGAACGTACCTCAACCGATACACAAAAACCTGAAGTAACAACATAACCTACAAATGTAAATTAAAACCTGCACCAAACTGAAAAAACACAGACAACTACAATATCCACAAGACCTAAACCTAAACACTCTGAAAACACCACACACAAAAATATAAACATTACAATACCAAGCAATGTGTTAACAAACAAACACACTATAAAGAAATGTTAAAAGATTGTGCAATAAAAAAAAGTAGTTCTGGATGACAAAACTGCCGCAAGCATTACGTATGTTTAAATTAGTTTTGAAAACAAATAACAAGAAGAAAGATGGTAAAAGAAGAAGCAGCGAGAAGATCTAAATAACTCTTACCAACAGCCGCAGCTAAAATATCCCAGCCGCTTGTCCGTAGACGCACGAACACTAACACTGAAAACGGAAAACAAAATCATAAATAGGGTGACATTACTGCGTAGTTTTGAAAGTATGAATTCTCGACTAACATCTCATCGTTTTCATGAATAATTACAAAAAGCAAATACACATAAAATAAATAAATAATATGGTACACTTGCAGGAAAATGTTGATGGACACCAAAGTGATACTTACCCAGCCCTCTTATAGAATATTTACAATATTTATTCGCTTCGCTCGTGTCAGTTGCTCACATTTTCTTGGGTGGTCATCGCCCCAATTACATTTTTCACCATAACTTCGCTATTTGTCATCGTAGTGGAGTGGGGTTGGTACCATTACACATAATTGAATTGAAACTTGCAAATTTCTATCTAATTTAGTGAATAAGAGTTGAATAACAATAACAAGTTGAATAACAAACAAGATATCTACAAAAAAACTGTTTAAAATGGCCGCCATCTTGACATTTTCAATTAGATTTTTCTGAATTTCTATAGAGTTCTATGTGAGGACACTATACTCCCCTGTACCAAATTTCATGTTCTTGGGCTTAAGTTCAAAAGACAATTACGACGGACTACAACGTCGAAAAACAGTTTTTCGACGAAAAGATCAATCAAAAACGCAGAGGATGAATTTTTTCTCGATTACCAAACTTACCCTATACATCAGTATACTAGCACAATTTCATCAAAATCTGTAAAAAAAAAATTTGTTAATGTTGCTTTTATTTTGAAAAAAAATCAAGTACAGTACGTATAAACCTGAAATGAGTTCAAACAACATATTTCTAAGACCTTATAAAAACCTTAGGACAGATTAACAATCATAACCTTGCCGACTTTCCCGGATGTTAAGATTGTTATTATTAATGCGCGACTAAATCTCCTGTCCGGGCCAACAAGAACGTAACACTCGCCAAAACAAACAATAATGAGGTTGCATTTAATTAGTTCCTCCTACAGGTTGTTTTATCAAGTCTACTTGTTACGGCAAAAATTAATTCAAAATTGTTTACGAGTATTAGGTCTTTTTTTTTTTTTTAACGGCCATTGTAATTGTTTAATAATGCTGAACATACTTAATGACTTGTAAAATCAACACACAGAATGATCATCGGGTGTTGTATTCGAAACTTTTACTCCATTGATAAATCCCCCTAAAGCCTTGATGATAAACAATTCATTAGATAACCTAGTATTGCTGTCAATGTCGGTAAACGCATCGTGAATAAAAAAAAAAAACTTTATTTGTTCTATGGTTTGTGCCATACACGGAATTCTTCACCACGCTCCACAATAGTAGTCCATTGATGTGGCATCACATGATCTTGATGACATTTCAGCTTAATATAACTCTGTTCTGAAATGCTTCGTCTTAGTTCTTATGAACAGCTGAGGTGGGACACAATCAAGTTGAAACTTAATAGTTCAAAGTCTTTAATTTCGTTAGGGTCAGAAGAGAACAAGAGGTGGTCGAGAGAGACAAGATAGAAAGGCTGAAATAGAGATGTTCCCGAAGAATTGAATCCAACTAACGCACATCTGTATTGCCAGATCTTACACTGAGAAGTTTAGTAATGAAACATCGTCATGTATGTACCTAACTCGTACATTTTACTTAATACAATAAAAATGTACGTAAACTTCTATAGTTCCAAATAGATTGCATCTCCAAATTCCAACGCCTGTTGGTTAATCAGGTTCTGTCACTACGAATTCCAACTCATAAATGAAAGTCAATCGCACATTGTCAAATAAACTTCACTGGTAAAAGTTAATTCACAGAATCAACAGAGTAGAAAATAAGAACTAGAGCTTCAAGTTTACAGTATTACGCCAAGGAATTTGAATACTGGATAACTATGGCCGGCGTTACTAAAAATAAAACAAGTCAACGCCTACCAACCAGACTACAAAATAGAGGTTTTCTTGGAATTCAAACTTTCGATTCTATCCCGACTGGGACATATTGATGGTGTTAAATTTATAATATCTTGCATTATTAATTTAATTGTTATATTATTAATTTTAATGTAACAGCAGATATTTCTTGTTGAAACTCCATATTCAAGGATAAAATAAAGCAATAAAGCTTAAAGTTTCAAAATATTTCAATAATATAAATGAGTTACAATTGTTTCGCCTTGCGGCATCATCGGGCAACCCCCGATGATTGTATTGCCCGATGATGCCCCAAGGCAAAACAATTGTAACTCATTTATATTATAAAAATATTTTGAAACTTTAAGCTTTATTGCTTTATTTTATCCTTGTTTTATTATTTAGGGACCGTAGGCATATAGGAACAGTCAAATAGTACCAATGTCATACTTCACCTTCATTTAACAAAACAATTAATTCAGAACTCCGAAGGAAACCTTTGATAAGGAAATTTCGGTTAACAAAACTTATTTCAAGCCCGGAAATTACCCGGTAGATTTGTTCCGTAAACACTCGATCATAAAAAATTGATAATTACATAAACAGAACTTTTATACTTACAGAAGTGTAAATGTCTTCTAAATATAAACTGGAACTAATATCACTTCAAAACAAACTAGTTTTTGAAATTACAATTTATAAAACGTAGGCCTAATTAAGTCTTTCATTACTCCAAACAATCGATTCAACAAGTGTGCAATTCAAGATTTAATGATCCAGTTATAATGTCTAGAATGAATATTACGATAAATGACTTGTAATTGTGCAGACTTAACTCAGGGTATATACAGGATGATTCAAAATTCCGCGGTAAAATTTCGGGAGACAGTTCTAGGGATAAAAATAAGAAAAAAAATGTTTATACAAAGGTTGGGAAACGCCTCCTTTCCGTCTGTGGCTATTTTATGATTTTACAAAAAACATTTTTTTAGAAATAGGTAAGATTGTCCAGAAATGTACCAAATGTGAAAATGTTTCCCTTAACAGTTTTAATACTAATTTTTCCCATATTTGGTTAAATTACATTATAAAGTCAAATTGGAGAAATTTAAATTATGATAAAATTTATTTGTCCAATTTGTAATTTTAGAAATATTTAAATTAATATTAAAACACCAGTCGTATTTTTCATGTCTGATATAAATGTGTTTTTTCCCTATGCGCCACGAATCAACTCGATAGGAGAGCAATAGTATAGCATAGGTGTCAATTGGAAAAAGACTAAAACGCAAGCGACATCTTGTAATGATAATAGAGTTGCGTAAATAAATAGTTTTATTATGTTTGTGTAGTTTTTTTCATGAACTAAACCATAATTTTTTTATTCAAATAAAAGTTTTATTCCTTTAAACATGATTAGTCTAATACAGCAACATTATGTATGTTTTTTTTCTCCTGCTTTAACGGCCTGTAATAATAGTAATAATCCAGTACAAAAATTAATTAGTTTTTTTATTGAATTTTCTTGCAATTTAAGGAGAAATATTTCTATTACATTTATTTAAGTAGTCGGAAAAAATATTTTTTTTAGATGAGAAATCTCTGATGATTTGTTTACTATGAAAGGAAAGCAGCTACGAACGTATTTTTTCATTGTTCGTTAAATTATGCTCTTTGCAACTGTGATCCAAAATTAAATAGGCCTACACGTAAAATGTAAATAAAATGAAAAGGAGACGAGTGAAGAGAAAGATTGAAAACTCAGAAGACATCCAAAAAGAAGAATATATGGGAGGAAACTTCAAAGATAAAAAAAAAAAAAAAAAAATGTAGTTTTACCTTTAAACGCGTTTTTCCATAACTTGAGTTTTTAGTAAATGTACGCAGATTTGAACTTCTAATTATCGTAGAAAGCTAAAAAATGTTCATACATGAAAGGAAATTTACTGTAGCAAAATTATTGTTGAACTTGTATTATTTTTTAAAACTATAAATTAAAAAATATATAAATTTTAAAAATATTAAAAAATATAAATTTGTATTTTGTTTTTGTAAAAGTGCTACAGGACCTATCTCACAGTCTAAAGAAACTGCAATGAAAATTTCACTTGATGTCGTAGGTAGTTTCTTCAAAACAAGGTACATATAGTAGACGGAAATACTCCTTTAAAATGCTAGGAAGCCTCTGGCATAATTTATTCCTGTTCGACGTACAACAACCCACCTATATCTCGGTGATTTCACCAAAAATACAATATTGTAAAATAAGTTTCTTTAAAATTACAAAACTAATTAGTCTAAAATCGATTACACAAACTTATATCGGTAGAGCCGATTATGAGAAATAAAGTTCCTGATAACAAACGAATCGACATTCTTTGATAAATGGCGAACAATAGGTTTTGTTTGGGTAAAAAAAAAAAGCTACACTTGAGGAAAATTGATTTAAATCATTAGACCCAATATTGAGAAAATCGTAATTTTGAGTTTTTTCTTCTAATATCAAAAATAGTCCAGAGATATAGGCAACATACTAAATTTCATTATAATTGGTTCACACGTCTGGGCTCTAGATTTGTTCCTTGTTGTTAAAAGACGTAAAACCTTTCGGCCATCTTCACCTTATTAAAAAAGAAAAGATAAAAAAATACCCACCTAGCCCTTGAATACTTTAATAGCGTCGGGGTCTGAAGAGAACAAGACATACCTAATAGGAAAGGTGAAAGAAAGGGATCCAGCTAGGGTCTCGGGTCCGACATCTACACTCACTATGAATGAACCCCTGAGGGTTTTGGGCTTTAGAGACGCCCAAACTAGAAACACATATGACAAACATCATTCCAAAAACCTTTTTTTTTTTCAACTTAGGGTGTCTCAAACCGAATATATCCGCAAAAAAAATGCGACATCGATTTCCTAAACTAACTTTCCCTATACTACACTACATATATATCGGGAAATAAAAACACCAATAACAATTAAACCATATAAACTAGCATACGAAATTTCAATATGGCGGCCGTTTAAAACAACTTTCAATAAATACACAAGTCTTTAAATGATAACTTTGTAAAACTGCTGCACTATAGACGAATCGAATTAGGCAAAACTAACAGATACACACACAAAATTCGCATCAGTGTATAAGCTCCTTGTCGACAATTAATTACCAAAGTCTTATGAAATAATCTGACAAACAATGTCTAAGTATATATTTACTTGGCGAGGAAAAGCTAAATAAAATACAACTTAATCTTAGGACGTTATTTATGTACCCCAATCTTCTGGCAACTGTCACTACGTCATGTTTATTAAGAATACTAACAGATCTGGCGAAGTTTTTAATACTAAATTTAATGATACTAATTTACAATCTAAGCTAAATAAGTTTAGCGTTCGTGATATCCATAATAAGTGAATATTTGGACAATACGGTCCTATAATTAGTATTCGATTTTAGAAAAGGTTTTTTTTTTTTTAATTATACCCGTACAATTCAGAAGTGCTGCGAAGATCTCTGTCATCATCGTCTTAAAAAAAAGGAAGAATGTAACATAAAATAAAGACTCCTAGCCCATGAATAGTTGAATAGCGTCTGAATAGAAAGAGTTGTTCAAGAGAGACATGACGGAAAAGATAAAAGAAAAGACTGAAATAATAAATCAAATAAATTTTTTTTTTAACATACCACGTTTTTAAAACGGACTAAAGAGTATAAAATAATTTTTCATGACCCTTCTACAATCTTGAGGGAGGCTTGTTAGTGGCTAAGCATATATTTGGAATACTTGGAGAGAGAAACGTGGGGCGCAGGCATATCTATGACAGTTAACCAGGAGTAAATAAATTAAATTACAGTGAATCTCATTTCCGATTCATTGAAATTAGCTGTGAATTCATCCGGATTGTCTACTTGTATTATTTACTGGCTGCGCCCCACGATTTTCTCTCCAAGTATTCCAAATATATCCTTAGCCACTAACAATCCTCCCTCAAATTTGTAGAAGGGTCATGAAAAATTATTTTATACTTTTTAGTCCGTTTTAAAAACGTATGTTAAAAAAAAAAAGAAAAAAGTATTTGATTTATTATTTTCTGTTTTTTAGTCTTATGTTCGGGTGAAAAATTTCAATCGGTTTTATATATTGATGAGACTATGACAGGGACATATACTGTATAGGAAATTCCCAATTCAATTCTCAATATGTTTAGCTGCAAATGTCTGAAATTCAAAATATTACCCGTTGTTTAAACAAACTTAGAGACAAGAAACCAACTGAATATTGTATTGTCATCCAATTGTGACCTACGTTCAAAATTTCAGGTCTCTAGCTTATAGGGAAGTTAGTTTAAACTTGATTGCAAAATTCCACCCGGACAGACAGACAGATATGACGGAAACCGAACTAATAAAAACGTGTTAAAAAATGTAGATCCAGCTATATTCTTCGGGATTACTAAGCCCGTACTCAATATATGTGAACCAATTAGAGTGGGTGCTCATAATGTAGGAACAGTTGAAATAAGTTCATATTTTTACAACTCTAGGTTTAATAACAGATTATATACAATTGCAAACAAATTGAAAGGGGCCTCGTCGTGCTACTTACCCAGCCCCTATGTAATGCCAGCAGAGTATCTAAATGTAATTCCCCAAAGTTGGGTTCTTGGACCTTATAGACAATTTTAAATTGTATTGGTAGATCAAAGGAGCTTATACAGTAGGGTAAGTTTATGTAAAACAGTTGTTACACAGGTTTTACTGGAGACGCCGGTCTGGGTCATCCTCCAACAAACCATGAACAAGTCTTGAGCAAAACGTAAAACCGAGAAACCGTTGCTGCCTTTAAAGAGCTTGAAATATCAAAATCAATCGCGATCTTGTGATTTCTAGGGGTTTTTTAAACCTTCAGTAACCTAGTGTTTTATCCTCAATCGTAACACTAACTGGTCTACCACATTTATTTTCATCAAGCACCAATCGTGTTCTTTCAAAATGATTTCGGAGTTTGTAAATTGCAAATGTGGATGGTGGAGATCCAAATGATTGCATTCAGTTACTACGAACTGATTCAGCGTTCTCACACTTCCATATCCATTTTCGTCAATCAAAACTTGGATTTCCAACATTTAAAGAAGCTTTGAACTAAATTATAGAGTTAGAATTATGCTCAATCGTCAATAAATGAATAAACAAAACTAGCTGTTACTATTAATTCTTGGAAGAACAAATGATTAAATAATGCTGCTTCATTAGTTTCAAATGTTAGCCTACACATGAGCAGCCGTATAAGTGGTTAATATAGAGTTAGCCAACACGAGAAAAACAACTGGAAGATTGATTTAGAAACACGTTCCGTCCTAACTAAATAACAACATTTCTTAGTCTTTTAATTTAAACATGAATAATTATGCGATCGACCAGGGTCAGTTCTCGGAGTGGAATTTCTTTAGAAAATTAAAAACTTAGCTCACCAGGTCATTGTGAGTCTAGCCCACTTTCATTTTCAGCACATCTAGTTCCCGTTGCCGGAATTCTACCTATCGTGACCACGATTCATTAGTTGTGCCTAATACTACTCGTGATGATGGGTCAACACCGTAACTTAAAAACCTCCTACGGGGTAGAACCTAGAATCTCTTCCAAACAAAGCATGACCTTGAGCTACTAGACCAACCGGGGATCCTTTTCAGTTACCAACCCTAATGAGCAGAATTGCGTACATATAGAAGTTTCAAAATATATCCAATGTGAATTTTTATAGCAAAAAAAAAGTATAAAAAATGTGAGGTGACTTCCTGTAGTGTGCTGGAAATTTCTTATACGCAAGCCTGGCTTTCCACAAAATCTTCAATTGTGATAACGTAACTCTCTCCACAATTCGTAAAGGGGGAGGGGTTGGAGAATGTTTCAATTTCGAAGCTAGATAACTTGTTTTATGATTTGTTTTACAAAAAAAAAAAAAAAAACTAAGCGTTGGTGTTATCTAGATTTATGTCAATATTTTGATTTCGTCCGAATTAATATTGGAGGAAATGTCATTAAACAACGTTGATGTCCAAGCAGGATATTTTGGAATGCAGAGGATTTGTGTTCAGTTACGTCGCGTCGCGTCCCAGACTTTACAGTCCATCGTTAAAATTGCTGCTATAAACCGTTCAAGATAAACACTCGCCACGACAAGGATCCTAGAGCCTCCCCCCCCCCCCCCCCGCCTAAACATAAACATTACGTATGCATATTTTTATACCGCTTACTCAAGCCAGTTACGTCACATAGATTTATTTATGTGAACTCATTACACTAATAATATCTTATTTCCTTTTGATTAACTTATTGATTTTAAATCGCGCCAAAATTTTCAAAACGAATAAACTGATAATAGAACAAAAGTCATTGAGGACGCACTTCCGTTTATTTTGAGTGAAATTCAGTTACTTTTCCGTAACTTGTTGATTAAGTTCGACACTATGAAAGAAGGAAAGTGAAGCAGCTGTTCATAAAATTTGATAGATAAGTGCCGAGTGACGTGACAACATAGGATTTTATAACCTCAGGAGCTCAATGGGTACGGGTGTAGTAATCCCGAAGGGCCCTGGACAGCTTTTTCATAAATTCTTGTGTTACATCGGGTCTCTCTTGACCAACTTTTGTTATCTTTCGACTCTGGCGCTATTAGAGTATTCGACGGATAAGGGTCTTTTCTTCCTTATTTTAAAAGGCCATAATGACAAAGAGGTTTTCGCTTTTAAACAACAATAAATAACTCTTTTCCATAAGTACCATAATCATAATACCACTTAACCAGCACGGAAAAGTTATGTCGATATTTGTGTCTGTTTTAATAACTTGGCGCAAAATATTCCGAATTAAGCCAAAAAGTCTCATCTTTTTAAATGATTTTCAAAATAATAATTTTTATTCGTTGTTTCGAAAAACCTCTCGGCCATCTTCACTTTATAAAAAAGGGGAAAATTCCAAAAAGCACCCCTAACCCTCGAATACACTAATTAGCATCAGGGTCGGAAGATAACAAGAGTTGGTCAAGAGAGACCTGATAGGAAAGATAAAAGAGAGACATCAAATCTAAAATCTAAAATCATGAAAAATGTGTATGTTAACTTCAGTTAGCGGTTTGGGTTATAGGCAAATCGTCGATAAAAACGCCCTCAATTTTTACATATTATTTTCTTGGCTTATGCTGAAACATTTACCCTGATCTTTATCTTTAATTTCTGTTTCGAATAAAACTGTTAAGAATAAATAAAAATTTGGTTCTATAATTTTTTTAATGCCGTGACGAAAAATATCAAAATCAATAAGCGTCATGTTAGTTAACAGTGTGTCATCGACCAGAATAACTCGACTTGGCGGAACGTTACCGCGTTGCTACAATAACCCAACCTAAATCTCGTTATTATAACTAAAAATCTAACCTAAACTAACCAATCTATATTTTTCTACTGGAATATATAAATGTTCCTATTTTTGAAACAAATCTAGTAGAAACTTTGACCTAGAATAAACTACTTTATTGGGTTTTGTCGATATATACATTTGTAGGGCGCGTTCCAAACCAGTGAGGAAATAGACAACATTCTGGGGTTATGTTATGTAAATAATTGTATTCTCTAAAAACGTAGGATTCTATTTTTGCTTTTTTACATTTACGTAGAGAGAAAGTTATGTGATTAATCAAAACATCGGTGTTTTACCGGACATATTCGTTTTGAGGCCATAAAGTTCAAAAAAAGTGTTTCATCTCCGCCTATCTGTGCAGTTTTCTATGAATAGAGTTGGCGGATTTTAATGAAATTTGGTATCTGTGCATATTTCACGTCATATCTTGGGAGGTTTTATTTTTTCGGTAGCTCAAAATTTAAGGACATTTTCCATAAGACAAAAACACAAAATTACGATTTCGTCAATGTTTTTAATTTTACATTGGTCTAGACGTCTAGACTAAGCCTAACCTAACGTTATGTTGAATTAAACTTATGGACCTAATCAGCTGTTTTAAGTGTTTGTTATTATTATATTGATTGCGATGGTAACTAAATTTGTATGTAAAAAATAAAATTAGAATTAAAACACTTTCCTAAATCTTTCACAATGTTCTAGACTTAGTCTAACCTAACCTTTATGTTTAATTAATTATTATCGCTGATGAACCTAATCAGCTGTTATAAGAAACCATTTCCAACAAAAAACAGGTTTACAGATTTATTAGTATAGAATTAAAAATCTGCTCAGTCTGAAATAGTGAAGAAGAATAGAAGAACTCGTGATACTTTGACACTGAATTTTAAAGATAAAATGTTTCATTGTTACAAATTAGGTTTGTTCAAACACAGAATCACAGAATAGTTCCAGACTGATTCTTCATTTATTTATTGTGCATCCGCGATCATTGACAACTACACATTTATATTTTGTGTAATAATTTAAGTTTCTTTTCAACATATCAATATAAAAAAACTCTAAAACCTTCTTCACAAATATTACTAAAAGCTTGCAAAGTTTCATTGAGATCGGTTCAGTAGATGCTGTGATTATCGCGAACAAAGATCGACCTTCTCGCTACCATTTCCTCATAGGAAAACCTTATATTGTCATAACTCAACTTCTAATTAAGATATCAAAAAAAAACTCAACGTTAAAACCTTCTCCAAAAATATTACTAAAAGCTTGCAAAATTTCATTGAGATCGGTCCAGTAGATGCTGTGATTATCACAAACAAAGATCGACCTTTACGCTGGAAAACCTTATGGGAAACCCTTTTGTCACAACTCAACTTCTAATTGAGATATCGAAAAACTCAACCTTCTTCCGAATGGAATTTATGATGTTATCAATTTCATTAAAATGGATTTAATAGTTTCTAAGAGCTGAGAGGACAAACACAGACTGCACTACAGATTTAATAGTGTAGATACACAGTTAGACGGAAATTGTGTTTTTTATCACAAAAGTTCCCAAAAGCGATTTCTCCCAATCAAGTCGTACCAGGTCCACCGAAGTTTATATTTTAATTGCTACATAACCCTATATACATTTCGTAGCAAAGACCTCTTGACAAGTTCCTTAGAACTAAGAAATAATGGCGTTCCCACAAGTGATCTCCGTGGCTTTGGCTCCATTCTCAAAGCTGTTTAACCTTTGAATCTGCAATTAATTGTTGCCAATGGTGAAACTCCTACACTCGTTAAATGTTAAAAATAACAAACGCTACATCAACTCCACGCTGTAACTGCAATTACTGTGACTGTGGTGTCTGGAATTCGCGTTTCAAGTCTTACCAAAATAAAGTAAACATTACTTATCCAAGAATAATAATAAAACAAGTTTATAGGGGACATCATGGTACATACCCAGCTCCATATTACATTGTAATAGAAACAGATCCTCTAAATGTTATCCCCTAAAATTGGTTTCTTGGACTTTGTAGGAAATGTTAAATGGTAAATCAAGGGATTTTACCTTAATGGAATCGTAACATTGTCTGAGGTCAACTAAATTTCTACGTATTAATCATTTTGTCACAATTAAAAAAGCCAATTAATTCCTACTTTCGTACTACGATTAAAAACTATTTTTTTTCATTTCTTACCCTTTAAGGTAGTCTTGATTTAGGTTCCTTCGCTTTCATCTTTCCTATCAGGTCTCTCTTGAGCAACTCTTGTTCTTTTTTTATAAAGTGTAGATAAAGGTTTTTTGTCTTTAAACTAGGGTGGGATTCTTTTCTCTCCATTTAAGATGAATTCTAAAAGGACTAAAGTTCATTTTACTAACTTCCGCACATCAACGTCAATCGAAATGATAAAGAAAACAATGAACATTTCATGGACGCACAATAAGAGGTTTATCGGAAAACCATATTTAATCTACATCTTATCACTTCTGATAACGTTCGCACCCAGATTACAGTTAATAAAAACCAAAACAAGTCTATTGTTCATCGTCACTTCCCGTCTTTGTCCATTATCGCAACCAAGAGCATGATGAATGTTGAATAGGACAATACCGGTATTAAATGAGTAATGGAATAATATCAGTCTGCCATTGAAATCACAGCAAAACAATGCAACGTACACAGATGTGCTTCTTTCTGAATAACAAGCCTCGTTTCCGAGCAAATATCTGCAGGCTAAATTTATCCCTTCCTTGTTTATTTCACAACTTCAAAGTGAACCATGACTGGATGACAAGAAAGAAATTGTTTTTAACGAAGAAATCATTTTGAAGAAAAGTTCCAGTGTAAAAATATTGTCAAACTGTCTCACACATACATCCACAAGACGCTCCTACCAGCTTGGCAATCTCGGGAAGCCTAGTTGGATCTAAACTGTCTCTCTCTCTCACACACACAAACATCCACAAGACGCCCCTACGAACTTGGCAATCTAGGGAAGCCTAGTTGGATCTACACCGTCTCCCATGCACATCCACAAGTCGCCCATACGAATTTGGCAAACTAGGGAAGCCTAGTTGGATCTACACTGTCTCACATGCACATCCACAAAACGACCCTACGAACTTGGCAATCTAGGGAAGCCTAATTAGATCTACACTGTCTCTTTCTCAAACACACATACATCCACAAGACGACCCTACGAACTTGGCAATCTAGGGAAGCCTAATTAGATCTACACTGTCTCTTTCTCAAACACACATACATCCACAAGACGACCCTACGAACTTGGCAATCTAGGGAAGCCTAGTTGGATCTACACTGTCTCACATGCACATCCACAAGACGACCCTACGAACTTGGCAATCTAGGGAAGCCTAATTAGATCTACACTGTCTCTTTCTCAAACACACATACATCCACAAGACGACCCTACGAACTTGGCAATCTAGGGAAGCCTAGTTGGATCTACACTGTCTCACATGCACATCCACAAGACGCCCCTACGAACTTGGCGATCTAGGGAAGCCTAATTGGATCTACACTCTCTCTCTCTCTCACACACACACACATCCACAAGACGACCCTACGAACTTGGCAATCTAGGGAAGCCTAATTAGATCTACACTGTCTCTTTCTCAAACACACATACATCCACAAGACGACCCTACGAACTTGGCAATCTAGGGAAGCCTAGTTGGATCTACACTGTCTCACATGCACATCCACAAGACGCCCCTACGAACTTGGCGATCTAGGGAAGCCTAATTGGATCTACACTCTCTCTCTCTCTCACACACACACACATCCACAAGACGCCCCTACGAACTTGGCAATCTAGGGAAGCTGGATCTACACTGTCCCACATGCACATCCACAAGACGCCTCTACGAACTTGGCAATCTAGGGAAGCCTAGTTGGATCTACACTGTCTCACATGGACATCTACAAGACGCCCCTACGAACTTGGTAATCTAGAGAAGCCTAGTTGGATCTACACTGTCTCTTTCTCTCTCTCTCTCTCTCTCTCTCTCTCTCTCTCTCTCTCTCTCTCTCACACACACACATCCACAAGACGCCCCTACGAACTTGGCAATCTAGGGAAGCTGGATCTACACTGTCTCACATGCACATCCACAAGACGCCTCTACGAATTTGGCAATCTAGGGAAGCCTAGTTGGATCTACACTGTCTCCCATGCACATCCATCTACAAGACGACCCTACGAATTTGGCAATCTATGGAAGCCTAGTTGGATCTACACCGTCTCCCATGCACATCCACAAGACGCCCCTACGAATTTGGCAAACTAGGGAAGCCTAGTTGGATCTACACTGTCTCACATGCACATCCACAAGACGACCCTACGAACTTGGCAAACTAGGGAAGCCTAATTAGATCTACACTGTCTCTTTCTCAAACACACATACATCCACAAGACGACCCTACGACCTTGGCAATCTAGGGAAGCCTAGTTGGATCTACACTGTCTCACATGCACATCCACAAGACGCCCCTACGAACTTGGCGATCTAGGGAAGCCTAATTGGATCTACACTCTCTCTCTCACACACATCCACAAGACGCCCCTACGAACTTGGCAATCTAGGGAAGCTGGATCTACACTGTCTCACATGCACATCCACAAGACGCCTCTACGAACTTGGCAATCTAGGGAAGCCTAGTTGGATCTACACTGTCTCACATGGACATCTACAAGACGCCCCTACGAACTTGGTAATCTAGAGAAGCCTAGTTGGATCTACACTGTCTCTTTCTCTCTCTCTCTCTCTCTCTCTCTCTCTCTCTCTCTCTCTCTCTCTCTCTCTCTCTCTCTCTCTCTCTCTCTCTCTCTCTCTCTCTCTCTCTCTCTCTCACACACACACACCTCACACATCCACAAGACGCCCCTACGAACTTGGCAATCTAGGGAAGCTGGATCTACACTGTCTCACATGCACATCCACAAGACGCCTCTACGAACTTGGCAATCTAGGGAAGCCTAGTTGGATCTACACTGTCTCACATGTACATCCACAAGACGCCCCTACGAACTTGGCGATCTAGGGAAGCCTAATTGGATCTACACTCTCTCTCTCTCTCTCACACACACACACACACATCCACAAGACGCCCCTACGAACTTGGCAATCTAGGGAAGCTGGATCTACACTGTCTCACATGCACATCCACAAGACGCCTCTACGATCTTGGCAATCTAGAGAAGCCTAGTTGGATCTACACTGTCTCACATGTACATCCACAAAACGCTCCTACAAACTTGGTAATCTAGGGAAGCCTAGTTGGATCTACACTGTCTCACATGCACATCCACAAGACGCCTCTACGAACTTGGCAATCTAGGGAAGCCTAGTTGGATCTACACTGTCTCACATGTACATCCACAAAACGCTCCTACGAACTTGGTAATCTAGGGAAGCCTAGTTGGATCTACACTGTCTCACATGCACATCTACAAGACGCCTCTACGAACTTGGTAATCTAGGGAAGCCTAGTTGGATCTACACACATACACATACACACACACACACACACACACACACACACACACACGACGCTCCTACCAGCTTTGCATCTCGGGAAGCCTAGTTGAATATCTCGTGTGTTATTCAATTTAAAACACACTAAATTTGCAGATTTCAATTCAACCAAGTATTCTCTTTACGAGTTATGATAACAAGTTGCAAAATTATCCTATGAAAAAATCCGTAGTTACGAGATCCGGCATTGCGGAGTCACCGATGCGAGTCTGTGAAGGTTCTTTTACGTAAATACAGCTTCAAGATATACTAGAGATGAGACACTGAAACGAGCGAAGGTATATATAGAGGCTTTACAATATATAGAGATCTACGAGGACCGCTAGGGTCTAACCGACGTCAAGAGGCTATATAATTACAATGGTCAGAAAACTTGCTAGCAACTGTTTTAATCAAACTTACCCTGATTCCTTGATCAACCAATTTAATTTCCTACACGGTCAATGAAACCAATTTGTTTGCATTACATTTAAATTATCTGCTACATTAAATTATAGGGCTGGGAAAGTACCATGCTGGTCTCATCTTCTTGTTTCATAAGGCACTAATGACCGAGAGATTTTTCGCCTTTAAACAACAAGAAAAAAAAGTTCCACGCAGCGTCCCCTTGTGGAAGAGCCTCGCTAAAGGTATTGTTTTCAACGAAACCTGTACAAGGGATGGGGATGGGTGGGATGCTTCAAAGTTCTGTATGTTATTCCTTGTCGTGGCGAGTGTTTATCTTGTACCGTTTATAGCAGTAATTTAACGATGGGCTGTAAAGTTTGGACGCGACGTAACTTTACACAATCCTCTACATTCCCAAATATCCTGCTTGGACATCAACGTTAACGAGTTTCCCTCGAATATTAATTACGGTCAATCAAAACATTGACGTAGCAAAACCAAAATTGTAATAAACGCAACATCTACTACATGTATCGTTAAAACATTCTGAAATTACATGAAAATTGTTTAACTTTCGATAGACAAAATTTGTAAATTAAAATTTGTTTCAATTAATGCTGTCTAGACAAATTTACCATCTGGCTGTCTGTCTAACTCTAAGATCCTACTGATGAAGTGAATAAAGATATAGCACCGAAAAGTGAGTTAGTTTAACAACTACGAAAAACAGACATGAAGATAAAATTTTATAACCGTGCCACAACAAAGAATATGACGAAATCCCATAGCTTCGAAAAGTTTTAGGATGTGTTTCACATGTCCAAATTGTGGTAGGGATCTGCACAGTGACGGAAGAAATGGGGGAGGGGTACGAGGGTCGGCATTGGTTGGCGTGGGGGAGGTGCTGAAGAAAAAAAACACCCATCGTCACAAAACCTTCGTAACTTAGCGAATCTTTATCCAGTGAGAGCTAAAATACAACGTTTATAGATCACGTAATGACAACCTATAGTTTTATTTATAAATCTATTTCTAACATAAAAGTAAATCTCTACATTTATAAGAGACTAGTACTTCGTACGGGGTTGACGAATATTTGTATTGAGTGTTGAGGGAGTTTTCAAGGCCAGTGGGGCGGTGCTCTGATGGAATTTCTAAATAAAAATAGGCCTATGTGTTAACCAGGGACCCTAAGAATGTCCATGGTCATTTAAGAATTTATTTCAGCTCAATGGGTCCAAGTAATTTTTACGGGATTGAGTAACACACACACACACACACAGACACCATTAGATTTTTATATAATAGTATAGAAAAAATGGGGTAAATTGATCAATACATAAGACTCCATTATTTATTGGTGCAGTCATTTACTACATTCTTAAAAAAACCTTTTGAAACATAAAATTGCCCAATTCACATTCAACATCTTGTCGAAATTATTGTTACAGTTCAACTAACCTAACCTAAACCATTCTTCCGTTTCTGTGCCAATGATACTTGCACTATTTTATAAATGGAAAAACATGTAAATGGTAAATATAGTTATAAAATTACATTATTATGTTCAGTGGAAGGCTGGCCTTCATCTGATAAGCCGAGCGGCAAACCCTCTATTTTATTCGGAGTTATAGCTTCGAAAAATTCCCGTATTTGTGCCAAAACACCGAATTCAACATATGTTATTCGGAACTATGGCACACATTCCATTTTCGGTCGAGTTTAACATTTCTATGATTCGGAGTTAAGGGACCCTACGGGATAAAGCAATCAATAGATTAAATTACATCTTAGAAGAAGTCGCACAGCACACGATGTAAGGAACGCCTACAAAGGTCAATTTACAAGTTAGCTTTAATTGTTATACAAATAAAAATTGACAAAAGCTTATACTCAAAACTTGGATAAAGTTAAACCAACGGTCCGGGACAACTAAGATTGGTAATATTGAAACAAAAAAATGTGACTACTAACATTGAAAGTTAGGTATGTAATGCGTGGTCAATTAAAATGTTTTTGCACAGAAAATGTACACAAGTTACTGTCGCCATGTTTGGTAAATTGCTCAGCCGTCAATTCACACCTATGCTAACCAAACATTGAACAGCAAACTGGAGACTATCCTTGATTTATTATGCTTACCGATATATCTGGTTAACTATTTCTTTAAAGTAGATTTAATACATGCACGATCGATAAAATATATAATACAATGTTTTATAATATTTAAACCTCAGTATAAATTCTTATCTTTGAAACCCCGACAATGTCCATCCATCATTCCATAGGAAGAATTTGGGAGATACGTTCTTGGGTTCACTAAATACCGAGTACGTCATTGCACTGTTTTTAAATCTAACTAGCCCCTCATACCAAGTAATTCAAACACTTTAAACACAAAATCCTTTAAACGTAATGCCCAAAAATTGGCCTATTGGTTATTGTAGTGAGTGTTAAATTACATTGGTAGATGAAGTAAGTAAACTGTTGTGTTTGCAGGTTTTTTGAACTTTGTAATTATGTATATCACTATTTTTTTGACGAAGGCTTGGCCCTATGGGTGTGTATGTATTCAACAGTCTTCCCTCGCTTTGCTTGTGTGTGTCTACAGTCTGGGCAGTCTCGAAGCTGTGCCAATGTAAAGGGGGCTCCGTTCTTCGGTGATTCGGCCCTCGTAACTATACAAATATCACATTTTATTGTTTCGAAATTACATTTTTGACAACTTCGCTATTTCTCATCGTAAACAAGCGGTACCATGACATACAGAATTGATATCTGCTTATTTTATCTAATCTAGCATGTTATAGATACGCGAACAATGCCCTAGAGCTCCATCATCTTATTAGATGTTATTTCATTAAAAATTCACAACGTACTAATTGAAGTCTTATCACCTGTAACAGTTCCATCAAAAAAGTAAGGGACTCCAAGGGCTGATAGGCCTCCCCGTAGACAACCACCTGAATGTTCAAGCTGGGTTCAAGGACTAGGGGTTTTTATTTTGTTTTCTTCTTTTTATTATAATCCGCACATTTGTAAACCACTGTAAGTCATCTTCAATTAAATGCAGAATGTAAGTTTTAATTTATATGATCGCACGATGAAGTGGTCTCTGGAACTTTATACTCTGCAGAAAATCTCCCGATTGATTTAGAAGTACTGCACCAAAGCTATTAATATCTCCTCGTTCGTTTTCCTCTCCCATTACAGTTTTTGGTGAGTCAACTACCCTGCCATGTTCTTTGAATTTTTTAAACCAATAATAATATTCTTTCTCGATACACTGCACTTTCATCAACTTGTCATTGTTCCATAACAACAATTACACATTTATAACAAATAGTCGACACGTTAAAATTATTAACCAACGTATAATCTTATTACTACAACATTAAACACAGCTGATAGGAAAATAACACTACCAACTTAACAATCGTATTACTAACACTGCCAACATTACAAACTCAAACTATTGTACAGTGGAATGGCTTATTAATAAGGAAGAAAGTCAAACAGGAAATATGAAATAAATTTAAACTGATATGTTGCTCATAACGCAATGATAAAAGTGATTCACAACAGCATTATCATGACTAGATGTGTTATTTTCCCAAGTGTGACGAGTGCCCTATATTAAATTAATCATAATGTGTAGTATTGTGACATCGCTATTAGACTGTATAGATCAAGAAATAGATTTTAAGACTGGCATTTTGATACGTTAATAAAGTAACTGTAGACCAATTTATAACATACAGTTCAACTGAACATACTAAATTTGATAAAACATACACAAATTATTGTAAACTTTGTTTTATTTTAGTTAAGTTTTTTAAATGTCCATTTATACTCAAAATTCTCTTACTTTTTGTTTATAAAACACATTTCAGTAGATGTTGATGTTAAATAAAGCTCCATAAAATGAACTATTGAGGGCAGGGCATACAAGTAAATGTTTTCTCGAAAAACAGGTTTCAAAATTTCAAATTTATTAAGCATATTTAAATAACGTCACCAACGATTCGTCAACACGAGCCCTACATACTCAATATGAACAAGATCGGACGAAAATGCAACTTCTATACGTCGTTCCATGTTTAGTTGACAATGTGTTTTGCGATATTAGAATTAAAACACACGAGAGAGAGAGAGAGGCACAGAGCGAAACACGCGGCACGACTAATAAGACAGGGAAAACGACTTTTTCTTCCTGAATTCGCATTCATATGGTATCAAGTCATCGTCCAATCAAGATCGTAGAACTTTCTTTACGAAAATGTAGTCTTAAAATAAAACAAAAGATGAGAATACAATCATAAAATTTGTATATTTTAACACAGACATTACCAAAAGCATTTTGCAAAAGTAAACCGACATCTTAATTAGCTTTTCAATATATAGAATGTCACAATTCACAGTTGGAATTCCCAGGTTGGTGCCGAGTGCAACTTACCATAGAGGTTTTGTAGCAAACACATCTGCTCCTTCATGTTCCCACATCCATATTCTTTGCCGTTTTGAAAACTCCTAAAATTCGAATTGACTTGTTTCTAAATCCGCTAACCATTCGTCGAATCGAATGTGTATTTGTTTTGAAATCAGCGCCACTCAGCACATTCACGCGTCTAAAATAGACACAATAGATATATATATATATATATATATATATATATATATATATATATATATATATATCTAAAATAGACACAATAGATATATATATATATATATATATATATATATATAAAACTGTACGCATTTTGAATTAACAAAAGTAAAGCAATCAACAAATAAAATAGAGCAAAGACGTAACCATTACGTTTCCCTCCATCAGTTAGAATTATCTCGGTTGTTTAATCATGGAATATTTGAGATGAACGAAAAAGATGACTAAAAGGCAAGAAAGCAGTCTAGAATCCATTCATTGATGCAGAATCTTGAGAAGACATAAATGACCCTTAACCGTTGGAGAGTAATCTCAAGATGAACGCACTATAGATACCAACCCAATCAAAATGTATCTAAGTATGTAACCTCTTCTCAACTGTAAATGAAGCATTCAAGAAATACATTTAAATACTCCGAGTGTAATTCACGATAGCTTGAAATTCAGATCGAGTGGCCAACACGACTTACACTTTTGAAATATGAAGGTCTGGACCGAGAAAGCCTTGATTTTCAGCCCGTTTGTAACTCCAAAAAAAGAAATTAACAGATTTTAAGAGTCACAAAATACATGAAACTGATATGATTTGACTTAAGATGAAGAAATGTTTAGAAAATATTTCAAATTGAGCCCAAGGTTGGTCTAGTGGTTAGAACTCTTGTTTTATCAGCAAAGATTGAGGATTAAAAACTGGATGGTGTTGACTCGGCGTCATGAGGTAAGAGTGGAGAGATATAATTGATGGGGAATCCTGGTTACGAAACTTAAATGTAATTAGTACGACTAAGTGAATTCAATCTGCTAACCCAACGTCAACTAGTGTATAGTTTAGCAAGTCCAAGCCCCCAACGGCCTGTTATAGCAAAGCTGTTTTAATAAAAAGTCTTTAGGCTTAGGTGCAGGATTTTAATACCCGCTTCCAGCATTTCTAAAAAAGATAAATCCCGTATAAAAGTAAACGAAGTTTGTATTACAACCATATTTTTTCATTACGTCTAACGGAACTGAAAAACTCATTCATTTCGTACACTGCCAACTAAAAGTGAAACGCGGAATAGAGCGTTTATTTATAGCATTTACAAAACTCGGACATCCTGACAGCTGTCAACTTCTAAGCCTAGCCGAATTAGTTTAATATACAAATGATAACGCCCTCCGTAATCAATTCCATCACCAGTGAAGTCTATATTCACACTTAACGATCCATCAACGCGTAAACCTAACATTGTTAGTTCCCAACCAATGATAATATGTGCATATTAGATGAAATCCGTATAGCCCATATTATGACCTACCCAATTGGCTGTAAAATATGTTTTCAATCACTTTGTTCAATCGTGTTTATGCAGTATTCAATACCCAATATACCAATTCCCCAGTCTTTGTCCATGCGGAAAGTGTCTGTCTACACAATATGCTCGATTAGCAAAGATTCCAATTCAACGCCAATAAACCTGCACAATAGTTGGTACATTTAGCAATATCCACAATCATTTAGCATAATTGTATTTTTTTAACAGTAAAGTACGGAACATAAACAAATGGGAAAACATTGTAATGTTTGGAAGCGGACGATATACATGAAAAATATAATATATTAAAGTAAGGTTTGGCAAATGAAATAAATTCATAATAATGTAAAAAGTTGACTAATCTCCATACTCTCTTTCATATTAAGTTGGCAGTGTGTATTTAATGCACTGAAGGTGCGCTATTAAGCATCTATAAAACATTGTTTTAAAATATTATTAAAAATGCACACCACTAACATAAAAACATAAAACTGTAGATATTCTGAAGAAATAACAAAACAGACTAGTAATCTCCCCTCTTAAAAGTGAATGTAGGTCTGTGGGCGACCCTACTTTTTCATAATGGTTAGTAGTTCTAAAAGCCCAATTTCATTTATACAGTAAATGTATTTCGCACTCTACCAACTTAACATCAAACGGAGTATAGAGTGCTTCATTTAATCTGCATAAAAAATATATTTACCAAGCTTGGCATGCATATTTCACATACATATATTTCATATCCTACATACAGTTTGAAATAGGATACACATTGGGCTGTTTGTATTTTTGTTAGTAGTTCTTTTATTCTTTCATTTAGGCTAAATATATAGTGGGTGTTGATTAGGTATGAAATCGCATTGATATATTTTGAGGTTGTGAAGTAAAAATCTGTGTTTTATTGGTCATTACCTTTATGGGCATTGTAAAAATCTCTTCTCAAAGCCCAAGTCGAGTGATACATAGTTTGATACAGGCGACCTGTCAGAGTTTAAAACCGTGATATCTAACCTAATGTATTGGTTATGTTTTTTTAAAGAAAATAGACTAACACACCCCCCCCCCCCCCCGACTAAGACCACCTGATTTATCGCCAGTTGACGATTTCTTGTCGGGACAATTTGGAAACAATTTATATAAAACAAAACCTCGTAGATGCAACGAATCGTTCAAGAAACGGACCTACTTTCTGAAGAAGCATTGATCAACGCAGTGTCAGCTTTCTACACCCGTATTGCACAATGTGTGAGGCCGTGGGGGGGGCATTTATTATAACCTTTTATTTACCATAGCAATAACGGATTTTCCCGAACTTATTGTTTTCATTTGAACATTTGTTGTTGTTTTTTACAATAGTAGATAAACTTTTATTTTCATTTCAATTAAATTAATTTAATGTGTTGTTTTTCAACATTTTCCAGATCTTAAAAACAAAACATATTTGATAATTAGTTGTATACCTTTTAAAAATAGTTTAAATACCAATGTTTTAAAACTATGATCGGGCGCCATTTTTGATAAAATGATTCTTTTGAGACGCAGATTGCTGGATTATTCTCTGTGCTAAGAGAGCTTTAAAGCGATATATCACTCGACGTAATAGAATTTTACGTTACTCTTCATGGGACGTCCCTCAGTGGCGGTACATAGTCAACAATAAAGATTCGCATGTGGCGAACCGGTATGGAAACTTCGTTTGCTCACTCAAACCCGACGGGGCCAAGAGTGTGACCCAACTCCGTTCTAATGCCACCAATACACGGAATTTCAAAAAAATTCCTTTCATTACCTCAAAATATATTCCGCACTTAATCAACAACTCGGTATATCTAAACCCCTTTTTATAGGGGTACCGCTTAGAAAGGAACCTCGCACCGGTTTTGTCTGGCACAAGGTAGAACTGTGGTGGGAGAGGAAGAGCCCGAGATATGCCAGACATACCCGTCCGCTGCTTCATTGTGTAGGGCTTAATATTTTATTTTTCAAACCTACTACAGCGCTAAAAAAACTGTGAATGTGTAACGTTTATGTTCCTGACAAATACAATTAGTAAATTTAAATATTTTACAAAGTAAAAGACGTAAAAAGACATTAAATTATAGGTTTTAAATTCTTTTATATTATGGCAAAAATGTAACAATTTATCCCTATCACTGTTCCAATCCCTTCCCCGCCAACGCCCCTACATGCATGCGCGAGCCACTCTCGAGCTGACGGATCTGCGCAGGTTTCTTTCTGCCTGGTAGGCCTATAGTCCATTCCTAATCCTATACTACTACTTTGTGCACCTTTTATTCTTCTACTAAATTCTAGTAAACATTCCTTCAAGAGGACAGCTTTATGGAACTCCTGCGCCCTGTCAACCTAAAATCTCCAAGTGTTTCGAATAGGAGTAACTAGAGTAAGTGAGTTTTGATACTGAATATAGAACATTCAAGAAACACTCTAGGTCACTTGGAATGGAGACTGCTCAGCCAGTAAACCGAAACTACAAAACATACACTTGTGAAGTGTTAAGTGTACCATTAGCCAATCATAATCTTTGGCTCCTGAATTCTAAGCATATTCTAAACCACAATATAGAACTAAGCTGGCCAGATATTAATATAGAATGATAAAAAAGTCTTATTGGCTGAAGTGTCTAGGTTGCAAAACCCTCTTCAGTTGATATGCGCCTTCGGAGTACTTACAAGCCCTATCAAGCAACATATACCAAGCAGATCAGTTAAATCCAAAAGTTGGCTTTTTGAAAATAGTAGGAAATGTTAAATTGTATTGATAAGTTTGTTTAAAAACGTTGTTACACAGGTGTTCTGAACGTGTTAATTGTGTATACTATTACGTTCTTGACGTTGGACGAACCTCGAAGATTTTAAGTCTCTCTTCGTTGTAAAATGCCTCCACTCGCTATGCTCGATGATGCGGCCTTTGTAACTTATCAATACTGTATCACATTTTCACAGGTCAGGATCCCAAATTACATTTTTGAAAATAACTTCGTTATTTGCCATCGTATAGAGGCAGAATTGTATTACATGCAGAATTGCAACCTAATTTATTGTGTTATAAGTTGAATAACACACGAGATATGAACGAACCTGATTTAAAATGGCCGCCATTTTGACATTTCTAAATCGATTTTTCTGAATTTCAAGAAGGTTCTACATGAGGATACTATAGTTATCCATACCAAACGCATGCGCCTATCTTAATTTTTGTGACCACTGTTGTGGTTACGTATAACAACGTACGCCATGTTGAAATTTTTTAGATTAATAAACATAACTCATACTTCGTATAATGAGTAAATAAAATTCATAATTTGAAATATAACTCCGTATACTTCTTTTAATAAAATAGAAATACGCCATTTTGTACAGCTTTAATCTGGGCCCCAACTACTGTATGTGGAAATAATTTAGTTATTGTTAAGAAGCTTATTACTGTAACTTCAAAATAAAAGCAAGTAATAACCCTATTAAAAGTTGTTTTTTTTTGGGCTACTGTTATTTTATAAATTTCTTAAAAACCAAAAATGGACACGCACCGTTAAATATTACATAAAAACATTAATCACAGCAAAAGTCACATAAGGAACGTATATTCAGACAAAGAATGGAGTACGTTACACAAAGATCCTATTACCATCATCTTGAAACCCCACTACTGTCGCACTAAGTTACTTACAGTTAAAACAATTAAGTTTTCACTCTAAACTCTTATACAGAGTGTCCCATAAATAAGCTGTCAAACTATAGGAAATAGTTTTGGTAAGTCGATCTACCAAAAAACAAACAAAAAATGTTTTTTGAAACCGCTTAGTATTCAGATATCCGCTATATTATTATACAGATATAACTACCAAGAAATTATTAGTTTCCTGTTTTTCGTCAATAACTTTGTTATCATTTAACCTACAGAAAAAATACAAAAAACCGTTTATTTTTGTCAATAAGAAAGGAAACTTTTTGTCCCTTGTAAATTTTGATTAAAGTTAATGATTTTCGAGATAATCAATAATCATTTTTTGAAAATAAACAAAAAGTCAATATTTTCTGTACATTTATAAAACTTAGCCTACAAAATGCATATACTAAATTTGAAAACAACATGTTTTCTATTTATACTATTCTTTTTTGTAAAAAAATGGTGGGTATCTGAAAAACCAAGTTATCGGAAAACCTTTTCTTTTTTTTAAATCCTGACGCACAGAATCATTTCCTAAAGTTTGACAGCTTACTTATGTGACACCCTGTATATTTCTTGGACGAAATAAAAAAACATACACTGTAAACATACGATAAACTCTCAGTCTCGGACACTGTCTGATAAGTCTGTTTATAGTTCAAACTTCAAGTTTACAGATATCTTTCTCAGCACGTTTTTACTACTATAATCCACATTCCACTAACTTTCCCACTCACCAAAACTGTTCACCATCAAAAATGTTAGCTGGTTAAATAGTCAGCGAAGAACTTACTCTCTTGTGATATAAACGTCATTATTATCGAGCTTTCAATAATGACTGTTTGATTCTTTTTTAATTTTTTTGTCAATTATTACTGAACAGTCATTTTTCTTTACTTGTTTTATGGTTTTTATTTAGACATTTTTGGTGAGATGGCGGCGACCAATACGTTTTGTTTGGATTTTTTTAGGTAATTTGATCAAAATTGTTGAAACCGGTTTTGAGAAAAACTTTATTTTATGTTATTTCCTTCTTCCTACATCAACGACTCCCAAATTTTGATTGATAAGCCAATTGTGATTTTGTTTATTTTTCCAAAAATCACTCCTGTACTTAGTTGCACAAGGAATGTTCCCCTCGTCCCAATATGGTACCTCTCTACAAACCTTACCACTCCCAAGTATCTGATGGATGGACTACTGAACAATAGAACTGTTATGTTTAACAAGTCTTTTCCGGTAACATGGTGTCTGGAATTTGTTGTCGGAAGCAACAAGTACCACGCTCCTTTGACATGGTAAAAGAGAGGAACTCTTCCTATCCTCAAAACTACTAGAGGATCTGTGAGTAACAAAAAAAATTGTCAATAAATAGCTGGAAGATAATTTTGAGATATTAGATGTTTTTAGTACAGTTTTAGTCTTACATTTTCACTTTTTTACCGATTAACAACAAACCCGTATTTGGGGGGGGGGGGTTACAAACGAAACTATATTTTAACTAATTTTAAACAACAGTAATTAAAACATTTAACTTTTAAAATACATATATTATTACTTTCAATACAATAAAATAATTACCTGGCTAAAAGCTAAATCTCAATCGAATCAGCTGTAAAAAGCACTAGAAAATGGTTGCAACAAAGTTTCCAGATCTTTAAATAGTAAAACCTGAATACTTAACGTGGCTCTGCGGTTCAGGAATATTTAAAAAATATATATATAATAAACATTGGCCCGTCTCTGCTTTATTGAAATACTATATGAATTCCTTTGTAAAATATATATTTTTCTAGACATTTTTGGGGGACAAAGTGACGAAAGTACGGACATTTTAGGGTAGAGAGTGGCGAAAATATGAATATTTTTAGGGAAAAGGTAACAGAAATAGGACATTTTTAGGGAAAGAGTGATGAAAGTATGGTGGACGTTTTGGAGGAAAGAGTGGTGAAAGTATGGACGTTTTTAGGGGAAAAGTAACAAAAGTATGAATAATTTTAAGAAGAGAGTGACGAAACTATAGACTTTTGGGGAAGAGAATGGCGAAACTATAGACTTTTGGGGGAGAGGGAGAGAGAGGGACGAACGTATAGACGTTTGGGGAGAGAGCGACAAATGACATTTTTAAAAAGAGAGTGGCAAAAATATAGACATTTTTGGAGAGAGATTGGTGAAAGTATGGACTATTGGGGGAGAGAAAAAGACGACAGTATAGACATTTGGGGAGAGAGTGACGAATTTATAGATATTTTTGAGGAAATAGTGACAAAAGTATGGATTTTTTGGAAAGGAGTGACGAAAGTAAGCTATAGAATTTTGGGGAGAAAGTGACGAAAGTATAGACTTTTGGCTAGAGAGTGATGATGATTGTTGTGCAAGAAGAAAGTTTGCCAACAATTATTTTTTCCACATAGATTCATAATCTAATTTTTGTTCTTTGTTGTTTAATTGTTTAAAAACACAAAAACCCTCGATCTTTGTAGTCTTATAAAAAAAAGGAAGATAAGAACACAAAATAAAGATCTCTAGCCCTCGAATACTCTAATAAAATCAGGTTCAGGAAAGAACAAAAGTTGGTCAAGAGAGACCTAATATGATGAAAAACAAGGATTTAACACAAAACTACTGAAAAACTGCGTCGATCCAGCTAGGCTCCCTCGGGATTGCCAATCCGTACTCACTAAAGTGAACTGGGAGTAGAACAAAGTAGAATTGGAGCAAATTTCAATACATGTCCCAAATTTGATAAAAATGCGTACATTTGAAAAGTGACACATATAGATGAGATACATATTTAAATTTTAAAGACCCTCCACATAGACGCGTTTTATAACCACGATCGATGCACATTTCAAGTACATACTTCAAACACTATATTTCAACAAGTAAATAATATAGAAACACGATATCTTACTAAGGTAAAT
Source organism: Aphrophora alni (assembly GCA_963513935.1). Lineage (NCBI taxonomy): Eukaryota > Metazoa > Arthropoda > Insecta > Hemiptera > Aphrophoridae > Aphrophora > Aphrophora alni. The sequence continues at coordinate 37,246,011 of OY740766.1, forward strand.
TGAAAACAGGAAAGAGTAAACATCTTCTTCCGCCTTCAACTAAAGTGGCAACCCTGGACTAGACGCCAGATGTTTGACGAGTGAAAAACGCGGGAGAATTGCCTACCTGCATGGTTTAAATTTAACAAAGAAAGGCTTATTGCCTCTTTTCCTTTCCACTTGAACCAACCCACACCCAGTTTCTATTAACTACTCATTTAATATAATTTCATTGTTACTGCCACAAGATTTTAACCGAGAAACCCTAAAGTTCAGTGACATTAAAAAAAAAAAATTCACTTACGGATTTTAAACTTTCAACGAACTACGGAAATCCTTAAACGACAGACTGGTGTGTTACGAATTTACAAAAGTCAAACTCAAAACGGTTTTTCCCGGAAAAAATCGAAATAAATATATTCATAATGATACCTCTTTTAGAATCTCACTATGTAGTCTAGGATAAGATCTCTCTCTTTCATCTTTCCTATCATTTCTGTTCGATATTTCTCTTCCATCTTTCCTAACACGTCTCTCTTTACCAATTCTGTTAGATTGTTCATCTTTCCTTACATATCTCCCTTAACCAATTCTGATAGATCTCTCTCTCTTCCATCTTTCCTTACATATCTCCCTTAACCAATTCTGATAGATCTCTCTCTCTTTCATCTTTCCTATCATGTCTCCCTTAACCAATTCTATTAGATCTTTCTCTTCCATCTTTCCTATCACGTCTCTCTTTACCAATTCTGTTAGATCTTTCTCTTCCATCTTTCCTATCACGTCTCTCTTTACCAATTCTGTTAGATCTTTCTCTTTCATCTTTCCTATCATGTCTCTTCACCAATTCTGTTAGATATCTCTCTTTCATCTTTCTTATCATGTCTCCCTTCACCAATTCTGTTAGATCTTTCCTATCATGTCTCCCTTAACCAATTCTATTAAGTCTTTCTTCACCAATTCTGTTAGATATCTCTCTTTCATCTTTCTTATCATGTCTCCCTACACCAATTCTGTTAGATCTTTCCTATCATGTCTCCCTTAACCAATTCTATTAGATCTCTCTCTTTAATCTTTTCTATCACGTCTTTCTTCACCAATTCTGTTAGATATCTCTCTTATCATGTCTCCCTTCCCTTAACCAGTTCTGTTAGATCTCTTTCGTTCATCTTTCCTATCAAGTCTCTCTTCAGCAATTCTTCTTTTCCCACCCTAACACATAGGCGTATTTCGAGAGTTGGGTCTTTATTATATGTTCTTTCCTTCCTTTTTATTGACCCAGTACACGAAGTATAGGATACGTTTGGTAAAAGTAAAATATTATGACTGATCTTCAAGTTTTTAAGCTTCAGGAAACCGGTGGGTGATTTTCGACATGCCGTCCGTCCGTCGCTTATAAATAAGCACGATAGCTGCCACATAAATTAAAACATGAAATTTTGTATGGGAGGGGGCTATAATATATTCATATAGAACCATATTAAAATTCAGAAAAATCGAATTGTAAATGTCAAAATGCATGTCATTTTGTGTTCATTACTCGTCTGTTATTCAACTAATAAAACTCTAAATTAGATAAAAATTTGTATATTTCAATTCATAACTCAACTCCATATCTCTACGATGACAAATAGTGATTTATCGTCAAAAATGTAATTTCAAATTCTGACCTTCTAAGAAAATGTGATTGTCGTGTAGTTACGAGATCCTGCAGGACCGGGCCCTTTAATGGACACGTTTTAATATATAGGCTAAATATCTACGAGATCCGACAATGTATCGTCAAGAAAATAATGATATACACGATTATGGTGTTCATAAAACCAGTGTTAACAACCGTTTTTAAAGAAATTTACCTACTGAAACCAACTATAGTTACATTTAGAAGATGTGTTTGACAAACTTGTTTTATAAAGCGATTTGGGTTTTCGTTTAAAGAACAAGAATGGATGTCAAACATCGAAAATAAAAACAATGTTACGCTAAATTGAATTCAAAACGGACTGTTTCTTGAATCGTCCTTGCAACATGTTTACATCGATAGAAGTACTATTTAAATACAAGAGGAAAGTAAGGGTTAATATTACAATGGACTCTTGACACAGCTGTTACGAGTTTTAATTAGACTACAATTAATTGACCCAGCTGCTAGGCAGCCATCTTGGCTTGCTCTGAGTCTTTGTAATTTGATTTCAATAAGTATTTTAGTTTTGGTGATCGGGACTAAAATCTAATTTAGTAAAGTTAACCTAGATTACTAAAAAGAAATATGGTATATAGAATTAGTTTTTAATACTTTTAGTCTTTTCCATATAAGTAATATGGAGAAACTATGTGATAGAGAAAATTCAGATGTTGGTTTTTTCGCAAAAATATTACTTTTTGAAATCTTCCAAGTCTAAAAAGGATAGTTGTGGGAATAATGCCCGTCTTGTGTCTGTGCAGTGCTCTGCAGCTCAAACAAGAAGACAGATTTTAAATCAAATTAATCGATTTTGGTCATATCTGGACATTTTTGACATTTTTTGATAACTTATAATTTGTAGGGTTTCTGGCATAAGACAAAATTTCGATTTTATTAAAATCTACTCTAGCGATTTTGATCAATTTTTTTTAAAATATGTAACCCAAATAAAACGTATTGATCTCCATCTTTCCAAAACACCAAAGAGATATAACCCTCAGTGCATCACTTTAGTTTGACAATCAAGAGGGGAACTATATGAACACCTGTTTTCATATAGTCTTGAGTTAGATCCTTCTTATCTTTCCTAACAGGTCTGCTCAGGACCTGGCAATCCCGAGAGACCCAGCTGGATTTACACTTTTTCATGTAGTATGGAGTTATATATACATTTCCCCCCCCCCTCTCTCTCTCTTGTTCTTTACTCAGCTCACTTTAGTGAGTTGACACTTCCGAAGTAACCTAGCAGGATCCAAAACTTATTCATGTAGTCTTGATTCACCTTTCAACAAGTACCTAGTGATCAATTATTGTTCTTTTCCCAGCTCACTTTAATGAGAACGGACTTGGCAATCCCGAGAGTACCTAACTGGATCATCTTTTTCGTGTAATCTTTATTTAGCTCCCTCTCATCTTTCCCAACAAGTCTCTCTTAATCAACTCTTGTTTTTTTCCTGACACTATTACAGTATTCGATAGTTTGGGGGTCTTTATGTTATGATCATTTCTTGTTTATTTAATAAGGGATGATGACCGAGAGGCTTTTTACCTTTTAAACAACAAC